>OX103979.1:71663914-71682927 GCA_944470395.2 Schistosoma turkestanicum
AAACATCTCTAAATCATAATACACATATCTTTCTCTCATCACCTATGCATTTATAGGTCAATTTCTACCGAAATTTCAAATTTTAAGCCACTACTGAAGTCAATCGAACGCGAAATAAACTGAACTCATAATATTTAATATATATAGATTTGAATTTTTAGGTCTCTTTTCAAAAATTTATCCGTTTTGAAAATTCAATATCATCATTACAATAACAAAAATAATTAATTTTTAAAATAATGTAGATTTTTACAAACACACACACTTTTATGAATCACTTTATTTAAATTAAATTAAATTAAATGACTTTCTTTCTCTCCTCTTCTTCTTTTTTTTTCTCGATTCTTCAACTTTGTAATTCATTCACAATTGAACATTGAATACAACAATTCGCATTCGTATTTTCAAATAAATAAAATTAAAAACAGAAAGAGAGAGAGAGAGATCAGTGAAATTTAATGATGCACGAATTTTACAATATTTTAAGCATAACTAATGAGTGAATAAGAGATTTTTTGGGTTTTTTGTATTTTTTGATTAAAGTGTTAAAAATGAATTTAATTTCTATGATTTATTTACTTTTTTTCATCCAAAAAAAACTCTTAAAACGAATAAAAATTGTACGTATTTTATAAAATAAATTTGTGTATATAAATAAATTTTTTGAAACCATGAATCGATCAGCGCTAGACTACCATTAGAAACCTGGAAGTACTGGACGGCCGTTTCGTCTTGGTACGGGACTCTTCAGCAGTGCGCATCCACGACTCCTGCATCCCACAGGACTCGAACCCAGGACCTTCGGAATTGTGCGCGGACGACGTAACCGTTAGACCACTGAGCCAGTATCCAGCGGTGTTATTGTCTAACTTGATCAAATTCACGGAGTTGCGCAACCCTCATACACAGTCTCCGGTAGACCCTGCCTACACCCAAACAGGTTGAACTCCACAGTGGTCACGTCTTCTCACTAGAACTCGGAGAAGATTCCTCATGAAGCTAGTCACTAGTGAGCAGTAAATGCATTCTTCTGATTATCATCATCAGTATTATTATGCATAATTTGTGATATTGATAACTGTATACTGGTATATTGAGAAAAATTACTTCATCTCTTGAAACTGTACAAAAAGTAAGCATGATTAAAAGGTTAGGCGTTCGCGTACAACACCAATGGTCTCGGGTTCGAATCCTCCCAGGTGCAGGAGTTGTGGATGCGTACTGCCACTGATGAATAGTCCCATGACAGGACGAAACGGCCATCTCTCAGTACTTCCAGGTTTCTAATGTTGATGGTCTAACAATGATTGATTGATTGATTAGTGATTTCAAATGTGTAGAAACACAAATCTCCATAATTCTAATTGAAAATTAGAATTTTCAGAAAAATTTATACAACCTTTTTTTGAAAATTATTGAAACACATTATGTTTGGGATGTTAGATCGCCAGAACTCACTTGGAAAGTGTCCTAATTTTGGATTTTTTTCTAATGTTTTCGAGCATAAGTCGCTTAGTTGACCTTCAGCTTATGTTTCCCACTCGGAAAATCCTTGAATGTCACTGGTGGATGGATTGTTTCAGTATGCTATTTTTGGGACTTTATCGAGAACGTTTATATCATTGTATAAATAAGCTCGATTTGTGTACTTGTCAACTTCGTATTTTCTGGGTGCTTGTAGAATACACTTTCTACTCCTTATCAAGATTTCTTTATATAGTTAGCGATGCAAAGCGGAGAGGGCCAGAGAGTCAACTCGTGATGACGACTATAAATATTTATAGTCGGAAAAAATAAGCTAGTAATTGAGGTAACCGGTGCCCACACAGCTAAGAAATACACAAATAAATGTTGAGCAACTCAAGAAGAATGGATTAGTTAACTTGTTCAAACGCTAGGACAAGCCATATGGACTTGACATAAAAGTACACGCACTACATTCTTTAAGAGATCTGAGGGTTGTAAGTCATAGATAGATACTCATCGCTTAAATGTTCGAAATAGGTTGGAAGGAGCTGTGAAATGCTTACTGATTTTCAAAAGTTCTTCTGTTAATGATGATTTTGACAAAGTAATGTTTATGTTAGAAAATCTCTACCGAGCTCCAAATTAAGTAATTTGTAAATTATTTATATAAATTGTAAATTTTTGCTTTCTTAATTTTTACAAATGAACTCTTCTTCACGTAAAACAGATTCTTTTTCTGTCTAATGATTTTTGTAGCTTTTAGATATTCATATGATCCAATGGCAAATATTATGTATATATACATTTACCAGTAGAAAAATCTTCAAATGAACTTTAGTGTTGAAATCCTGTATGAATCATCGTTAAATTACCACCGGGAACAAGTGGAGATCAACACTGTCGGGTGTAGGCAGTAACTACAGATGACATTGATTGAGTTTGCGAAAAATCCTTAGATTGATCAAAGTTAGACAGTTACACTGTTGGATTCTTGGACATCGGTCTAGAGATTAAACGTTCATGTGCGAGTCCAAAGTTCCCGTATTCCAATCCCGCTAGTGGGAATTGTGAAGAGGAACTACTGATGAGTTGCATACTAGTTTGAAACGGCCTTTCAATGTTTCCAAGTTTCTATTGGTAGTTTAACAATGATTGATTCATGATTTCAATGAAAACCAACACAATTTCCATAATTTTAAATATGAAGAATAAACTTTGTCACTTTTTATTACTTTGATTACTTGGATCAAAAATAATACGATTAAGCACTTGTTGAAATGTACACATTGTAGTACTTTGTGATACGAAAAAAATGAATCAACGAACTTTGATCAGTCAACATGTGTGATAAAAGAATGTAGCAATCAACTTGATACCATACCAGTACAATAGTGAGACTAGTCTGTTTGTTGTAAACGAATCAAACCATATCATAGCAGTTATTTTCTGTAATATTCAACATTTGTGATACCAAATTTATGATAAGTTTGAAGCTGTGTAGCCTAAAAATTATTGATCATTTAACAGTTAAAAAAATGGAAGTTTAATAAAAATGTTTGTTTGTTTAAAATCTACCATCTCAAGTTATTCATTTGAATCAATGAATATCGGTGATAAAAAAATCTATACAGGAAAACTATACAATAATTACATATTTTCGAAACCGTGATCCGATCAATGTCAGACCACCATTAGAAACCTGGAAGTGCTGGACGGCCGTTTCGTCTTGGTATGGGACTCCTCAGCAGTGCGCATCCACGAGTCCTGCACCCTGCAGGACCCGAACCCAGGACCTACGGTATTGTGCGCGAACGACGTAACCGTTAGACCACTGAGCCGGTATCTAACGGTGTTAATGTCTAACTTGATCAAATTCACGGATTTGCGCAACCTCATACACAGTCTTCGGTAGACACTGCCTACACCCGAACAGGTTGAAATTCACAGTGGTCATGTCTTCCCACTAGAACTCAGAGAAGATTCCTCACGAAGCTAGTCACTAGTGAGCATAGGTAATTTGCATTACGGGGTTGTGAAGATTGTTACGTTACACATTTTTGAAACCAAGGACGCACACTGCTGAGGAGTCCCATACTAGGACGAAACGGCCGTCCAGTGCTTCCCGGTTTCTAATGTTGGTGGTCTAACATTCATCGATACATGGTTTCAAAAATGTGTAACTTAACAATCTTCACAATCCCGTATACAATAATTATCAGTAAAAAACAATCATTTTTGTTTGTTTATAAGAAATGTTTATGTTATACACGTCCCTAGGTATTCTTAAACTTTTAATGAACTCACCATAGTCGAATAACGAGAACGAAACAATGAACCAGCATCCAGGTAGGCTACTATGATCCGATTGTCCCAATGGTATCAGCAAGAAGTCTTGATAAAGTGTAGAAAGTGTATTCTACAAACACCCGGCCAGTACACACAATGAATCCAAGCACTCAAATTGTGTTTATTTATACTACATAGAGATGTCCTTGGGACAGTCACAAAAATAGCACACTAAAATGACACAGTAACCAATCAAAGTCAAGGATTTTACTGGTGGGAAATGTGATCTCAAGGTCAAGTGATCGGTTCATGAAATAAATCCAAAATAAAGATATTTATCAAGAGAGTTCTGGGGGATCTCACATCCCCAACAACAAGATTTCAGAAGAGGTACGCAAAGTATAAAAATAGACAAAGATTGACTGATCAATCAGACTTGAAGCGTTGAGTACCCATTTCGATATGGGATTCTCGGGGCGCGGAATATTTCAACAAGTTTCTTTTACAACACAGTTTGTGATTGGCAGTTGGAAGTAAGCAATTCAACAATCAATATCTGATTAAAATTCATTATTTTCTGAACAGATTGTTTCGGATCGTAAATATTTTTCTCTATACACACCTGAATATATTATACGTTTCAGAGACATAATTCACGTGTTAAAACAAACAGAAAGTGATAACTTGTTGAAAAAATTCTAATGTTAGTACACAGGTAATTCAACTATTCAAGTCAAATACATACTAATCCAAATATCGAAAAACCAACATCAAAAATAAATTAGTGAAAATTAGTGTTATAAATCTGACTACTTATGAGTAGCCAAACAATCTACAATAAAATTTGTGGGAAGAGATGATTATAAGCTGAGGAAAATTTGGCTGCATAATTCTTCATTGTGTTTATCTGTAAAGATTGACACTAAGATAGGTATTATGGCTGGGGTTCTTTTAACTTTTCTCAAGACTTTCATTTCGAGCCGTGACATTTATGAACAGAGTAGAGCGAATCTAAAAGGATTTTAAATATCAGGATTATTTTGAGGAGCTGAAATACAGAAACTAGAGACTTCAGTTCTATCACTGATTACAGTAAAGCATTACACAAATTAATTCCACCTAAAGCACTCCTAGGGTTGACACCCTATTTAACTACAGATAAAGCAGGATTGGGTATGAAGTTAGCAACCTAATCGCGGAGAAAACATTCTTGCTTCAATTCATCAACCAGAGAAAAACATTTTATCTCTGCTCTCGGATCTGAAGAGTATTCATTTAGAAGTGTTATCACGCTTGATGGCGAAAGCCGATTCCTGTCTGAAGTCTTGACGCTGATGCCCACTTTGATGACCAGAGCAACAATTAACCTTGGTACATGAAGTGTTCACACAATCTAGGAGAATGAGATAACTCTATTCGAGTTGCTGAAGAATTGAGGATAAACAACTCGGTGATACTAACAATAAGTGAAAACCATTGAATTCAGGTTAGACAGTAGACAAGTCTAATATTACACAAATATCTTACTGTCATACGGGTTTACGTTACTTTTAGGCTACTAACTTACTTACTTATTCACGCCTGTTACCTCAAATGGAGTATAGGTCTCGAACCAGTATTCTCTAACCTACTCTGTCCAAATTTTGTTCATTCATCTCATGTCTATCTCCATTTCTTGGCGTAATATGTTCTTTGGTTTTCCTCACCTCCTTTGGCCTTGAAGATTCCAGATGTAGGCTTAACTTGCGACGCAATCCCGAGCTTTCCTCACAATGTGTCCCATCCACGTCCAGCAATTTTTTCTGATTTATTCTTCATCTGCAAGAATCCGGTTTGTTCACCCTTACATTAGGTTGTGGCTGATAGTGTCCGATCGAGGGAACCTCAGTATTTTTAGTAGAAAATTGTTATTTAAACACCTGTATCCTGGGTATGATGGCTTTTGTTCATCTTCAAGCTTCCAACCCATACAGTAGAACTGTCTTGACACTTGTATTCAAAGTTGTGACTTTAGTGTTAGTTCTTTTATCCCAATGTAATCAATAGTTGTCTTATCTTATTTTTTAACAATTCAGTAACAAAAGGATGAAATGTTGCGTAACAAAACCCTGAAACAAAACACAAGACATAGTTTCATCACTTATGATAATAAAAGCAATTCATTTATAAATGTCAACTTGTTTAAAGCTTTTACCTAGTTATTTTACTATATTGGTTAAATTGGGAACTACTGTAACCAGCATTTAAAAATGAAGTGATCAATGAACACATGAGAAATTGAAGGAACTTTGGAAAATTCGAGGAACATACCATTAAACTAATAAATTGATCGAATAACACAAGTTCAAATAATTACTTGTTAACAATACTCAACAATGCAGAAGAGCTACACTCCACATGCACAAAAATATTTCATAGTAAAATTAGCTACTGAATTTTTAATGAGTAACATGATGCAACAGTTAAAAATAAATCAAACTAGATTGAATTTGAGTGATAAAATTTCAATCATATGAATTTTATACAGTGTGAGTAAAAAGAAAGTTTAAGTTGATACTTTTACCAGTTTACAACTTAAGCATTTTTTAGCAAAAGTCTAAAATGTTATTTTTTGAAGATCTTTAGATAAACTCACTAGTAATGTTTCAGACACATTTCATCATCGTGTGGCATCAGCTAAACAAACAGAAAATCGTTGAACATTGAAAATGGTTTCTCTATTCTGGATTTCTTTGTTTTTCTTAGTTAGCTTTTGGGTATTTGTTAGCTTCTTCACTAGGTATGCTTGAACCTAATACGGGTTTACCTTAGTCGATAAACACGAACGAGAAAATGAACCAGCCTCCAGGTAGGCTACCTTGATCTGCTGACTAATGAAAAGTCTTGATGTAGCGTAGAAATTATATTCAACAAACACCAAGCAAGCACAATACAATCAAGCACACAACTCTCGTTTATTTATACATCATAGAAACGTCGTTGGGACAGTTACGAAAATATCACACTAAAATACACAGCAGCCAATCACAGCCATGGATTTGTGTGGTGGGAAACGAAATCTCAAGGTCAACTGATCACCTCATGCTCGCAAACGTGAAATCTGAAATAAGGCATTTATCAAGCGAGTTCTGTGGATCTAACGTCTCCAACAGTATTATTTCCTATTCATGTCGTCAAGATCCTTGTGAAAGACTTAATAAAGCAGTCTCAAAACCAGAAAGTTCATCAAAATTATCCCTTTTAGTTCTGAGGCCAAGGTTCGCATGAATACTACATCTCTTCACTCATTAATCTTGGATGAATTCATATTATTTATCACGTAGTGATAAAATTTTTGATTGTAACCGATAAAGTGTGTCAGCGTTTTGATCATCATTTTAGGGCTGTTGATATTGTTATGTTTCATTGAAATCATGGATCAATCAACCGCTTTGGGAACGTAGAAGCACTAGACAACCAATTCCTTTTTTGTATGGAACTTTTCGGCAGTGCATATCCACGACGCAGCAAGAGAAAATAGGACCCATCACCTTCGATTTCATGCGTGAACGCTTACCTTCTCGATCACTGAGTCGGCATCTTACTTCAAACAATCCACCGAAGGTCCTGGGTTTGACTTCCACTTGCGAGGTAGTGGGTAAGCGCTGCTGGATGAATCTGCAATTCCATGTAGATTACTTACACAAAGTAGAAAAATTACTTGGGATCTGAAAAACTATCTCTTAAATTAATCTACTTGGTCATTGACTTGATCAGGATAAAGTTTAATTTTATTCTTTGCTTTCTATCACTACAGAAGTTCATAGCACGGGACCGAAATTCCTTAGTTCGAGTTTCATGAGCAAGAGTCGTGGGTGTGCTCTGCTAATAGATCTCATACTAAAACAAAATGGCCATCCAGTGCTTCCAACCTTTCATTGTTGGACTAAAATTAACTGATCCATGGTTTCAATGAAATTCAACAGTCTTCACAATCCTATTAACGATGATTTACATGTGTATTTCTATTTCGAACTGTGACATTATTTTCACGAAGGTAATAAGAAATTTTTCAAATTGCCAAATGTTTACATTTAAAACGCAGTTGTTCCATAGACAGACAGATACAACTGAGTACTTCGTATGTACGTACATAAGTTCATGTTGCCATACCACATTATTAGCACAGAGACGCAAGTGTCAAATCAAATCTCATAATGATAAAGATAGTAGAGATATTATTGGTAGTGAAGAAGATATTATTCAAGAAGTATAATTCAGTGAGATAAGTTTAGAAAGAGAAAGATAGAGATGATGAGGAATTCAGAAGGTTAGAATTAGAGAGAACACAAAGGGTAGATGCACTTGTGCCATTGCAAATGATTCTGATTCATGTCGTTCAATGTCTCTAACCATTGGTGACTTTCGTCTCGCAGACCCCAACCAGATAGCCTACATCTACTATCATGACTCAGTCCACTTGTCAGTGACTTCATGCATTTCTGCCATGTTTTGGTTTGGAGTTGTTCCATAACCTCAAATTTATTTCCTACCATATATCCAAAAAAATATTGTGAACTATCTTACCTTTTTTTCAATCATTCAATTAATTATCAATGAACCAATCAAATGAATTCATGTGACATTTGAAGAATTGCATTGTATTCCCAGAAAAAAAGTATTAAAAAATGTGAATTCCTCTCTCTCTCGCGCGCGCGCGCGCTCTCTCTGTAAACAGTAACTTCAATGATCTAATTATGTATTTGTACTAAAGAAAGCATCAAAACATACAATTTTCAAATTATCCACCAAAAGTTACTTAGAATATACATAAAAAACGAACTTATTTATTCGTCTTCGATCAAAACATATGTCATCAGTTTCTTTTTGGCCGAAAGCAAACTAAAGCATAACTTAGCGTCAGTTGGCTTTAACGGCTTTTCTATTTTCTTTTCTTTTCCTAACTAATTGAACATGGAATGCGCTTATACGCATTGATGCGTAAGAAGAAACTAAATGAGAAACTTTGAAAAGTGTATTTTAGACAAACAAAAAAAAATCATGTTTGTTCATTATTTCAAAGTACAATTTTCATATATGGTTCAATATGATTTCGTTTGCCCATATACACGCACACACACAAACAGAAACTTATTTTGCTGTGTTGAGTTTAGTTCAATGTTAAATGTTGAAAAATGATTGTTAGTTATTTATTTAAACAATTAAAGAAAATATTAGTTGAATATGTATTTGAAAAAAGGAAATTTTTTAAAAATTACTCGATTTCTTATTAGTACTTACTTAATTACTTTCGCCTGTTACCCCCAATGGAACATATGCCGCCCAACTCTGTCCTGAGCTTCCCTCTACAGTTCCTTCCAATGTTTGTTCATTCCTCTCATATCTTTCTCTATTTCTCGGCGTAATGTGTTCCTTGGCCTTCCTCTTTTCCTTTTGCCTTGAGGGTTCCATGTGAGGACTTGTCGTGTGACGCAGTTAGGTGCTTTCGTAATGTGTGTCCTATCCACTTCCACCACTTCTTCCCCATTTCCTCTTCCACTGCAATCTCGTTTGCTCTCTCCCACAGCAATTTGATGCTGGTGATGTCTGGCCAACGAATCCGAAGTATTTTGCGTAGACAACTGTTAATAAACACTTGTATCTTCTGGATGATGGCTTTCATAGTTCTCCAAGTTTCCGCTCCATACAGTAGAACTGTCTTGACATTTGTATTGAAAATCCTGATTTTCGTTTTGGTTGAAATTTGTTTGTAGTTCCAGATATTTTTCAACTGTAGAAATGCAGCCCTCGCTTTGCCAATCGGCGCCCTCACATCTGCATTATTAGTGGTCTGAATGCATTTTCTGATGGCTATTGTGACATACACAAACTGCACATTCTGTACATTTACGGATTGAACTTGGAACTTTCAGTTCATACAGTGAATGTCTAAACACTACAACCATTGGCTCAGCTTTTTTGAAAACTTAGCAAAAAGCAGTGGTTAGTTTAGTTCAGATATTTTGGTAACCGAATGAATGAATGAATGTAAGAAATCATCTGAGATGATCGTTGTAGAAGTGTGTGCTGATGATATTGTTCAGAAGAACAATCAAAGCTCCACAAACAAAACACCACAACGATGATTGTTCTGCTATTTTGCAAGCCGATTGAAATTTTAATCATGTCATGTAAAGTTGACCCAGTGGTTATACTAGCAAGGAGTTCACTATGATACCTAAAGTAACTAGGTTAGATATCTGAAACGGTTTTGGTGAAATTGCTGTCCAACTATCACTTGTTCTAGTGATACTCTTACTATCGACTTGGTGAGTAATGATTAAATCGATTGGAGTGTAAATAACATATGAAACTAGTAGTTTTTCCAACGTTCCGTAACGTATACTCAAATCCTGAGAAGTAATTAGTTGTGTTTATTTGTAGTTGATGAGAGTGTAATTAGATGTTCAGACAGTAAGTTATTGATTGATCGACATTAAAATACTACTTAAATCAGTTTATATAAATCTGACTATAAATTAATCAAATAGAATTTTGATTTATTTTTCGAATTAAATAAATTCACATCAACAGTATTTGTTTTCACTAAGTATTGTTTTCAATAAGTATTCCATAGACCTAACAGGTGACAGAGATGACAAATATAAACTGAAAATTATCTAATCACTAATAAAATCTGTATGCCTTCTAAATTATTATGCTCGTCAATTGATATGCTTGAAACTATTAAGAGTTCATTTTATTCGGTAAACGAGAGCTAAGACAAATGATCCAGTGACACGATAGATAGGCTAATCTGATTCGAGCATACCAAGGCCCCACTTAGTAGAGGAAGAAGTCTTGATAAGGCGTGGAAAGTGCAGTCTACAAGCATCCAGAAACTATGAGGTTCACAAGTACACAAATCAAGTTTATTTATACATGATAGAAATGTCTTTAGGAGAGCCACAAAAATAGCGTACTAAAATAATACGTCAACCAAAAACAGTCAAGGATTTTTGTTTGGGATGTTAGCTCCCCAGAACTCGCTTGACCTTGAGATCGTATTTTCCACCAGGAAAATCATCGGCTGTGATTGGTTACTGTGTCATTTCAGTGTGCTATTTTGTGACTGTCACAACGACTTCTCTATGTAGTATAAATAAACGCAATTTAAGTGCTTGGATTCATTGTGCGCTGGCTGAGTGTTTGTAGAATACATTTTCTACACTATATCAAGACTTCTTGTTGGTACCATTGGGTCAAGGGATCACAGTAGCCTACCTGGACGCTGGTTCATTGTTTTGTTCCCGTAATTCGACTAAGGTGAACCCGTAATGGTTTTAAGCACACCTAGAGTCGAGCAAAACAATTTTCCTGTTAGGAAACGTGATCTCAAGGTCACCCGATTAGCCCATGTGCGAAAACATAAAATCCAAAATTAGGATATTTATCAAGTGACTTCTTGGGATCTAACATCCCCAACATAAATAAGTTGTATGTTACTGTGTAGTGTGACGTATAAAGGTGTACTGTAGTCAAAAAGACGTTAATATATTGGTTTTCGTCAGTTTTTATAGGTTAGCTCTGAGACATTCTCATTTTCAATAATAATTACTGAATTAAATAACTAGCTGTTACCTGTAATCATTTGAAACTGAACAATTCTATTTCAGTTTGATTATGCAATATTAATGTAATTTAAGCAGCCTGAAAATGATGAAGAAGATTTTTTCAGTTCAGTCAATAGTAAGAAATGTCAAATCTGATACATTTGCGTATTGGTACAATTTTTTGAACCATATCTACCAGGAGACTCGCTTGTTGACCTATATAATGATGATGACATAGTTCTATTTGATGGAGACTCTGATCACCTTAAACAACAATACAAGCATGTTTGAGTTGCGATTCTCCCCCTTAAAATGTAAAATGTTGCTTCAAGATTGGGTTGCATCGGCACCTGAACTAATGATAGGGAGTGAAGTAGTCAAGCGTGTAGATAGCTTCACTTATCTGGTGAGTCTCATCAGTGCTGATGGCCTGGTGACTGGTGAAAACTCAGCATGGACACAAAAGGCTCGATTGGCTTTTGCCAACTTGCGTCACTTATGGCGTAGGCTAGATATCCGTCTGCTAATCAAAGGACGTGTTTATCGTGCAGTAGTTCGCTCGGTCCTACTTTATAGTTGTGAAACATGGTCAGTAAGAGTAGAGAATATTCGTAGATTGAGCTGTGTGAGGTTATCTGTTAGAAGAAAGAACAAGAGAAAAGGCAAGCCTACTACTCAGTAAGCACATAAAATGCACTTACATTCAATAGAGAAAGCAATAGACAGCAACCAGAAATAAAACCACCATGAGATCAAGACAATCGAAACTAGAAGTTGGTAGAGAATAGGGTTTAGAATACGCTACATGGCTCCTCTCCAATGGAAAAGCATTGTTCTCACTGCTTGTTGCACCTGCGTTTACGAATAGTCTATAAGGCTGATGAGTTAAATCAAGTGGGATGGCCTCTGTGTTGAGTCAGATGGAGTTGGATAGTGGCTGTGTGATGTGCAACTGTCTGAATGCAGGTTAACTGTTTCCCACCTTCATTGCCATATGGTGGTAAGCTCAACATGGAATTTGACGCAGCCATCTTCATCACACTATCAATGACAATAAATCAAATAAATATTTTAGTTTCATTCATCGTATAAAAAGTATGAAATATCTATAAATAAGGAAGTAAAAAAGTAAACGCACGTTCTGTGTCCCTTGATACCGCATGAAATTCAGCGCATAACACAAATTCATCAATAAACTGATTACAACATGACAATAACTGAAACTAATTGAATAACTTTTACAAACAGTTCTTGTTTTTTAAACAAGCCTATAACTAAAGTTCATTGATAAAAGTAGATTGTCTTTAAGTAAGAAGAATTTTGTATCCCTAGATCAATCAGGGTTAGACATTAACAGCGTTGGATGTCGGCCCAGTGGTCCAATGGTTAGGCATTCGCGTGCATTAACGAAGGTCCCGGGTTCGAACCTTGCGGGGTGCAGGAGTCGTGGATGCGCATTGCCACTAATGAGTCCCGTACCAGGACGAAACGGCCATCCAATGCTTCCATGTTTCTAATAGTGATCTAACAACGATTGATTGATGATTTCAAATGTCTAATTAGATTTGCTTGCTGAAATAACTTCGCCTTTGAAGTTAGTTTCTTCAATTGATATATTGGCTTTGAAATGAGCAGATTTCTAAATAGTTTAGCTAGGTAACTTCTAAAAACTAGGAAGCACTGAACAAATGTTTCAGCCTAATTTGAATTCAACTGCGATTACAAGCAATCCCAATAAAAATGGAATCAAAGACCTTCATGTTATACTGTTTACTTACAAACTGTTACTCCCGCCGATCAACATTCTCTTACTACCTCTATCCTACGCCTTCCTTTCTAGTTCTTTTCAATTGCTATACATTCTTTCCAAGTATGTCTTCAATTCTCAGAATAGTGTATTCCTTGGCTTTCACGGGGGTTCCAAGTTAGTACTTGACTTATTATTACGTAGTTGGATGACTTCCTCATTGTCTCTCCTATCCAATTGTAGCGCTTCTTTTTAATTTCTTCCTCCAACCAGAGGAATCTGGTTTATTCTCTTACACCATAGGTTGTTGCTGATGATGAATAGTATCTTGACTAGACACCTGTTAATAAACAAAATCATGTTATCCAGTAATCACACAACTTTTTAAACCATCAATTTTTGTATCAAGTAATCAATATTTCTTCAACTTTAATCGATTTCAAATCAAAGCACAGATATCCATTGATCTGACTTACTTCTCTCTGTATCTCGCTCGCTCACTCACTCCCTCTCTCTCTTTGTCCACTTCAATTATCTATCCTTCACTGAATCAATTCCATCCTTCTAAAAAAAACCTGAATTGTTTTTTCCTACCACAAATGATAAGCTCAATTAATTTTACAAGTGTATTAAAAAAGATACTGCTGTAACAAACAAAAAAAACTTAAAGGATAAACCGATTATCATTTGATCATCATTTTTAAAATAAGGGTATATAATGAGTGGAAAGTAAGAAAAACGTTACAGTTGTTTTTTGTAAACATATATATACATATATATTGAACACTTAATCTGTGTTGCTTTATTTTTGTTTAAATACGGAACAAACAATCGATGAATAAAATTGATCTATTCCATCTCATTATTATGAGTTTTTTGTCGAAAATATGAATGAACAAGGGAAACTGACCAATTTACCCTGAATATTTTAATCATATTGATAATAATGACAAGAGAAACACTTCAAAACTAAATAAAAAGACTAAACATAAGTAGTTAAGAAGTGGATTAAATGTTTCTTTTTCCTTTGTGTGTGTATACATTGAAAATTGAATCAGTTTTTCTAGTTGTATTTGTGTTTTCGCATTTACAGTCAGAATTGTGGTGCGAGCTACTTATAAGTAGTATATGAAGTGAGTGTCAACGTAATGTCTGGCAGTAGAAGATGGGGGAAGATCAAGAAAGGAAGAGTTAGAAAACAATGGAATTTGTATGAAACGCATGAATAGTGACAATGGATTGATGTTTTGCAACAGGAACAGTCCAGTTCGATATGATGAACTGATATTTTGCAAATGAACGATTTACGATATGGTTTTCCGATTTTACTGAGTAACTCTGTAATTTTCGTTAGGTACAATCCGGTTGCCCCACTTGTGTTCTCCTTCACTACAAGATTATTTAATAAAATTCGATTTGAACGGTTCTATGAATGAGTTATCGAGAAAAATTAAATGAATTTACACCAAAAATGAAATGATTAGTAGTCAAAAGTTTATTGATTGATATTCACTACTGTAATTAGTACACTTTACAGACTGCACCATTCATTAATCAGTTAGTTGGTCATCGTTGTCTCTCTGTATGAAGACAATTTTGTTTTAAATGTACTGATTCTGGATCTGTCTGATCATGATATATACTGATCTCCGAAATCGATTAATTAAATAGGAAGTTTATTAGGCTTCCGAAATATATGTATCTTGTCGTTCCTACGCCTATTATCCACAATAGAGCACAGGCGGTCAACCAGTATTCTCCAACCTACTCTATCACTGGCCATCATTTCAATTCTATCTAACTGTTATTCATTCTTCTCACGTCTATCTCCGTTTCTTGGCGTAATGTGTTCATTCATTGGCCTTACACTTTACCTCTGACCTTGAGAGTTCGATGTGAGGGGTTGTTTTGTGTGTGACGCAGTTGAGTGCTTACCTCACAGTGTGTCCTATCCACTTGCAGCAGTTATTTCTGATTTCTTCTTCATCTGTAGAAATCTAGTTTGTTCTATCCCACAGTAAGTTGTTGCTGATAGTGTCTGGCCAACGAATCCGAAGTATTTTGCTTAGAAAACTGTTAACGAACACTTATATCTTCGGGATGATGGCTTTGGTGGTTTTCTAATTATCCACCCCATACAGTAGTAGTACTATCTTGACATTTTTATTGAAAATTCTGTCTCCAGTGTTGGTTGAAAGTGGTTTTAAGTTCCAGATGTTCTTCAATTGAAAAATTACAGCCCTTCCTTTAATGATCCGCGCCTTCACACCTGCATTAGATCCACTTTACTCGTTAATAATGCTACCCAGATATGTAAAGGATTTTACATCCCTCAAGACACCTCCATCAAGTATGATTTGGTTGGTGAATGTTGTGATGTATGGTAGAATATCACTTTTCCCTTTGTGTATGTTGAGACCTACTGCTTCTGCAAAGGCTGATGCTTCACTGGTAGTCTTAGATTACAGTTGTTGTCGCGTGTGCGACATAAGAGCCAGATCATCCTCGACGTCTAGATCGTTCAGCTGTATCCTAGCTATCCACTGTATCCCGTGCTTCCCTCCAGAAGTTGACGTCTTCATAATGCAGTCAGTCTTATATATATATATATATATATATATATATATATATATATATATAGATGTATATGCAACCTTTATCGAAAGATCAATAGATGAAGTAATGAAACTTCATCAGTTGAGGGGGTTGGGACATGTGTTGCGAATGCCCAACCACCAACTGTCTCGACGAGCTATCTTTTGTAGTATAGGTTTGGGCTGGAAGAAAGTTAGGGGCAGCCAAACCAAAACATGGCAGAAATCCATGAAGTCACTAACAAGTTGACTGAGTCATGACGGTAAGTGTCAACTACCTGGTTGAGGTCCGCGAGACGAAAGTCACCGATGGTTAGAGACCTTGAATGACATGGCTCAAAATCGTTAGCAATGGCGCAGGTGCATTTATTCTCTTTGTTCTCTCAAATC
Source organism: Schistosoma turkestanicum (assembly GCA_944470395.2). Classification (NCBI taxonomy): domain Eukaryota; kingdom Metazoa; phylum Platyhelminthes; class Trematoda; order Strigeidida; family Schistosomatidae; genus Schistosoma; species Schistosoma turkestanicum. The sequence continues at coordinate 71,679,991 of OX103979.1, forward strand.
CTAATCTTTTGGATTACTTCTAATACCTTTACTTCCTCTACTACTATTGGATTTGAATTGACAATGACATCCCTGTGCTGATGTGGTATGGCGACATGAACTGATGTACTTACGTACGAAGTTCTACGTTGCATCTGACTGACTGACTGAACCTTTATCGAAAATGTATGATTGTTAATATTTTTTAAATGTTCCATGCAGAAAAAGAAAAATTCTTGTTATTTTTTAATTAATTAAATTAAATAATGAAAATTTATTTGGAAAAAATTATTATTTACAAAAAATCTATAACAGATAAAATGTACAATTTCATAATTGAATATTTCTTTTAACAAAAATGAGGGCACACAGTTTTATTAATGGATTAGAACTTTGGTACAAACTTTTTTCAGGACAGTCCGGAGCCGACTTCAAATCTCACCAATTGAACTTTCAAGTAAATTCAATGTTTCGTTAGGTAAGCTGGTTAAAAATTTTTTAAACGGAATACTAATCAATTTTCTACGCTGGTTTTGAATGATATTCAAAAGATTTAGTAGCCTAGCTGTGGAATCCATGGCGTGTATTTCGTCCGATTTGAGGCTCGTCAGACGGATGTCAAATGATACTGAATAATATTGGTTAATTGCAATACTAAACATCAATGGGGAGATTCAAATTACTATTACAAATAAGTCAGATTTCTTATCTGTTTGAAAGTTTTTAATACGTGACTGATATTGCTGTTTTTCTGAAATTATGAATCGGCGATCAATGTTAGGCGAACACCATTAGAAACCTAAAAGCACTGAAAGACGACCGTTTCGTCATGGCATGGGAATACTCATAAGTGGTAGTGCTCATCCACAACTCGCAAGATCTGAACCTACGTTGCATCTGACTGACTGACTGACTGAACCCAGAACCTTCAATCTTACGCACGAACACCTAACCTCAGGACCACTGAGCATTATGGTTTCGAGAAGTAACTCAAGCATTTCCACAACATGATATTGTTGTATACAAAATGTTTGTAGTAAAAAACATTCGGGCATTTTATCAATCTCTCTCTACTTAACCTTTGATTATATGAGGTCAGTAGACTTACCATGATCCTCTAATTCTAAATTGGTTTAAATTACAAACTGACATTCAATACACATCATTCATTTTAACATCTTGAAGTGAGCAGCAGAAAAGATTTGAACAGAATAACAAAAACTCATTCTTATTTCATCTGGTTCTTTTGGGGTCAGCTACTTTACAACCTGGATTTAAATTTAGTTACATGAAAGAGTTTAGCTGGAATTTGCTATGATAGCGCATCAGCATAGTATAGCCCTTTATATTTTGTATGAAGGGGTTGTGGAGATTGTTGTGTTGCCTTTTGAAATTATGAAGACATCATTACTGTTAGACCATCATTAGAAACCTGAAAACATTGAAAGACGGCCGTTTCGTCCTACCTGGTATTGGACTCATCCATAACTCTTGCTACTCGTAGGGTTCGAACCCAGAAACTTCGGTCCTGCGCACGTGAACTTTTAAACTCTGGACAAATGTTGTGCAATGTCCTTCCATACAAAATACATATTCACAATGTTTTATTCAATCTATTAAAATCATTCACATCCATGCTGTACTCTACCCCTTCGTTATCAAAGTTACTTCCGAGTAAAGTTTCGTTTTTATGTAAGTACATTAAATTCAATTTCTAATTATGATTTAAAAAATATTACAGGTTAGATGCAACGTATAAATGAATTTATATATTATTCTGTTCAAATCTTTATTTTTTCTCTGTTCAAACTGAAGAAATGTATAATATTTATCATAGGATTGTGAAGATTGTTTTTAGTGATGGTCTAACAATAACCAAGGTTCGAAAAATCAAATCAAATGCGCGCTAGCATGTATGCGCTACCGCGATGTGGCAACTAGTACTGATGTACATACATACGAAGTTCTTCTACAGTGCACATGACTAACTGCTGTTTCATCAAATGTTAATTAAAGTTATTCTGATTCAACTAAAATCGAAATTTTACACAGAATTTTTATTTTCTTCACCTATAAAATATTCATTTGATGAATTCAAAACGTCAAGAAACAAAATTGATTGATTAAAGGTATAAATGAATACTGCTGGATGTCGACTTGATGACCGCATGATGAAGCATTTGCCACCAGACTTGATGGTGCATACTGCATATTGCTTAGGAATTGTATTACTTACTTACTTACTCACTTACTTACTTACTGATATATTTGGTCACTAGGTATGCTTGAAGCTATTACGAGTTCACCTTAGTCGATAAACGCGAACAAGACAATTACCGGCGTCCAAGTAGGCTACATTGAATCCCAAACTTCAAAACAGAAGGCTTTGTAGGCGTAGAAAGTATATTTTACAAACACCCAGCAATCACACAGTACAATCAAGCACACATCTCTCGTTTATTTATACACCATAGAATCGTCGTTGGGACAGTCAAAAAAATAGTACACTGAAATACACAGCAGCCAATCACACAGTCATGGATTTTCCCGGTGGGAAAATCTCAAGGTCACCAACTGATCAGCCCACGCTGGCAAACATGAAATCCGAAATAAGGTATATATCAAACGAGTTCTGTGAATCTAACATCCCCAACACTTATTTACTTACTTACTTACATACATACATACATACATACTTACTTACTTACTTACTTACTTACTTACTTACTTACACTTGTAACCCCCAATGTAGCATTTGGCCGTGGTCCAGCGAATCAATTTACCTGGTTAGCGTACTTTTTTATCAAGATGGGGTCGCCTAACACCCATACCTAACCCTCTCCCTTTATCTGCGTTCGTGGCCGACAGTATCTACATAATGGCTCCAGCGGCAGACTTAATGAAGTGTATACTACAAAAAAAAAATATAGTTGTCTGATATCTTCTGATTTTAAGTAG
>OX103979.1:71683425-71711970 GCA_944470395.2 Schistosoma turkestanicum
GTGGTGTGAGCTACTTATAAGTAGTATATGACGTGAGTGTAAACGTAATGTCTGACAGCAGAAGATAGGGGAAGGTCAAGAAAGGAAGAGTGGGAACACAATGGAACTTGTATGAAACGCATGAATAGTGAAATGTCAGACAATGGATTGATGATGGATTGAAGATTTGCAAATTAACCGTTTACGATATGGTTTTCCTATTTTACTAAGTAACTTTGTAATTTGAGATAAATACAATTCGGTTTCCCTCACCTGTGTTCTCCTTCACTACAGTACTACTTAAAATCACAAGATATGAGACAACTATTTATTTTTCCTCATAGTATATATACACTTCATTAAGTCTGCCGCTGGAGCCATTATGTAGATACTGTCGGCCACGAACGCAGATAAAGGGAGAGGGTTAGGTATGGGTGTTAGGCGACCCCATCTTGATAAAAAAGTACGCTAACCAGGTAAATTGATTCGCTGGACCGCGGCCAAATGCTACATTAGGGGTTACAAGTGTAAGTAAGTAAATAAGTAAGTAAGTAAGTAAGTAAGTAAGTAAGTAAGTAAGTAAGTAAGTAAGTAAGTAAGTAAGTAAGTAAGTAAGTAAGTAAGTAAGTAAGTAAGTAAGTAAGTAAGTAAGTAAGTAAGTAAGTATGTATGTATGTATGTATGTATGTAAGTAAGTAAATAAGTAGGTAAGTGAGTAAGTAAGTAAGTGTTGGGGATGTTAGATCCACAGAACCCGCTTGATAAATGCCTTATTTCGGATTTCACGTTTGCCAGCATGGGCTGATCAGTTGGTGACCTTGAGATTTCATTTCCAACCAGGAAAATCCAGGGCTGTGATTGGCTGCTGTGTATTTCAGTGTACTATTTTTGTGACTGTACCAACGACGATTCTATGATGCATAAATAAACGAGAGATGTGTGCTTGATTGTATTGTGATTACTGGGTGTTTGTAGAAATATACTTTCTACGCTTACCAAGTCTTCTCTTTTGCTGTTTGGGATTCAAGGTAGCCTACCTGGACGCTGGTTCATTGTCTCGTTCGCGTTTATCGACTAAGGTGAACTCGTAATAGCTTCAAGCATACCTAGTGACGAATATATCAGTAAGTAAGTAAGTGAGTAAGTAAGTAACTAAGTAATACAATTCCTAAGCAGTATGCAATCTGCACCATCAAGACTGGTGGAAAATGCTTCATCATGAGGCCATCAAGTTGACATCCAGCAGTATTCATTTATAACGTTAATCAATCAGTTTTGTTGCTTGACATTTGAATTTATTAAATGAATATTTCATAGGTGGAAAAAAATAAAAATTCTGTGTAAAATCTCGATTTCAGTTGAATCAGAATAACTTCAATTATTATTTGATGAAACAGCAGTTAGTCAGCTGCAATGTAGAAGAACTTCGTACGTACGTACATCAGTACAATTACCACATCACGGTAGCACATACATGCTAGCGCGCATTCGATTTGATTGTTGGGACCTTGGTTATTGTTAGACCATCACTAAAAGCAATTTTCACAATCCTCTGATAAATATTATACATTTCTTCAGTTTGAAGAGAGTACAAATAAAGATTTGAACAGAATAATATATAAATTCATTTATCCTGTAACCTGTAATATTTTTAAAATCATATTAAGAAATTGAATTTAATGTACTTACATAAAAAAGAAACTTTACTCGCAAATTACTTTGATCACGCGTTAGTAGAGTGCATCATGGATGTAAATGATTTTAATAGACTGAATAAAAGATTGTGAATATGTATTTTGTATGGAATAACATTCCACAACATTGGTCCAGAGGTTAAGTGTTCACGTGCGCAGGACCGAAGGTTTTGGGTTCGAATCCTTCGAGTAGCAAGAGTTATGGATGCGCACTACCACTAATGAGTCCTACACCAGGTAGGACGAAACGGCCGTGTTTCAGTGTTTCGAGGTTTATAATGGTGGTCTAACAGTAATGATGGCTTCCTGATTTCAAAAGGCAACTCAACAAACTCCATAACCACTTCATACAAAATATAAAGGGATATAATATGCCCAACTTTTTCACCACAAACATTTTGTACACAAAAATATCATGGAAAGGTTGTGGAACTGTAATGCTAGCTCAATAGTCCAAAGGATAGGCGTTCTCGCGCAAGATCGAAGGTCCTGGGTTCAGATCTTGAGAGTTGTGGAGCTTGTGGATGAGCACTACCACTGATGAGTAGTCGCATATCGCGACGAAACAGCCGTCTTTCAGTTCTTACAGGTTTCTAATGGTGTTCGCCTAACATTGATCATCGATTCATAATTTCATAAAAACAGCAATATCAGTCACATATTCAAAAATTTCAAACAAATAAGAAATTTAATTCATTCGTAATAAAAGTTTGAATCTCCCGATTGGTGGATCCGATGCAGATGTGAGGGAGAGGATTGGCAAAGCAACAGTTGCATTTCTACAGTTGAAAAATATCTGCAACTCCAAACAACTTTCAACCAAAACCAAAATCAGCATTTTCAATACAAATGTCAAGACAGTTCTACTGTATGGAGCGGAAACATGGAGAACTACGAAATCCATCATCCAGAAGATGCAAGTGTTTATTAACAGTTGTCTACACAAAATACTTCGGATTCGTTGGCTAGACACCATCAACAACAACGTACTGTGGAAGAGAACAAACTGGATTACTCCAGTGGAGGAGAAAACCAGGAAGAAGTGGTGGAAGCGGATAGGACACACATTACGAAAAGCACTCAACTGCGTCACAAGACAAGCCCTCAAATGGAACTCTTAAGGTGAAAGGAAAATAGGTAGGCCAAGGAACAAATTACGCCGAGAAATAGAAAAAGATACGAGAGGAATGAACAAACATTGGATAGAAGCGGAGAGAGAAGCCCAGGACAGAGTTGGTTGGAGGAAACTGGTGGGTGGCGTATGCTCCATTGGGGGTGACAGGCGTAAGTAAGTAAGTTAGTAAACTAAGATTGCAAGTAATTCTAACAAAAGTGGAATAGAAGACCTTCATGTTACACTGTTTACTTACAACTGTTACTCCCGCCGATCAACATTGTCCTGCCACCTCTCTCCAGGATCTTCCTTTCTAGTTCCTTTCAATTGCTATACATTCTTTCCACGCCTGTCTCCAATTCTCAGCGTAGTTTATTCCTTGTCTTTCGGGGATGACTTCCTCATTGTCTGTCCTATCCAACTGTAGCGCTTCTTTTTGATTTCTTCCTCTAGCTAGAGGAATCTGGTTTATTCTCAACAACACAATAGGTTGTTGCTGATGATGGCATTTGGCCAACGGATGAACAGTATCTTGACTAGACTCAAGTTAACAAACAAAATCACGTTATGCAGTTATCACACAACCTTTTAAACCATCAAATTTTGTATCAAGCGGTTTATATTTCTTTAACATTAATCGATTTTAAATCAAAACACAGATATCCATTGATCTTACTTACTTCTCTCTCTCGCTCGCTCACTCACTCTCTTTGTCCACTTCAATTCTCCTACGCTAAAATCAATTCCATACTTTTAAAAAAACCTGAATTGTTATTTTTCTCTACCACAAATGATAAGCTCAATTAATTTTACAAGTGAATTAAAAAAGATACTGCTGTAACAAACAAAATAAAAAACTTAAAGGATAAACCGATTATCAATTGATCATCATTTTTTAAAATAAGGGTGGAAAAAATGAATAAATATAAACGTTACAGTTGTTTTTTGTCAACATCTATATATATATATTGAACACTGAATCTGTGTTGCTTTAATTTTTGTTTAAATAAGGAACAAACAATTGACCTGTTCCATCTCATATTATGAGTTTTTCTTGTCGAAAATATGAATGAACAAGGGAAAATGACCAATTTACCCTGAATATTTTAATCATATTGATAATAATGACAAGAGAAACACTTCAAAACTAAATATAAGTAGTTAAGAAGTGGATTAAATGTTTCTTTATCTTATGTGTGTGTGTGTGTGCATGTGTGTACATTGAAAATTGAATCAGTTTTTCTGGTTGTATTTGTATTTTCTCATTTACAGTCAAATTATTTAATAAAATTCAATTTGAACGGTTCTATGAATGAGTTATCGAGAAAAATAAAATGAATTTACACCAAACAGGAAATGATTACTAGTCAAAAGTTTATTGATTGATATTCACTACTGTAATTAGTACACTTTACAGACTGCATCATTCATCAATCAGTTAGTCGGTCATCGTTGTCTGTTTGTATGAAGACAATTTCGTTCTAATGTCCCGGTCCTGAATCTATCTGATCGTGATACATGCTGACCTTCAAAATTGATTACTTAAATGGGAAGGTAAGACTGGGATAGGAAGTCTATTTGGCTTCCCTATAATAATATGTATTTTCTTCTTTTCCCTACTCATCTTATTGCACCTAATGGAGAATAAGCCAACGCATTCTCCTACCTACTCTATCATGGGCCTTCCTTTCTAGTACTATCCAACTGTTCTTCATTTATCTCATGTCTGTCTCCATTTCTCGGCGTAATATGTTCTTTGGTCTTCCTCTCCTCCTTTGACTTTGAAGGTTTCAGATGAGGGTTTGACTTGCGACGATATGGTGTGCTTTCCTCACTTTGTGTCCTATCCACTTACAGCACTTCCTTCTGATTTCTTCTTCATCTGGAAGAATCTAGTTTGTTCTCTCCTAGTGTAGTTTGTTGCTGACTTTTTCTGGTCAACGAATCCGAAGTATTTTGCGTAGACAACTGTTAATAAACACTTGTATCTTATGGATGATGGCTTTGGTGGTTTTCCAAGTATCTACCCCATACAATAGAACTATCTTGACATTTTTATTGAAAATTCTGACTCCAGTGTTGGTTGAAAGTGGTTTTGAGTTCCAGATATTCTTCAGTTGAAGAATTACAACCCTTGCTTTGCCAATCCGCGCCTTCACACCTGCATCAGATCCGCCTTACTCATCAATGATGCTGAACAGATATATAAAGGATTTCACATCCTCCAAGGCATATCTATCAAGTGTGATTTGGTTGGTGCATGTTGTGATGTATCGTAGAATATTACTTTTCCCTTTATGTATGTTGAGACCGATTGCTTCTGCAAAGGTTGCTGCTTCACTGGTCGTCTTAGCTTGCATTTTTTTTGTCGCGTGTACGACATAAGAACCAGATCATCTCCGAAGTCTAGATCGTCCAGCTTCATCCTAGCTGTCCACTGTATCCCGTGCTTCCCCATAGATGTCAATCATATATATATATATATATATATATATATATATATATATATATATATATATATATATCTAAAATGTACAATTTCATAACTGAATTTTCTTTAAAAAAAAAGAGGGCACACAGTTATATTAATGAATTAGAACTTACATACATACTGTTTTCAGGACAATTTGTCGCCGACTTCAAATATCAGCGATTGAACTTTAAAGTAAATTCTATGCTTCATTCGGCAATCTGGTTGAAAATTTTTTAAACCGAATACTAAACATTTTTCTACACTGGTTTTGAATTATACTGTAAACATTTTAACTAAAAAAATTTCTTATTTGATTGCCTAGCAGCGGAATCCGTGGTGTTTATTTCGTCCGATTTGAGGTTCGTCAGATTGGATTTCAAATGATACCGAATGATATTGGTCAATTGCAATAGTAAACATCATTGGTGACTTACTTACTTACTTACGCCTGTTATCCCAACTGGAGAATAGGCCGCCCACCAGTTTCCTCCAACCAACTCTGTCCTGGGATTCCCTCTCCAGTTCGTTGCAGTTTTTGTTCATTCTTCTCATATCTTTCTCTATTCATCGGCGTAATTTGTTCCTTGGCCTACCTATTTTCCTTTCACCTTAAGCGTTCCATGTGATGATGCAGTTAGGTGCTTTTCGTAATGTGTATCCTATCCACTTCCACCACTTCTTCCTCATTTCCAACTCCAGTGGAATCTGGTTTGTTCTCTTCCACAGTACGTTGTTGCTGATGGTGTCTGGCCAACGAATCCGAAGTATTTTGCTTAGACAACTGTTAATAAACACTTGCATCTTCTGGATGATGGCTTTCGTAGTTCACCAAGTTTCCACTCCATACAGTAGAACTGTCTTCACATTTTTATTGAAAATGCTGATTTTGGTTTTGATTGAAAGTTGTTTGGAGTTCCAGATATTTTTCAACTGTAGAAATGCAGCCCTTGCTTTGCCAATCCGCGCCCTCATATCTGCATCGGATCCACCAATGGGGAGATTCAAACTATTATTACAAATGAATTAAATTTCTTATTTGTTTGAAATTTTTGAATATGTGACTGAAATTGCTGGTTTTCTGAAATAATGAATCGGCGATCACTTTTAGACCAACACCATTAGAAACCTGGAAGAACTGAAAGACGGCCGTTTCGTCGCGATATGGGACTACTCATCAGTGGTAGTGCTCATCCACAGCTTCCACAACTCGCAAGATCTGAACCCAGAACTTTCTGTCTCGCGCGACTATTTCATCCCCTATCACTAATTCAAGGGACTATGCAAGCCAATCCTGAAGCAACATTTTACATTTCGAGGGGGAAAATCGCAACTTGAACATGTTTGGATTGTTGTTTAAGGTGATCAAAAGACTTTGTATTTTGTCAGTGTCTTCACCGAATAGAACTATGTCATCAGCATTATCTAAGTCTCTTGGTTGATATGGTTCAAAAAATTGTACCAATATGCAAATGTATGAGATTTTACATTTCTTACTATTGACTGAACTAAAAAAAATCTTCTTCATCGTTTTCAGACTGCTTAAATTACATTAATATTGCATAATCAAACTGAAATAGAATTGTTCAGTTTCCAATGATTACAGGTAACAGTTAGTTATTTAATTGGTTAACTATTACTGTAACTGACACTATCTCATCGTTTAACAATAAAAACTGACGAAAACGAATATATGAACGTCTTTTTCACTAAAATACATCTTTATTCTTCACACAACACAGTGACATACAACTTATTTATCTTGGGGACGTTAGATCCCCAGAACTCACTTGATAAAAGTCCTTATTTTGGATTCTATGTTTTCGCACATGGGCTGATCGGGTGACCTTGTGATCACGTTTCCTAACAGGGAAATTGTTAAGCTCGACTCTAGGTATGCTTAAAACTATTACAGGTTCACCTTAGTCGAATTACGGGAACAAAACAATGAACCAACGTCCAGGTAGGCTGATGTGATCCGATTGTCCCAATTGTACCTTAAAGAAGTCTTGATATAGTGTAGAAAATGTATTCTACAAACACTCAGCCAGCACACAATGAATCCAAGCACTCAAATCGCGTTTATTTATACTAGATAGAGGCGTCTTTGTGACAGTCACAAAATCGCACACTAAAATGACACAGTAACCAATCACAGCCAAGGATTTTCCTGATAGGAAATGTGATCTCAAGGTCAACTGATCGGCCCATGAATAAAATCCAAAATAAAGATATTTATCCAGCGAGTTCTGGGGATCTAACATGCCCAACAGTTAGGTCTATAGAATACTTATTGAGTTGTACTTGTTACTAGAAACACTAAATCCAACGACCCATTAGTGAAAATAAATACTGTTGATGTGAATTTATTCAGTTCGAAAAATCAATCAAAATTCTATTTGAATAATTTATAGTCAGATTTATATAAACTGATTTAAGTAGTATTTTAATGTCGATTATTCAACAACTTACTCTCATCAATTACAGATAAACATAACTAATTACTTGTCAGGATATGAGTGCATGTTACAGAAGGTTGGAAAAACGACTAGTTTCATATGTTTTTCACACTCCAATCGATTTAATCATTACCCAACAAATCGATATTCATCGAAAACTAATTATTAGTTAGAGTAACACTAGAAAAAGTGATAGTTGAACAGCTATTTCGTCAAAACCGTTTCAGATATCTAACCTAGTTAATTTAAGTATCATGGGGAACTCCTTGATGGTATAACCACTGGGTCGATTTCAGATGACGTGATTTAAATTTCAATCAACTCGCGAAATACCAGAACGATCATCGTTGTGGTGTTTTTTGTTCTCTGAGCTGGATGTTTTGTTTGTTGAGCTTTCATTGTTCTTCTGAACAGCATCATCAGCACACAGTTCTACAATGATCATCTCATTTGATTTCTTACATTCATTCATTCGGTTACCAAAATATCTGAACTAAACTAACCACGACTTGATACTAAGTTTTCAAAAAAGCTGAGCCAATAGTTGTATGAACTGAAAGTTCCAAATTCGATCCGTAAATGTACCGAATGTGTAGTTTGTGTATGTCACAATAGCCATCAGAAAATACATTAAAACCAGTAATAAGAAATCGAGTAATTTTTAAAAATTTCCTTTTGTCAATTACATATTTCACATATTTTTTGAAACCATGAATCGATCAATGTTAGACCACCATTAGAGGAAACCTGGAAGCACTGGACGGCCGTTTCGTCCTGGTATGGGACTCCTCAGCAGTGAGCATCCAAGACCCCTGCACCCCGCAGGACTCGAACCCAGGACCTTCGGTATTGTGCGTGAACGCCCTAACCGTTAGACCACTGAGCCGGTAACTACCGGTGTTAATGTCTAACTTGATCAGATTCACGGAGTTGCGCAACCTTATACACAGTCTTCGGTAGACACTGCCTACACCCGAACAGGTTGAACTTCACTGGTCACGTCTTGGTTTCAAAAATGTATAACTTAACAATCTCCACAACCCCGTAATGCAAAATACATATTTAACTAATTTCTTTAATTGTTTAAATAAACGACAATCATTTTTCAACATTTAACATTTAACAGCTAAATAAGTTTCTGTTCACGTGTACGTGTGTGTGTGTGTGTGTGTGTAAGTGCGCAAACGAAATCATTTTGAACCATATATGTGAATTGTACTTTGAAATAATGAACAAACATGATTTTTTCTTGTTTGTCTAAAATACACTTTTCAAAGTTTCTCATTTAGTTTCTTCTTACGCATCAATGCGTATAAGCGCATTCCGTGTTCAGTTAGTTAAGAAAATAAAATAAAAGAGAAAAGCCGTTAAAGCCAACTGACGCTAAATTATGCTTTGGTTTGCTTTCGGCCCAAAAAAAACTGATGACATATGTTTTGATCGAAGACTTTCTTTTTTTATGTATGTTCTAAGTAATTTTTAGTAGATAATTTGAAAATTGGATGTATAAATAATTAGATCATTGAAGTTACTGTTTACAGAGCGCATGCGCGCGCGCGCGCGAGAGAGAGAGGAATTCAGATTTTTGAATTCAAATGTCACATGAATTCATTTGATTGGTTCATTGATAATTAATTGAAAGATTGAAAAAAAGGTAAGATATTTCACAATATTTTGTTGGGTTATATAGTAGGAACAACTGCAAACCAAAACATGGCAGCAATCCATGAAGTCACTGACAAATGGACTGAGTCATGTTTGTAGATGTAGGCTATCTGGTTGAGGTCCGCGAGACGAAAGTCACCAATGGTTAGAGACCTTGAATAATGACATGGATCAAAATCGTTTGCAATGGCGCAGGTGCATCCACTCTTTGTGTTCTCTGAAATTCTAACCTTCTGAATTCCTCATAATCTGTATCTTTCTTTTTCTAAATTTATCTCACTGAATTATACTTCGCGAATCATATCGTTGAGACCTGATCTTCTCCATTACTGCTAATACTTCTACAATCGCTATCACTCTTGGATTTGAAATGACAGTTGCATTTCTATGTTGATATGGTATGGCAACCTGGACTGATGTACGTACGTACGTACGTAGTTCTGAGTTGTATCTGTTTGTCTATGGAACAACTGCGTTTTAAATGTATAAATTTGGTAATTTGAGAAATTTCTTATTACCGGAGAAAATAATGTCACAGTTAGAAATAGAAATACACATGTAGATCATCGTTAATAGGATTGTGAAGACTGTTGGATTTCATTGAAACTATGGATCAGTTAATTTTAGTCCAACAATGAAAGGTTGGAAGCACTGGATGGCCATTGTGTTTTAGTACGAGATCTATCAGCAATGCACACTCACGACTCTTGCTCATGAAACTCGAACTAAGGAATTTTGGTCGCGTGCCATGAACTTCTGTAGTGCTAGAAAGCAAAGAATAAAATTAAACTTTATCCTGATCAAGTCAATGATCAAGTAGATTAATTTAAGAGATAGTTTTTCAGATCCCACGTAATTTTTCTACTTCGTGTGAGTAATCTACACTGAGTAGAAGATCCATTCAGAAGCGTTCACCCACGACCTCGCACGTGGAAATCAGACCTAAGGATTGATTGAAGTAAGATGCCGACTCAGCGATCTAGAAGATAAGCGTTCACGCATGAAATAGAAGGTGATGGGTCCTATTCTCTCTTGCTGCGTCGTGGATACGCACTGCCACTGACGAGTCCCATACTAAAAAGAAATGGTCGTCGATTGCTTCCAGGTTCCCTAAGGGGGTCTAACGCTGATTGATGCATGATTTCAATGAAACTTAACAATATCAACAGCCCTATAATGACAATCAAAACCATGACACACTTTATTGGTAACAATGGAAAATTTCATCACTACGAAATCGAAGGTGATGGGTTTTATTCCCGATTGCGGGGTCATGGATATGATGCACTGGCGAAAAGTCCCATACTAGAAGGAAATGGTCTTCCATTGTTTCTAGGTTCCAAAAGGGGTTCTAATATTGATTGATCAGTGATTTCAATGAAATAACGATCAAAACTGTAACACACTTTCTCAGTCATAATGATAATTTTCGTCACTACGAGATCAGTAGTATGAATTGGTTCAAGGTCACTAAATAAAGATGTGAAGCATTCATGTGAACCTTAGCTAGAGAAATACAAGGGATAATTGTAATGAACTTTCTGGTTTTATAACTGCTTAACAATGTCTTTCACGTGGGTCTTGACGACATGAATAGGATATAATACCCGAAATCTAACTAAGAAAAACAAAATACACCAGAGCAGAATAACTATTTTCAATGTTCAACGGTTTTCTATGCTTCTTTAACTGATGTCAGACGATGATCTCAAACAATATTGGTGAATTTTTTTTAAAAATGATCAAAAGTTAATGTTTTATATTTTTGCTAAAAGCAAGTAGTTAAGTGTCAGTACATCAGACGTATCAATTTAGAAATTCTTTTTACTCCTAATGGATCAAACTACTATGATTGAAATTCGATCACTTGAATTATTTAAATAATAAAATAGTTACACATCAAGAGCCAATTTTGCTCACTCCATTTTATTTTGACGTTAATCATGTTCGATTTATTTTTTAGCGTTGCTTTTAACTACTCATTGAAAATTCAGTAGGCACTATTACAATCAAACATTTTTGAGCATGTGGAGAGTAACTGTTTTCGGTAGTTGCATAATGTTACCAAGTGCTGAACTTTTGGTATTCGACTCATTAATGATTTTAATTGTACCTACCTTGGATTTCTGACAGTTCCTTCAAATTCTCAGGGGTTCATAGATCACTCCATTTTTTGTGTGTTTATTGCTCTCATTTCAAATGTTAATTACTTTTGATGCATTGATTTAGTTACTGAATATTACATTAGCTTAGTATATACTTTACTAATGGTTTCCCATTTAACCAATATAGTGAAATAACTAAGTAAAAGCTTTAAACTGTCCACAAGTTGACATTTATAAATGAATTGCTTCTATTCTCATAAGTGATGAAACCATGTCTTGTGTTTTGTTTCAAGGTTTTGTTGCGCAATATTTGTTACCGAAAATAAGATAAAACAATCATTGATTACATTGGGGTAAAAGAACTAACACCAAAGTCACACATTCCAGTACAAATTTCAAGACAGTTCTCGTGTGCGGGTTGGAATCTTGGAGATGCACAAAATCCATCATACCCAGGATACAGGTTTTTAGGTAACAATTTTCTACTAAAAACACTAAGGTTCCCTCAACCAGACACCATCAGTCACAACCTACCTTAGGGAAGAACAAACCGGATCCTTGAAGATATAGAAGAAATCAGAAAGAATCTCTGGAAGTGGATAGGACACACTGCGAGGAGAGGAAGTTAAGCCCTCACC
Source organism: Schistosoma turkestanicum (assembly GCA_944470395.2). Lineage (NCBI taxonomy): Eukaryota > Metazoa > Platyhelminthes > Trematoda > Strigeidida > Schistosomatidae > Schistosoma > Schistosoma turkestanicum. The sequence continues at coordinate 71,695,550 of OX103979.1, forward strand.
TGGAACTTTCAAAGCTAAAGGAGGAAATGAAGACCAAACAACATATTACGCTGAGAAATGGAGATAGACATGAGAAGAATGAACAGAATTTGGACATGGTAGGTCAGAGAATACTCGTCGATGGCCAACGCTCCATTTCAGGTAACAGGCGTGAATAAGTAAGTAAGTTAGTAGAATAAAAGAAATGTTAATCCGTATGCCAGTAAGCTATTTGTGTAATATTAGACTTGTCTACTGTCTAACCTGAATTCAATGGTTTTCACTTATTGTTAGTATCAACGAGTTGCTTATTTTCTTTTCTTCAGCAACTCGAATAGAGTTATCTCATTCTCCTAGATTGCATGAACACTTCAAGTACCATTGTTAATTGTTCCTCTGGTCATCAAAATGGCAATCAGCTTCAAGGCTTCCGATGGGACTCGCCTTTCGCAATCAAGCCTGATAACACTAAATGAATACTCTTCAGCTCCGAGGGCACAGTTAAAATGTTTCTCTCTGGTTGATGAATTTTAGCAAGAATGTTTTCTACGTGATGACGTCGCTAACTTCATATTCAGTATTCCTTTATCTGTAGTTGGATAGGGTGTCAACCCTAGGAGTGCTTTAGGTGGAAATGAAATCTTCAGTTTCTGTATTTCAGCTACTCAAAATAATCCTGATATTTACGATCCTTTTAGATTCGCTCTGCTCTGTTCATAAATCTCACCGCTCAAAATGAAAGCCTTGAGAAAAATTAAAAGAACTCCAACCATAATTATAATCTTAGGGTCATTGTTTACAGATGAACCCAATGATGAATTATGCAGCCATATTTTCATCATGAAAGGTCAGCTGATAATCATCTCTTCCAATATATTTTATTGTGAATTGTTCGACTACTTATAAGTGGTGAGATTGATAAAACTAAATTTCAGCGATTTATTTTTGTCGCTAGTTTTTCTACATCTAGATTAGTATATATTTGAATTTCTACATAAAATTTCCTCATGTAATTTTGATTTTAAAAATGAGACGTCGAGTTTTAACTGCATCTTCAGAACATACATTAGAAGCACAAGCTATTCCCATCCGGAAGCAGGATGGACTGATATCAAAAAGTCTGTGGAAACAGCACTGATATCTGCTAGTAAGGTTGACCATAAGGCTAGAATGAAACCGTGGATCTCAGTAGCATCCACCGATCTGATGGATGCCCGAAAACTCATCCCACCTGACTCTGAACATGATGAAGAACGAAGTCAACTAAGGCGCAGACTTATAAAAAGCCTACGTAACGATCGCGAACAGTGGTGGGTGGCGAAAGCAAAAGCGATGGAAAAGGCAGCGGCGATAGGCAACACTAGACAACTTTTCCGACTTATCAAGGAAACTGGTATTCGGAATCCTAGTGTAAGTGAGACTATCTCAGAATATGACGGGACTATTATTTATTCTCAATCCAGGATACTGGATGGATGGGCAGAACACTTTAGAGATCAGTTCAACTGGCCTCGAGCCACTCTTCAGTTACCCACGATCTCCAGTCATCCTGAATGGCAAATCGACGTAAGTCCGCCTAGTCTTAATGAAGTTGAAAAAGCGTTAGGAAATCTGAAGCGAGGACGAGCTGCAGGTCCTGATAGACTGACCCCTGAGATATTTAAGGATGGTGGTCCAGTTTTAGCAGCTAGGTTGACTGAGATCTTAGGTAGAATCTGGGAACTGGACGTAATCCCATCCGACTGGTCTCAATCACTGATTGTCCCAATCTGTAAGAAAAGACACAAGCCTACTTGGGACAATCACAGGGGAATCAGTCTAACTAATTTAGTTTCTAAATTGTTAGCCTCGACAATCCTTAGACGCCTAACTAATACTCGTGAAGAGCAGACTCGAGAAAACCAGTCTGGTTTTCGACCTGAACGTGGCTGCATAGATCACAGTTTCGCACTCAGACAGCTCCTGGAACACAGACACACATTTAGGCGTCCTACAATAGTTGTTTTCCTGGACCTTAAGGCGGCATTTGACTCAGTGGATCGTGAGGTTCTGTGGCAGTGTACCAAATAAATACATTAACCTCATACAAGCTCTCTACTCAAACACCACTGGTCGGGTGAGAGCTTATAGCGAACTGTCACCGGAATTCTCTACTTCGAGTGGTGTCCGTCAGGGTTGTCCACTTTCTCCATTCTTGTTTAATTTTATCGTAGATATGCTCCTAGGAATAATCTTATCCTCGTCTGAATTTTCTGGAGTAGACCTTTTACCAGGTGGCCCGCTTATTGACTTAGAATATGCCGATGACATTGTCCTACTTGGTGAAGACGCTGACAAAATGCAGAGTCTTCTGACTACCCTAAGCAACAATGCAAGCATGTTCGGGATGCGGTTTTCCCCCTCGAAATGCAAAATGTTGCTTCAAGACTGGGTTGCATCGGCACCTGAACTAGTGATAGGGAGTGAAGTGGTCGAGCGTGTAGACCGCTTCACTTATCTTGGGAGTCTCATCAGTGCTGATGGCCTGGTGACACACGAAATCTCAGCACGGATACAGAAAGCTCGATTGGCTTTTGCCAACCTGCGTCACTTATGGCGTAGGCGAGATATCCGTTTGCTGACTGAAGGACGAGTGTACTGCGCAGTGGTTCGCTCCGTCTTACTTTATGGCTGTGAAACATGGCCAATGAGAGTAGAAGATACTCGTCGGTTATTGGTTTTCGATCATAGGTGTCTTCGAAGCATTGCTCGTATATCGTGGGACAACCGAGTGAGCAACGCTGTTATTAGGAAACGGGTGCTAGGTAAGAATGGCAGATCAATCGATGAAGTGGTGAAACTTCATCAGTTGAGGTGGTTGGGACACGTGTTACGTATGCCTAACCACCGTCTGCCTCGTCGAGCTTTGTTGTGTAGTGTAGGAATAGGTTGGAAGAAAGTTAGGGGCGGCCAGACCAAAACATGGCATAAATCCATGAAGTCATTGACTAGTGGACTGAGCCATGTCGGTAATTGTCGACTACCTGGTTGGGGTCCGCGAGATGATAATAATCGATGGTTAAAGACCCTGAATGACATGGCTCAAATTCGTTCGCAATGGCGCCGGTGCATTTATTCTTTGTGTTCTCTCAAATCCTAATCTTCTGGGTTCTTCAACACCTCTAGTTTCGACTCTCTAAAATTATCTCATTGAATCATACTTCGTGAATAATATCTTCTAATTCTAACCTCTCCGATTACTTCTAATACCTTTACCACCTCTTCTACTATTGGATTTGAATTGACAATTGCCTCTCTGTGCTGATGTGGTATGGCGACATGAACTGATGTACTTACGTACGAAGTTCTACGTTGCAACTGACTGACTGACTGACTGACATTAGAAGCATAAGAATTGAGTGACCGAGGGGTCACAGAACATGTACAAAATTATCATTACGATATATCAGTTTCTCCAAATTGTTATATTAGGAAGGAATAAGGCATATGTTTTCATTAGCTGTTAGGTGACCCTTAAAATCTATGTATTACAATTAAATGTATTCGAAAGTATAAGGTTGTGGATATTGTTCTGGTAAATACCCACCGAAAAAAATGGATGTGGTCACGCTTTATCGTAGAATAATTCAAGTTGGAGGCCAGGTCACTGGTCAACTGGTTCAGCATCTGAACTCAAGGTCGAAGGTCCTGATTTCGATTACCACTGCCGGTGCCTTGGATGATCAGTACTGTTGAATTCCATACTTGTACGAAACGTTCATCATGTTCTTCATTAGATATGACGAACGGAATATCTTTCACGCCTTTTCTCTTTCACCATACTCAAACCTGTCGTCCATTAATATTGATAATTCTAAAAGTGATCTTACCGGTGGTGTTGGGGATGTTATATCCCCAAAACTCGCTTGATAAATGCCTTATTTTGGTTTTCACGTGTTTGCGAGCATGGTCTGATCAGTTGGTGACCTTGAGATTTCATTTCTCACCAGGAAAATCATTGGCTGTGACTGGCTGCTGTGTATTATAGTGTGCTATCCTCGTAACTGTCACAAGGACGTTTCTAAGATGTATAAATAAATGAGAGTTGTATGCTTGATTGTATCGTGTGATTGCTGGGTGTTTGTAGAATATACTTTCTACGCTTACCAGGACTTCTGTTTTACCGTTTGGATTCAAGGTAGCCTATCTGGACGCTGGTGACAGTCTTGTTCGCGTTTATCGACCAGGGTAAACTCGTAATAGCCTCAAGCATACTTAGTGACGAACACAATAAGTGGTTACCAAGCGTGCAAAATGGATGATCGTATCTAATTTATACTTTAATCTACTGCATCAAATGGAATCAGCAGAACCATTCAAATATTTATTGTCACCATTTGAACGATATAATTGATTTGTAGTATATGTGATTATTTTCAAATTCCTCCGAAGAACAATTTCTGTAAACTTCAGTAATTTAATAAAGTGTTGGAGATGTTAGATCCCCAGAACTCGCTTGATAAATATCTTTATTTTGGATTTATTTCATGGACCGATCAGTTGACTTTGAGATCATATTTCCCACCAGGAAACACCTTGGCTGTGATTGGTTACTGTGTGACTATTTTTGTTCTGTTTTTGTGACTGTCCCAAGGACGTCTCTATGTGTTATAAATAAACACAATTTAAGTGCTTGGATTCATTGTGTACTGGCTGGGTGTTGTAGAAGACACTTCCTACACTATATCAAGACTTCTTGCTGGTACCATTGGGTCAAGTGATCGTAGTAGCCTACCTGGACGCTGCTGGTTCATTGTTTTGTTCTCGTTATTCGATTAAGGTGAACTCGTAATAGTTTAAGCATACCTAGGGACGTGTATAACATAAACATTTCCAATAAACAAACAAAAATGAATGTTTTCTTACTGATAATTATTGTATACGGGTTTGTGAAGATTGTTAAGTTACACATTTTTGAAACCATGTATCGATCAATGTTAGACCACCAACATTAGAAACCTGGAAGCACTGGTCGGCCGTTTCGTCCTGGTATGGGACTCCTCAGCAGTGTGCATCCATGGTTTCAAAAATGTGTAACTTAACAATCTTCACAACCCCGTAATGCAAATTACCTGTGCTCATTAGTGACTAGCTTCGTGAGGAAACTTCTCCGAGTTCTAGTGGGAAGACGTGACCAGTGAAGTTCAACCTGTTCGGGTGTAGGCAGAATTCGATCAAGTTAGACATTAACACCGTTGGATACTGGCTCAATGGTCTAACGGTCAGGGCGTGCGCGCACAATACCGAAGGTCCTGGGTACGAATCCTGCGGGCTGCAGGAGTCGTGGATGTGCACTGATGAAAAGTCCCAAACCGGGATGAAACGTCCGTCCAGTGCATCCAGGTTTCTAATGGTGGTCTAATACTGATGGATACATGGTTTCAAAAATGTGTAGTTATTATGTATTTTTCCTGTATAGATTTTTTTTATCACCGTTATTCATTCATCCAAATGAATTACTTGAGATGATAAATTTTTTAACAAACAAACATTTTTATTAAACTTCCATTTTTTTAACTGTTAAATGATCAATAATGTTTAGGCTACAAAGCTCCAAACTTATCATAAATTCGGTATCACGAATGTTTAACTTTACAGAAAATAAACGCTATAATATGACTCGATTGGTTTACAACAAATTGACTAGTCTCACTATTGTACTGGTATAGTATCAAGTTGATTGCTACATTCTTTTATCACGACACCATAACACACATGTTGACTGATCAAAGTACGTTGATTAATTTTTTTCGTATCACAAAGTACTACAATGTGTGCATTTCAACAAGTGCTTAATCGTATTATTTTTGATCAAAGTAATCAAAGTAATAAAAAGTGACAAAGTTTATTCTTCATATTTAAAGTTATGAAAATTGTGTTGTTTCTTGGTGAAATCATGAATCAAACATTGTTAAACCACCAATAGAAAGCTTGAAGCACTGAAGAACGACCGTTCTATCCGAGTATGGGACTTTTCAGCAAAGCCCATCCATAATCCCTGCTCGCAGGAATGGAACATAGGATCTTTGGACTCACACACAGAGCCAGCATCCAATGGTATTATTAACTAATTTTAATCAATGTAAGGTATTGTGCGACCTTACCTAATCTCTTCGGTAGTTACTGCCTACATCTGTGGAGGTTGAACTCCATTTCAAACTCCACTCAATTCTGTGTTACGGAATGTAAATGCCCACTGAATAATCTAAAGGTGACAAGTTGATCATACTATCTGAATGTCCATGAAGTCACTGACAAGTGGATAGAGTCATGTCGGTAGGTGTCGACTACCTGGTTGGGGTCCGCAAGATGATAATAATCGATGGTTAGAGACCCTGAATGACATGACTCAAAAGCGTTTGCAATGGCACAGGTGCATTTATTCTTTGTGTTCTCTCAAATCCTAATGTTCTAGATTCTTCAACACCTCTAGTTTTGTCTTTCTAAACTTATCTCACTGAATCATACTTCTTGAATAATATCTTCCAATCCTAACCTCTCCAATTACTTCTAATACCTTTACTACCTCTACTACTATTGGATTTGGATTGGCAATTACATCTCTGTGCTAATGTGGTATGGCAACATGAACTGATGTACTTACGTACGAAGTTCTACGTTGCAACTGACTTACTGACTGACTGACTGACTGACTATCTGAATGGTCCTCGATTCGATCCCGGCAATAACTGTCGGTACTTATTGCTCTTTATTGCATCTTGGTTATCAAAAATTAATTAGATTCAGTACAAAACAGTACAATATATTTTTTATTGTACATTATGTAAAATGTGATATGCTCGTCAGTTGATATGCTTAAACTATTACGAGTTTACCATAGTCGGCAAACGGAGCGAAGACAAATGATGCAGTGACACATCAGGCTGTTCTAACCCGTTGTCCCCGGCCATTCTAACTATAGCAAGAACACTTGATAAGGAGTAGAAAGTGTATTCTACAAGCACCCAGAAAATACGAAGTTGACAAGTACACAAATCGAGCTTATTTATACAATGATAGAAACGTCCTTGAGAGTCACAAAAATAGCATACTAAAATAATCCATCAGCCAATGACATTCAAGGATTTGCCGAGTACGAAACATAAGCTGAAGGTCAGTTAAGCGACTTATGCGCGAAAACATGAAAAAATCCACTTTCTAATTGAGTTCTGTCGATCCAACGTCCCCAACATAATGTGTTTCAATAATTTTAAGAAAAGGTTGTCTAGATTTTTTGAAAATTCTAATTTTCAATTAGAATTATGGAGATTTGTGTTTCTACACATTTGAAATCACTAATCAATCAATCAATCATTGTTAGACCATCAACATTAGAAACCTGGAAGTACTGAGAGATGGCCGTTTCGTCCTGTTATGGGACTATTCATCAGTGGCAGTGCGCATCCACAACTCCTGCACCTGGCGGGATTCGAACCCGGGACTTTAGGTATTGTACGCCAACGCCTAACCTTTTTAATCATGCTTAATTGTTGCAGTTTCAAGAAATGAACAATTTTTCTCAATATACTAACCGTTATCAATATCACAAATTATGCATAATTATACTGATGATGATGATGTAGGGAAGGAGAACACAGGTGAGGCAACCGAATTGTATTTAACGAGATTTACAGAGTTACTCAGTAAAATCGGAAAACCATATCGTAAATTGTTCATTTGCAAAATATCAGTTCATCCTATCGAACTGGACTGTTCCTGTTGCAAAACATCAATCCATTGTCACTATTCATGCGTTTCATACAAATTCGATTGTTTTCTAACTCTTCCTTTCTTGATCTTTCCCCATCTTCTGCTGCCAGACATTACGTTTTTACTCGCGTCATATACTACTTATAAGTAGCTCGCACCACAATGATAATGAGAAGAATGCATATACATAACATATTTATTTATTTATATACACAAATTTATTTTCTAAAATACGTACAATTTTTATTCGTTTTAAAAGATTTTTTTTCAAAAAAAGTATATAAATCATAGAAATTAAATTCATTTTTTAACACTTAAATCAAAAGAAATACAAAAAACCAGAACAAATCTCTTATTCACTCATTAGTTATGCTTAAAATATTGTAAAATTCGTGCATCATTAAATTTCACCGATCTCTCTCTCACTCTCTTTCTGTTTTTAATTTTATTTATTTGAAAATACGAATGCGAATTGTTGTATTCAATGTTCAATTTGAATTGAATTACAAAGTTGAAGAATCGAGAAAAAAAAGAAGAAGAGGAGAGAAAGAAAGTCATTTAATTTAATTTAATTTAAATAAAGTGATTCATAAAAGTGTGTGTGTTTGTAAAAATCTACATTATTTAAAAATTAATTATTTTTGTTATTGTAATGATGATATTGAATTTCGAAACGGATAAATTTTAAAGAGACTTAAAATCTATGTTTAATATTATGAGTTCATTTTATTTCGTTCGACTGACTTCAGTAGTGGCTTAAAATTTGAAATTTCGGTAGAAATTGACCTATAAATGCATAGGTGATTAGTGAAAGATATGTGTATTGTGATTTAGAGATGTTTTATAATCAAGCACTTATTTACTTACTTACGCTTGTCACCCCGAAATGGAACATAGGTCGCCGATCAGTGTTCTCCAACCTACTTTGTCCAGGGCCTCCCTTTCCGGTTCATTCTTCTGATGTCCTTCTCTATTTCTCGGCGTAATGGTGTTCCTTGGCCTTCTTCTTTTCCTTTTGCCTTGAGGGTTCCAAGTGAGGGCATGTCTTGTGACGCTGTTGGGTGCTTTTCGTAGTGTGTGTACTATCCACTTCCACCGCTTCTTCCTCATTGCCTCCTCCACTGTAATCTGGTTTGTTCTCTCCTACAGTAGATTGTTGCTGATGGTGTTTGGCCAGCGAACCCGAAGTATTTTGTGTAGACAACTGTTAATAAACACTTGTATCTTCTGGATAATGGCTTTGGTAGTTCTCCATGTTTTCACGTCAAAGGGTAGAACTGTCTTGACATTTGTATTGAAAGTTGCGACTTTCGTGTTGATAGATAGTTGTTTCGATTTCAAGACCTTCTTTAATTGTAGGAATGCTGTCCTTCCTTTGCCGACCAGCACCCTCACATCCGCATTGGATTCACCTTGATTGTCAATGATGTTGATAAGGTTTTAAAAAATCATACTACATTTTTGTAAAAAAGGTGAGACGGAAAGTTCCAGAATTTTGAAATTCGTGATTAGAAAATAAGGAGTGAACAAACTTGAAATGAAAATGATGTAATCGAAGTATAACAAAGAGTTGATAAAAGGCTGATGTGAAATGGAGTGGATGTGATGTTACTAGGATAAGAACAGTGAAGTGTGTACTAAAATATGTCCAGACCATATGACTTGTACCAAACCTTGAACAAAAATAATTCATCTATTCATCTCCAGTTATTATTCACACGTATTTCGTGCTTGTAAATGATTCACTTATCAATCACTCAATCTAAAAATCAATAGCAACGTAGAACTTCGTATGTAGGTACGTCAGTTCAAGTTGCCATACCACATTAGCACAGAGATGTAATTGCCAATTCAAATCCAATAGTAGTAGAGGTAGTAAAGGTATTAGAAGTAATCGGAGAGTTTAGGATAAGAAGATATTATCCAAGAAGTAGAATCTAGTGAAATAGACTTAAGAAGATAAAGATAAACTGACGAAGAATTAAAAAAGTTTAGGATTCTAGCGAGAAAAAAGAATGAGTGCACCGGCGCCATTGCAAACGGTTTTGAGCCATGTTATTCACGGTCTCTAACCATCGATTACTAACATCTCGCGGGCTCCAACCAGGTAGTCGACACCTACCGACATGACTTAGTCCACTTGTCAGTGAATTCATGGATCGCTGCCATGTTTTGATCTGGCCGCCTATAACTTTCTTCCAAACTATTCCTACACCGCAAAATATAGCTCGTCGAGGCATCCGGTGGTTAGGCATACGCAACACATGATTCAATTATAATCACGGTTGTTTTTACTGGAGTACGTATACGCATCGCTTACCACACTCATCACATGTCTAGCTAATTCTTATCTAAGTATGAGCACTTAGTCATGCGTCATTACATGAAATCCGCCAACTCCCCTTCTCTATTTAACTTTGCACCGCCTGTTTTATATTTCCCATTCTTATGTCTGTTAGTTTACCGAATATATGAACTAAATTCATCCTCAAAACTGTCGTCGTACAAACGGGGTTCGACAACGAGTTATATATATGAAAATTCAAGGGTAGATTTATTTAATAGTATGTTCAAACGTCCGTCCAAATTAGAGTCAGATCCTGAGTCAATTTAAGAGATATAATACTGTTTCAGATATTCGATATCCAAGCGTTGGCGGATATCAGAAGATGGGAACCCTTGATGCTTATTAATCCCTTTGAAAAACTTCACTGTATTCGCTCGATATCGCCAGATCGCACTGCTGAATGCTTTTACTTCACCTGACCTTAGATTCTGTGGAATATGTTCTCTGAATCAGACGTTGGTCCTTCTTTCTGTTCTACCAATGTAATTGTCTTGGCAGTGACTTTGTACACACAGTTGGCAGTAACATAAAAGTGATATCTGTTGTAAACCTTTGATTGTTTCAAAGAAAATGTTGTTTTTCGGCAAAACAATCAATCAGAATCTGTTCTCATTAACAAAGATTTTAGTCATACATTGATTCTACCCGTAACATGTGGTTTCTTGAGGCTTTTTGTCTAACCATGCATTCTGTGTTTCTTAAGCCTCATGTTGGGGCGGTTAGATCCCCGGAATTCTCTTGATAAAGGTTTTGATTTTAGATTTTATTCGTGGGCTGATCAGCTAACCTTGAGATCACATTCCCCACTAGGAAAATCCGTGGTTGTGATTGGTTGCTATGTTATTTTAGTGTGCTATTTTTGTGACTCCCCCATGGACGTTTCTATGATGTATAAATAGACACGATTTGTGTGCTTGAGATCATTGTGTTTGCTGGGTTGTTTGTTGAATACACTTTCTACGCTATATCAAGACTTTTCGTCAATTCCTTCGGGGCAATGGATCTGAGTAGCCTACCGTGTCACTGGTTCATTGTCTCGTTCTCGTTTATCGACTAAGGTGAACGCGCAATAGTTTCAAGCATATCAAGTGACGAGCATAACAACTCAAAATTAAAACTGGAACTGTGTGTATGATGAATTTTTAAATGTACTGGAATTCACAAAATAAATTAAACCGTCCGCTAACTCAAGTTCAATTCAATCCACAGACTGTAGTCTGCTGTCAAGAAATGCTCAGCAAAATTATGCCTACCTACAAACCAACGTATATGAATTTATAACCCTGTCAGAAATAAGCACCTTTTTTATTGAACTTTTGTTTAAATTTCAATCTAAACACCTACACCTCATTTATCATTGACAATCATACTAATAAACGTAGTAAATATTTGAATAATTTCAATATCTAGCAGAAACGTATGACAATTTGACCTAACTTTGTAATATAATACTTTCTTAGATTTAGAGAATGTTATATTCAGTGATTAGAAATAGAATGACACTATGTTGCTTACCAACACCGGCCTTCAAATTAATTGCAACTAGTGTTCAAACATGAGATTGAATTAAGCTGAGTTGAACTAACCGGAAATTTTTTTACAGTAACACGAACTTTCTGACTAGGAATTAATGCATTTTTGAATATATATATCTGGGAATAATAACAGATGAAGGCTTTCGTTACATAAATCAACAGTTTGAGAATCTAATTACTGACTTTGTTCTTGGGTTACTGCCAATCCCGACTCCGGATAAAAGAGGACGGTTGGATATGGGGTTAATGACCCTGTTGCGTAAAAAAGCTAACTCTCTTAGATAACGCTAACTAGAACAAATGATTCAAACAATTCAAACTGTTCTCTGGAAGTTGGAAAGTCTTCATTTCGAAGAGTTATGATGCCTCGTGTTGAAAGCCAAGTTTTGTTGAAAGTCACAAGATAGATGCTCCTTCTGACAACTAAAGCAACAAATTAGAATAAGTATAGGAAATGAGGCAGACTGAGAGAACTATTGGTGGTTTCTGCAACAAGTGAAATTCACTGGAAGCTGGGCAATGAAAAGAGATTAGAGTCAGAAAAGATAGTGTTTTACTCTGACCATGAAGAACAAAATATTTTACATATAGACACAGGAAGTTACACAGAAACAGGAAAGGCATTTGTGGGATAAGAATTTCACGTACACAGACTTACAATAAATATTATTCAAGGCTATGCGCCTACCAACGATAACAGTGAACATGACAAAGATCATTTCTATGACAGGCTATAGCCAATCATCGAGAAATGCCCAACAAATTATATCTACATACAAACTAATGTATATGTTAGGGTTGTTTGAATACCAACCTTTCAATGAATTTACAACACTATCATAGAAAAAAAACCCACTTTTGACCCTCTCTACTTACAGTCAAATCTCAACAACATCGACTTTCCCTAAATCTTCAGTTGCAGCTTTGGAGAGTTGTGTTTTTACACATTTGAAATCACTATTCAATCAATCAATCAATCATTGTTAGACTACCAACATTAAAACCTGGATGCACTGAAAAACAGCCGTTTCATCCTGATATGGGACTACTCATCAGTGGCTATGTGCATCCACAACTCATGCACCTGGCAGGATTCGAACCCAGGACCTCCAATATTGTGCGCGAACGCCTAACCATCGGACTCTATATCATTTACAATCATAAATTATCATTAAACATTATAATTATAAACACTAGCAAGTGTAAATAATTTTTTTATTTTTTATTTTTTCAAATATTCAAATAATTTCAATATTTTTGTTGGCATAAATCATAAGTAAAACATGATATCAGTGTACTTTTATTTTTCTCTCCATTCTTTCTATATATAAAGAGAGAGAGTTAATCTGTTTTGCGATAAATTCATTTAAATACGATAGAATCTTCATCAGCTAATCCATCGAAATAAGGTGCTTTTTTGGTTAAATAATGTTTTATTCCATGAGTACTCTTTTCCAATTCATTATTGATTTCATCTTCTTCATCATCATTATAAATAATATCACGGTCACCGTCCTCACCTTCGACGTCATCGACGTCATCATCAGTATGTTGTCTGTGTAATTCTCTGAAAGTTTGTAATTGGTCATACAAAGGTTTATCGATCCATGGATGATCATATTGACTTTCATCTGCATCGTTATCACGTAGATGATGACGGAGAGGTTGAGGATGGTGAGAAGGAATGGCGGATTGTTCTTCATTTCGTTCATATTCTGCTTGTCTTTGTTGTTTTATCAATTGTCGTAAAATTAATAAACGTAATTTTTCTAAAGTTAATTGTTCCGTTTTACTTAATTTTTGAATATTCCTATCTTCATCGACATCGGCGTCAGTAGCCTCGTCGTCATCAGCACCGATAGGTTGATTATCATCAGCATAATCATATAAATGTTTCATGTGTAATTCTTTGTTCAATAATTCCGGTATCATGAAATGATTGGATCGTTTCTGTCTATGATGAGTACGTTCACCGTCATGATGATCTGATTGTTGTGTACGATGTCTTCGTTCATCACGATCATCATCAGTATTGATTCGGTTGCCAATAGTTTCATCAAGTAAATAATCATAATTTATAATTGGTACTTTGATCAGTTCACGTTTCTTCATCACTTTCTCATCATTCATCTTCATAGAATGCTGATCAATGATATTTTTATTACGTAACAATTGTTTCAATGAATTCAACATGTGTCCAGCAATTTGTGCACGATGCTCAGCTTCACTAGCGGCTTTATTGAATAAATTCGCTTGTTCAATGGATTCATTGGCGGCATTTTTCAATTCAACTGCTTTATTCAATTCTGCATCGATTTGTAAGGCTAATGCAAATTGTAAACGAATTGTCTCTTCTTCATTTGGTATTATAGATGATGTAGTGAAGTCATCGATGGGTGATGTTGGCATGAATGGTAATCGACGCGGACCAGATGGTGATGAGGATGACGACGAGGAGGAAGAGGTGAATTCGTCAATGGATGTTGGTAATCTATCGACCAGTGATGATGATAACAGGACATCTTTATTTGTTGTCTGATCAAATTCGTAAGGATCTCTTGGTGTCACATGATCGTTGGAGGTTAACGGTGAACTAGATGATGAGTAAGTTGTAATAGTCAGTAGAAATATGATGAAAAAGTAAATTGTGGATAAATTCCAGAACATATATAGATATATGTGTCTTTATAAAATAAATTTTTTAGAAAATATGTAACATGTAAAATTTACAAGTGTACTAATAGAAAATTCATGCGGTTCATTGCATTTTAGGCGCAGAATTAGAGCTCGTGTTTTATACTACTCATGCTTTGGCATTCCATTTTATTGCAAAGGATATATGTACACATATATATGTTTATATAAAAGTACACAAATAATTTATGGATAGACTATAAACTTGTTAAATATTATCAATGCAAAGAATTGATTGGTTAGTTTAACTATGGGAATGTTTAACAAATTGACGTAGACAACAAACATCTCCCACACATACTCAATATTTCCTATTGATATTAGATGATAGGCAGACATACCATTTTGTGATGTTCATTCATTCGTTTAGGCAAACTACTAAAAGATGGTCGATGCAAGCAATAGGCAGTCTCTTATTTCTTCTCAATAACACGTATGAAAGAAATAGAGTTATGAGGAGAAAGGGATCGATACACTTGGATGTTAGTAATAATAATGGTAATAATGATAACCAATTAAAAGTGTCAGACCTACCTTTCTGATCCAGGGTGTTAAATTACAGTAGATTGAGGTAATTATACTGAGCAACTATAGAACAAATATATGTCTGACAGTGAATTACAAGTTGTTCAGAGTAATTATTATTTATAAAGATTACAATCAGTTGCTAGTTTTTAATACTTCCGTTTTGAGTGTGACTAAAATGTATCAAGGCGGTTTGCTTGAATAGTTGAGTTACCTGTTTACTAACAGTAGAATAGTTCAACAAGTTATCGCTTTCTGTTTGTTTTAACACTTCAGTCAAACGTATAATCTATTCAGGCGTGTATAGAGAAAAATGTTTACGATCAGAAACATTGTAATGGGTGGTAATCTGTTGTGAAAAGAATGAATGTTAATCAGATATTGTTCTTGAATTACTTACTTCCAACTGCCAATTACAAATCGTTTTGTAAAAGAAACTTGTTGGAATATTCCGCGCCCCGAAAATCCCATATCGAAATGGGTACTCAACGCTTCAAGTCTGATTGATCAGTCAATCTTTGTCTATTTTCATACTTTGCGTACTTCTTCTGAAATCTTTTTGTTGGGGATGTTAGATCCCCAGAACTCGCTTGATAAATATCTTTATTTTGGATTCATTTCGTGGACCGATCAGTTGACCTTGAGGTCACATTTCTCACCAGGAAAATCCTTGGCTGTGATTGTTTACCGTGTCATTTTAGTGTGCCATTTTTGTGAATGTCCCAAGGATATCTCTATATAGTATAAATAAACGCACTTTGAGTGCTTGCATTCATTGTGTACTGGCTAGGTGTTTGTAGAATACACTTTCTACGCTATATCAAGACTTCTTGCTGATACCTTTTGGTCAAGGGATCACAGTAGCCTACCTGGACTCTGGTTCATTGTTTTGTTCTCGTTATTCGACTAAGGTGAACTTGTATCAGTTTAAGCATACCTAGAGACGAGTGTGACACTTGTTTAGAGCGTTTTCAATGTTCAATATTTTCTTAGGTTATCTATCGATTAAAAATCAATCAACCTATTTTTTTTTAAAAATCATCTGTAAATATATCTTGAGATTGTTATGATGTGACAAGCAGAAATAAAGGTTCAAATGTTATTATGTGACCTTCATACTTGTTCAATATGATAAATATTTCACAGTTCAAACTAATTATATTCTTATGTTAAAATGTTAAATATTTCTATTTTGTCAATATTTAGACGACAATTAATTGTACTTGTATTTTAAAAATAAAAGAATAAATGGTAGTTTTGCTGATGACTTGATCTTTTGACAAAACTTTTCAATTGGTATTCATGTTACTAGTTCCAAATAAATGAATTAACTGTTCAGTCCCTTCAGTTACACATGGAAATCGTCAATCAATCATTGTTAGACCATCACTGGAAATCTGGAAGCACTGAGAGATGACCGTTTCGTCCTGGAATGGGATTCACCAGCAGTGTGCATTCACAACTCCCGCTACTCGCAGGATTCGAACCCAGGACCTTTGGTACTGATTTCAGTGTGTAAAAACATTGATCTCCATAGCTGTAATTAAAAAAAGCAGTACAGTATGCTCATTAATGAACAGCTACGTGAGGAA
>OX103979.1:71712470-71730247 GCA_944470395.2 Schistosoma turkestanicum
GTATATGTGATTATTTTCAAATTCCTCCGAAGAACAGTTTTTTGTAAACTTCAGTAATTTAATAAAGTGTTGGAGATGTTAAATCTCCAGAACTCGCTTGATAAATATCTTTATTTTGGATTGATTTCATGGACCGATCAGTTGAACTTGAGATCACATTTCCCACCAGGAAAATCCTCGGCTGTGATTGGTTACTGTGTCATTTTAGTGTGCTATTTTTGTGACTGTTCCAAGGATGTCTCTATGGGAGTATAAATAAACACAATTTGAGTGCTTGGATTCATTGTGTGTTGGCTCTGGGTGTTTGTAGAATACAACAATTTCTACACTATATCAAGACTTCTTGCTGATACCATTGGGACAATCGGATCATAGTAGCCTACCTGGACGTTGCTGGTTCATTGTTTCGTTCTCGTTATTCGACTATGGTGAGTTCATTAAAAGTTTAAGCATACCTAGGGACGTGTATAACATAAATATTTCCTATAAACAAACAAAAATGAATGTTTTTTTTACTGATAATTATTGTATACGGGGTTGTGAAGATTGTTAAGTTACACATTTTTGAAACCATGAATCGATCAATGTTAGACCGCCATTAGAAACCTGGAAGCACTGGACGGCCGTTTCGTCCTGGTATGGGACTCCTCAGCAGTGCGCATCCATGGTTTCAAAAATGCGTAACTTAACAATCGTCACAACCCCGTAATGCAAATTACCTGTGCTCACTAGTGACTAGCTTCGTGAGGCACTTTCTCCGAGTTCTAGTGGTGGGAAGACGTGACCAGTGAAGTTCAAACTGTTCGGGTGTAGGCAGAGTCTACCGAAGACTGTGTATGAGATTGCGCAACTCTGTGAATTTGATCAAGTTAGACATTAACACCGCTAACGTTTAGGGCGTCCGCCCACAATGGCGAAGGTCCTGGGTTCGAATCCTGCGGGCTGCAGGGGTCGTCGATGCGCACTGCTGAAAAGTCCTGTACTGGGACGAAACAACCGTCCAGTGCTTCCAGGCTTTTAATGGTGGTCTAATACTGATGGATACATGGTTTCAAAAATGTGTAGTTATCGTATATTTTTCCTGTATAGATTTTTTTTTATCACCGTTATTCATTCATCCAAATGAATTACTTGAGATGAAAGATTATAAACAAACAAACAAACATTTTTATTAAACTTCCATTTTTTTAACTGTTAAATGATCAATAATGTTTAGGCTACAAAGCTCCAAACTTATCATAAATTCGGTATCACGAATGTTTAACTTTACAGAAAATAAACGCTATAATATGACTCGATTGGTTTACAACAAATTGACTAGTCTCACTATTGTACTGGTATAGTATCAAGTTGATTGCTACATTCTTTTATCACGACACCATAACACACATGTTGACTGATCAAAGTACGTTGATTAATTTTTTTCGTATCACAAAGTACTACAATGTGTACATTTCAACAAGTGCTTAATCGTATTATTTTTGATCAAAGTAATCAAAGTAATAAAAAGTGACAAAGTTTATTCTTCATATTTAAAGTTATGAAAATTGTGTTGTTTCTTGGTGAAATCATGAATCAAACATTGTTAAACCACCAATAGAAAGCTTGAAGCACTGAAGAACGACCGGTCTATCCGAGTATGGGACTTTTCAGCAAAGCCCATCCATAATCCCTGCTCGCAGGAATGGAACATAGGATCTTTGGACTCACACACAGAGCCAGCATCCAATGGTATTATTAACTAATTTTAATCAATGTAAGGTATTGTGCGACCTTACCTAATCTCTTCGGTAGTTACTGCCTACATCTGTGGAGGTTGAACTCCATTTCAAACTCCACTCAATTCTGTGTTACGGAATGTAAATGCCCACTGAATAATCTAAAGGTGACAAGTTGATCATACTATCTGAATGTCCATGAAGTCACTGACAAGTGGATAGAGTCATGTCGGTAGGTGTCGACTACCTGGTTGGGGTCCGCAAGATGATAATAATCGATGGTTAGAGACCCTGAATGACATGACTCAAAAGCGTTTGCAATGGCACAGGTGCATTTATTCTTTGTGTTCTCTCAAATCCTAATGTTCTAGATTCTTCAACACCTCTAGTTTTGTCTTTCTAAACTTATCTCACTGAATCATACTTCTTGAATAATATCTTCCAATCCTAACCTCTCCAATTACTTCTAATACCTTTACTACCTCTACTACTATTGGATTTGGATTGGCAATTACATCTCTGTGCTAATGTGGTATGGCAACATGAACTGATGTACTTACGTACGAAGTTCTACGTTGCATCTGACTTACTGACTGACTGATTGACTGACTATCTGAATGGTCCTCGATTCGATCCCGGCAATAACTGTCGGTACTTATTGCTCTTTATTGCATCTTGGTTATCAAAAATTAATTAGATTCAGTACAAAACAGTACAATATATTTTTTATTGTACATTATGTAAAATGTGATATGCTCGTCAGTTGATATGCTTAAACTATTACGAGTTTACCATAGTCGGCAAACGGAGCGAAGACAAATGATGCAGTGACACATCAGGCTGTTCTAACCCGTTGTCCCCGGCCATGCTAACTATATCAAGAATTCTTGATAAGGAGTAGAAAGTGTATTCTACAAGCAACCAGAAAATATGAGGTCGACAAGCACACAAAACGAACTTATTTATACAACGATAGAGACGTCCTTGAGAGAGCCACAAATCAGCGTACTAAAACAATCCATCAACCAATGACAGTCAAGGATTTGCCGAGTACGAAACATAAGCTGAAGGTCAGTTAAGCGACTTATGCGCGAAAACATGAAAAAATCCACTTTCTAATTGAGTTCTGTCGATCCAACGTCCCCAACATAATGTGTTTCAATAATTTTAAGAAAAGGTTGTCTAGATTTTTTGAAAATTCTAATTTTCAATTAGAATTATGGAGATTTGTGTTTCTACACATTTGAAATCATCAATCAACCAATCATTGTTAGACAACCAATAGAAACCTGGAAACACTGGAAGATGGCCGTTTCATCCTGGTTATGGGACTGACTCATCAATGGCAGTGTGCATCTACAACTCCTGCAGCTCGCAGTAATTCGAACCCGGGACTTTCGGTATTGTACGCGAACGCCTAACCTTTTTAATCATGCTTCATTTTTGCACAGTTTCAAGAAACGAAGCAATTTTTCTCAATATACTAACCGTTATCAGTATCACAAATTATGCATAATAATACTGATGATGATAATCAGAAGAATGCATTTACTGCTCACTAGTGACTAGCTTCTTGAGGAATATTCTCCGAGTTCTAGTGAGAAGACGTGACCACTGTGAAGTTCAACCTGTTTGGGTGTAGGCAGGGTCTACCGGAGACTGTGCATGAGGTTGCGAAACTTTGTGAATTTGATCAAGTTAGACAATAACACCGTTAGGTACTGGCTCAGTGGTATAACGGTCACGTCGTTCGCGCACAAAAACCGAAGGTCCGGGGTTCGAGTCCTGCGGGGTACAGGAGTCGTGGATGCGCACTGCTGATGGGTGAGTCCGATACCAAGACGAAACGGCCGTCCAGTACTTCCAGGTTTCTAATGGTAGTCTAGCACTGATCGATTCATGGTTTCAAAAAATATATTTATATACACAAATTTATTTTATAAAATACGTACAATTTTTATTCGTTTTAAAAGATTTTTTTTCAAAAAAAGTATGTAAATCATAGAAATTAAATTCATTTTTTAACACTTTAATAAAAAAAATAAAAAAAAACCAGAACAAATCTCTTATTCACTCATTAGTTATGCTTAAAATATTGTAAAATTCATGCATCATTAAATTTCACCGATCTATCTCTCTCTTTTTAATTTTATTTATTTGAAAATACGAATGCGAATTGTTGTATTCAATGTTCAATTGTGAATGAATTACAAAGTTGAAGAATCGAGAAAAAAGAAAGAAGAGGAGAGAAAGAAAGTCATTTAATTTAATTTAATTTAAATAAAGTGATTCATAAAAGTGTGTGTGTTTGTAAAAATCTACATTATTTAAAAATTAATTATTTCTTTTATTGTAATGATGATATTGAATTTCGAAACGGATAAATTTTTGAAAAGAGACCTAAAAATTCAAATCTCTATATATAAAATATTATGAGTTCAGTTTATTTCGCGTTCGATTGACTTCAGTAGTGGCTTAAAATTTGAAATTTCGGTAGAAATTGACCTATAAATGCATAGGTGATGAGAGAAAGATATGTGTATTATGATTTAGAGATGTTTTTTGATCAAGTACTTACTTACTTACTTACTTAGGCTTGTCACCTTAAAATAGAGCATAGGTTGCCGACCAGTGTTCTCCAACCTACTCTGTCCGGGGCTTCGCTTTCCAGTTCTTTCCAATTTTTGCTCATTCTTCCCATACCGTTCTCTATTTCTTGGCCTTCCTCCTATTCTTTGACCTTTGGGGTTCGAAGTAAGGGCTTGTCTTGTGACGCAGTTAGGTGCTTTTCGTAGAGTGTGTCCTATCTACTTCCACCGCTTCTTCCTCATTTCCTCCTCCACTGGAATTTGGTTTGTTCTCTCCCAAAATAGATTGTTGCTGATGATGTCTTGTCAACGAATTCGAAGTACTTCGTGTAGATAACTTTTAATAAATACCTGTGTCCTGTGGATGACGGCTTTGGTTGTTCTCCAAGTTTTCATCCCATACAGTAGAACTGTCTTGACATTTGTATTGAAAGTTGCGACTTTGGTGTTGATTCATAGTTGTTTGGAGTTCTAAATGTTCTTTAATTGTAGGAATGCAGCCGTTGCTGATCCGTTCCTTTACATCTGCATCGGATCCACCTTGACTGTCAATGACGCTGCCCAGTTATGTTGATAAGGTTATAAAAAATCATACTACATTTCTGTAAAAAAGGTGAGACGGAAAGTTTCAGAATATTGAACTTCATGATTAGAAAACAAGGAGTGAACAAACTTGAAATGAAAATGATGTAATCGAAGCATAACAAAGAGTTGATAAAAGGCTGATGTGTAATGGAGTGGATGTGATGTTACTAGGATAAGAACAGTGTAGTGGGGACTAAAATATTTCAAGAACACATGACTTTTACCACACTTTGAACAAAGTAACTCATCTACTCATCTCCAGTTATTATTCACACGTATTTCGAATTTGTCAACGATTCACTTATCAATCAATCAATCAAATCAATCAGTAGCAACGTAGAACATCGTACGTACGTACATCAGTTTATGTTGCCATACCACATTAGCACAGAGATATAATTGCCAATTCAAATCCAATAGTAGTAGAGGTAGTAAAAGTCTTAGAAGTAATCGGAGACATTAGGATTAGAAGATATTATTCAAGAAGTAGAATCTAGTGAAATAAACTTAAGAAGATAAAGATAAAGTGACGAAGAATTAAAAAGGTTTAGTATTCTAGAGAGGACAAAGAATGAATTCACTTGCGCCGCTGCAAACGGTTTCGAGCCATGTCATTCAAGGTCTCTAACCATCGATTATTAACATCTCGCGGACCCCAACCAGGTAGTCGACACCTACTGACATGACTGAGTTCACTAGTCGGTGACTTCATGGATTTGTGCCATGTTTTGGTCTGGCCGCCTCTAGCCTTCTTCTAAACTATTCCTACACCGCAAACTTCGCTCGTCGAGGCAATTGGTGGTTAGGCAGACGCAACACATGATTCAATTATAATCACGGTCGGTTTTACTGTAGTACGTATATGCATCGCTTAGCACGCTCATCACATGTCTAGCTGATTCTTATCTAACTATGAGCACTTATTCATGCGTCATTACATGAAATTGGCCAACTCCTCTTCTCTATTTCACTTTGCTTCGCCTCTTTTATACTTCCCATCCTTATATCTGTTTGTTTACTGAATGTATGAAGTAAATTCATCCATAAAACTGTTGTCGCACAAACATGGTTCGACAATGAGTGATAAATATGAAAATTCAAGGGTAAATTTGTTTCATAGCATATTCAAACATCTGTCCAAATTAGAGTCAGATCCTGAGTCAATGAAAGAGATTTAATACTGTTTCAGATATTCGATATCCAAGCTTCGGCGAATTCCCGAAGATGGGAACCCTGACTGCTTATTGATCCCTTTGAAACACTTCACTGTATACGCTTGATATCTCCAGATCGCACTGCTGAATGCTTTTAGTCCACTGGGCCTTAGACTCTATGGAATTTGTTCTTTGAATTGGGCGTTGGTCTGTTCTACCAATGTAATTGTCTTGGCAGTGACTTTGTACACACAGTTGGCAGTAACATAAAAGTGATATCTGTTGTAAACCTTTGATGTTTTGAAGAACATATTGTTTTTTTGACAAAACAATCTGTCAGAATCTGTTCTCGTTAACAAAGATCTTAGTCATAGGATGATTCTACCCGTAACATGTGGTTTCTTGAGGCTTTTTGTCTAACCATGCATTCTGTGTTTCTTAAGCCTCATGTTGGGGAGGTTAGATCCCCAGAACTCACTTGATAAATGTCTTCATTTTGGATTTTATTCAGTGGCTGATCAGTTGACCTTGAGATCACATTCTCCACTAGGAAAACCCGTGGCTGTGATTGGTTGATGTGTTATTTTAGAGTGCTATTTTTGTGATTCTCCCATGGACGTTTCTATGATGTATAAATAAACGTGTTTCGTGTGCTTGAGATCATTGTGTTTGCTGGGTAGTTTGTAGAATACACCTTCTACGCTATATCAAGACTTTTCGTCAATTTCTTTAGGGCAACGGATCAGAGCAACCTACTGTGTCGCTGGTTCATTGTCTCGTTCTCGTTTATCGATTAAGGTGAACTCATAATAGTTTCAAGCATATCAAGTGACGAGCATAACAACTCAGAATTAAAAAGGGAACTGTGTATATGATGAATTTTAAAATTCAGAAAATAAATTAAACCGTCCACCAGCTCAAGATCAATTCAATTCACAGATTGTAGTCTGTTGTCAAGAAATGCTCAGCAAAATTATGCCTACCTACAAACCAACGTGTATGAATTTATAACCCTGTCAGAAATAAGCACAATTTTACTTGACTTTTGTTTAAATTTCAATCTAAACACCTACACCTCATTTATCATTGACAATCATACTAATAAACGTAGTAAATATTTGAATAACTTCAATATCTAGCAGAAACGTATGACAATTTGACCTAACTTTGTAATATAATACTTTCTTAGATTTAGAGAATGTTATATTCAGTGATTAGAAATAGAATGACATTATGTTGCTTACCAACACCGACCTTCAAATCATTTTCAACTAGTATTCAAACATGAGATTGAATTAAGCTGAGTTGAACTAACCGGAAATTTTTTTACAGTAACACGAACTTTCTGACTAGGAATTAATCCATTTTTGAATATATATATCTGAGAATAATAACAGATGAAGTCTTTCGTTACATAAATCAACAGTTTGATAATCTAATTACTGATTTTGTTCTTTGGTTACTGCCAATCCCGACTCCGGATAAAAGAGGACGGTTGAATATGGGGTTAATGACCCTGTTGCGTAAAAAAACTAACTCTCTTAGATAGAGCTAACTAGAATAAGTCATTAAAAATATTTAAACTCTTTCCTGGAAGTTGGAAAGTTTTCATTTCGAAGAGTTTTGATGCCTCGTGTTGAAAGCCAAGTTTTGTTGAAAGTCACAAGATGGATGCTCCTTCTGACAACTAAAGCAACAAATTAGATTAAGTATAGGAAATGAGGCAGACTGGGAGAACTATTGAGCAGAAACATTTTGGTGGTTCCTGCAACAAGTGAAACTCATTGGACGCTAAGCGATGAAGAGAGATTAGTGTCAGAAAAGATGATGTTTTATTCTCACCATAAAGAACAAAATATCTCATACATAAACACAGAAAGTTATACAGAAACAGGAAAGGCGTTTGTGAGATAAGATTTTCACGTACACAGACTTACAATAAATATTATTCAGGGCTATGCGCCTACCAACGATAACAGTGAACATGACAAAGATCATTTCTATGACGGGCTACAGTCAATCGTTGAGCGATGTCCAGTAAATTATATCTACACATAAACTAATGTATATATTAGGATTGTTTGAATACCAACCTTTCTATGAATCTACAACTCTATCATAGAAAAAAAAACCCACTCTTGACCCTCTCTGTTTACAGTCACATCTCAGCAACATCGACTTTTCCTATATCTTCAGTTAGAGCTTTGGCGATTTGTGTGTTTACACATTTGAAATCACTAATCAATCAATCAATCATTGTTAGACCATCAGCATTCGAAACCTTGAAGCACTGAATGATGACCGTTTCGTCCTGGTATGGGACTATTCATCAATGACAGTGCGCATCCACAACTCCTGTACCTGTCAGGATTCGAACCCGGGACCTCCAGAATTGTGCGCGAACGCCTAACCATCGGACCCTATATCATTTATAAAATCATAAATTATCATTAAACATTAAAATTATAAACACTAGCAGGTGTAAATATTTTTTTATTTTTTCAAATATTCAAATAATTTCAATATTTCTGTTGGCATAAATCATAAGTAAAACATAATATAATATCAGTGTACTTTTATTTTTCTCTCCATTCTTTCTACATAATAAAGAGAGAGTTAATTTGTTTTGCGATAAATTCATTTAAATACGATAGAATCTTCATCAGCTAATCCATCGAAATAAGTTGCTTTTTTGGTTAAATAATGTTTTATTCCATGAGTACTCTTTTCCAATTCATTATTGATTTCATCTTCTTCATCATCATTATAAATAATATCACGGTCACCGTCCTCACCGTCGACGTCATCGTCATCATCAGTATGTTGTCTGTGTAATTCTCTGAAAGTTTGTAATTGGTCATACAAAGGTTTATTGATCCATGGATGATCATATTGACTTTCATCTTCATCGTTATCACGTAGATGATGACGGAGAGGTTGAGGATGGTGAGAAGGAATGGCGGATTGTTCTTCATTTCGTTCATATTCTGCTTGTCTTTGTTGTTTTATCAATTGTCGTAAAATTAATAAACGTAATTTTTCTAAAGTTAATTGTTCCATTTTACTTAATTTTTGAATATTCCTATCTTCGCCGACATCGGCTTCAGTAGCCTCGTCGTCATCAGTATCGATAGGTTGATTATCATCAGCATAATCATGTAAATGTTTCATGTGTAATTCTTTGTTCAATAATTCCGGTATCATGAAATGATTAGATCGTTTCTGTCTATGATGATTACGTTCACCGCCATGATGATCGGATTGTTGTGTACGATGTCTTCGTTCATCACGATCATCACCAGTATTGATTCGATTGCCAATAGTTTCATCAAGTAAATAATCATAATTTATAATTGGTACTTTGATCAGTTCACGTTTCTTCATCATTCTCTCATCATTCATCTTCATAGAATGCTGATCAATGATATTTTTATTACGTAACAATTGTTTCAATGAATTCAACATGTGTCCAGCAATTTGTGCACGATATTCAGCTTCACTAGCGGCTTTATTGAATAAATTCGCTTGTTCAATCGATTCATTGGCGGCATTTTTCAATTCAACTGCTTTATTCAATTCTGCATCGATTTGTAAGGCTAATGCAAACTGTAAACGAATTGTCTCTTCTTCATTTGGTATTATAGATGATGCAGTGAAGTCATCGATGGGTGATGTTGGCATGAATGGTAATCGACGCGGACCAGATGGTGATGAGGATGACGACGAGGAGGAGGACGAGGTGAATTCGTCAATGGATGTTGGTAATCTATCGACCAGTGATGATGATAACAGGACATCTTTATTTGTTGTCTGATCAAATTCGTAATGATCTCTTGGTGTCACATGATCGTTGGAGGTTAACGGTGAACTAAATGATGAGTAAGTTGTAATAGTCAGTAGAAATATGATGAAAAAGTAAATTGTGGATAAATTCCAGAACATATATAGATATATGTGTCTTTATAAAATAAATTTTTTAGAAAATATGTAACATGTAAAATTTACAAGTGTACTAATAGAAAATTCATGCGGTTCATTGCATTTTAGGCGCAGAATTAGAGCTCGTGTTTTATACTACTCATGCTTTGGCATTCCATTTTATTGCAAACGATATATGTACATATATATGTTTATATAAAAGTACACAAATAATTTATGGATAGACTATAAACTTGTTAAATATTATCAATGCAAAGAATTGATTGGTTAGTTTAACTATGGGAATGTTTAACAAATTGACGTAGACAACAAACATCTCCCACACATACTCAATAATTCCTATTGATATTAGATGATAGGCAGACATACCATTTTGTTATGTTCATTCATTCGTTTAGGCAAACTACTAAGAGATGGTCGATGCAAGCAATAGGCAGTCTCTTATTTCTTCTCAATGACACGGATGAAAGAAATAGAGTTATGAGGAGAAAGGGATCGATACACTTGGATGTTAGTAATAATAATAGTAATAATAACCAATTAAAAGTGTCAGACCTACCTTTCTGATCCAGGGTGTTAAATTACAGTAGATTGAGGTAATTATACTGAGCAACAATAGAACAAATATATGTCTGACAGTGAATTACACGTTGTTCAGAGTAATTATTATTTATAAAGGTTACAGTCAGTTGCTAGTTTTTAATACTTCCGTTTTGAGTGTGACTAAAATGTATCAAGGCGGTTTGCTTGAATAGTTGAGTTAGCTGTTTATAAACATTAGAATAGTTCAACAAGTTATCGCTTTCTGTTTGTTTTAACACGTCAGTTATATACCTTAAAAACGGATAATCTATTCAGGCGTGTATAGAGAAAAATGTTTACGATCCGCGACAGTCTTTTGAGGAAAGAATGAATGTTAATCAGATGTTGATTCTTGAATTACTTACTTCCAACTGCCAGTTACAAATTGTTTTGTAAAAGAAATTTGTTGAAATATTCCGCGCCCCGAAAATCCCATATCGAAATGGGTACTCAACGCTTCAAGACTGATTGATCAATAAATCTTTGTCTATTTTCATACTTTATGTACTTCTTGTGAAATCATGTTGTTGGGGATGTGAGATCCCCCAGAACTCGCTTGATAAATATCTTTATTTTGGTTGACCTTGAGGTCACATTTCCCACCAGGAAACGCCTTGGCTGTGATTGGTTACTGTGTCATTTTAGTGTGTTATTTTTTTACTCTCCCAAGAACGTCTCGATGGTGTATAAATGAACGCGATTTGTGTGTTTGGATTCATTGTGTGTTGGCTGGGTGTTGTAGAAGACACTTCCTACACTATATCAAGAGTTCTTGTTCGTACATTTGGGTCAAGGGATCACAGTAGCCAACCTGGACGATGGTTCATTGTTCTGTTCTCGTTATTCGACTAAGGTGAACTTGTAATAGTTTTAAGCATACCTAGAGACGAGCGTAACACTTGTTTAGAGCGTTTTCAATGTTAAATATTTTCTTAGGTTATCTATCGATTAAAAATCAATCAACCTATTTTTAAAAAAAAATCATATATTGAGATTGTTATGATGTGACAAGCAGAAATAAAGGTTCAAATGTTATTATGTGACCTTCATACTTGTTCAATATGATAAATATTTCACAGTTCAAACTAATTATATTCAAAGTTAAAATGTTAACTATTTCTATTTTGTTAATATTTAGACGACAATTAATTGTACTTGTTTAGATATTAAGAAATAAAAGAATAAATTGTAGTTTTTATATGTTAAATCATGTATGCAGTTGTTTTATGCTGATGATTTGATCTTTTGACAAAACCTTTTCAATTTGTATTCATGTTGCTAGTTCCAAATATATGAATTAACTGTTCAATCATTTCAGTTACACATGGATATCGTCAATCAATCATTGTTAGACCACCATTAGAAATCTAGCAGCAGTGAGAGACGACCGTTTCGTCCTGGAATGGGATTCACAAACAGTGTGCATTCACGACTGCTTCTACCAGCAGGGTTCGAACTCGGGACCTTCGGTATTGATTTCAATGTGTAGAAACACTGATCTCCATAGCTCTAATTAAAAAAGCAGTACAGTGTGCTCATTAATGACTAGCTACGTGAAGAAATTCTCGAAGTTCTAGTAAGAAGACGTGATTAAACGGGTTCAACCCTGTCGAGTGAAGGCAGCAACTGTCGAAGACAAATCAATGAGGTCTCACAAAATCTGTAGATTGATCAGAGTTAGACACTGACATTCGAATTTTGAGAGTAGCAGGGGTCGTGAATGCACACTGCCACTGATGAGTCCCATACTAAGACGAAACGGTCGTATCTCAGCGCTTCCACGTTTCTAATGTTGCTGGTCTAACAATGATTGGTTGATTGATGATTTAAATATGTAAAAGCACTGATCTCCATAACTGTTAAGTCAATTACCTCGAACTGATAACCTCGACACATTTTGTTATTAATTTCATTGTAATACGTTGTTTCATAAAGTAAGCCATGCTGTCCAAGCAATAATATTAGATGAATAAATAGAGATTTGAACAATGAACTATGTTGTAATTTACATAACCTAATCACAACTTATTATCCTATGTTAACCAGTATTGAGATAAATTATTCAGAAACTGATAATGTTTCAGATCAGACATTAGAATCATTGACTATTGATTTCCGGTTTCAACATTATTGGAGAGAAGTGAAATTCATGATCAAGGTTTACATAATATTTGACGTATATCGTTAGTAGGAAAGTCATAAAATCAATTTCAGTGAGACAGATAGATATATATGTGTAGTAGTGACTGTCTTCGAGTTCGTGCATTTTACTATTACTCCACACTTTTAATCTATCGATTTTATGAACGTTTCTTAAATCACGTTTATTGATCAACCAACTGTAGGAGAGAACAAATCAGAAAGAAGAGCTGGAAGTGGATAGGATACACATTGAGGAATGCATCGAACTGCGTCACAAGACCAGTCCTCACCTGGAATCCTCAAGGCCGAAGGGAAAGAGGAAGGCCAAAAAACACATTATGCCGAGAAATGGAGACAGACATGAGAAGAATGAACAAAAATTAGACAAAACTGGAAAGGAAGGCAGAAAACAGTGGAGGTTGAAAAATGCTGGTCAACGGCCTATGCTACTATGGAGTTAACTAGCGTAAGTAAGTAAGTAAGTAAGTGCATAAGTAAGTGCACAAGCAAGTAAGTGCATAAGTAAGTAAGTAAGTAAGTGCATAAGTAAGTAAGTAAGTAAGTAAGTAAGTAAGTAAGTAAGTAAGTAAGTAAGTAAGTGCATAAGTAAGTAAGTAAGTAAGTAAGTAAGTGCATAAGTAAGTGCAAAGTAAGTAAGTGCATAAGTAAGTAAGTGCATAAGTAAGTAAGTAAGTAAGTAAGTAAGTGCATAAGTAAGTGCATAAGTAAGTAAGTGCATAAGTAAGTAAGTGCATAAGTAAGTAAGTAAGTAAGTGCATAAGTAAGTAAGTAAGTAAGTAAGTAAGTGCATAAGTAAGTGCATAAGTAAGTAAGTGCATAAGTAAGTAAGTAAGTAAGTAAGTAAGTGCATAAGTAAGTGCACAAGTAAGTAAGTGCATAAGTAAGTAAGTGCATAAGTAAGTAAGTAAGTAAGTAAGTAAGTAAGTAAGTGCACAAGTAACTAAGTGCATAAGTAAGTAAGTAAGTAAGTAAGTAAGTGCATAAGTAAGTGCACAAGTAAGTAAGTGCATAAGTAAGTAAGTGCATAAGTAAGTAAGTAAGTAAGTAAGTAAGTGCATAAGTAAGTAAGTAAGTAAGTGCATAAGTAAGTAAGTGCATAAGTAAGTAAGTAAGTAAGTGCATAAGTAAGTAAGTAAGTAAGTAAGTAAGTAAGTGCATAAGTAAGTGCATAAGTAAGTAAGTGCATAAGTAAGTAAGTAAGTAAGTAAGTAAGTGCATAAGTAAGTGCACAAGTAAGTAAGTGCATAAGTAAGTAAGTGCATAAGTAAGTAAGTAAGTAAGTAAGTAAGTAAGTAAGTAAGTGCACAAGTAACTAAGTGCATAAGTAAGTAAGTAAGTAAGTAAGTAAGTGCATAAGTAATTAAGTAAGTAAGTGCATAAGTAAGTAAGTGCATAAGTAAGTAAGTAAGTAAGTAAGTAAGTAAGTAAGTATGTAAGAATGTTCACTGATAACTTTGAATAAAATTTTGACATTTTTCTTTATTTCTGTGTTAATAATAAATGTTGGCGACTGAAACCAGTTCACATATAGTTTAAATCTGAATAATTTGAATGACCAAATTGTTGGTATTTTTTACTGAAAATTTATTAATCTTGTTTCGTGTATATGCATCTTGTACAGATTGTCGTCATATGGCCACTATGGGATGTAGCTAGCTAAAAAGTTCAGGCAACTTGTTTCATTCTGTTTAGAACTCATCAACCAAAGGATTGAGTAGCTAAGTGGATCACACCATGGCGTTTAAAGCGAACAATGCAAGTACATCCAGCCAACTAGCTGTAAAACCTGTTTGATTGTGTGTGCCACAGAATGCAGCTGAACTTTGTAGTTTGTAAAATGTCTAGATTGTTTCTAGCCATCTTGTGAACCAAAGTATCATTACCCTGTTGGAGCGTGTATTCATAACTATACATGTTGATCTTTCTTAATTTTTTTTCAATATTTACTAATTTTTCTAACCACATTCAGTGAGTTTAAATTACCAAACTGCATTATATTTCCTGATGTCTCATAACTTTTGATAAATGTTACCTATTACTTACATAACTTGAAACGTACTAATCATTTATTGACTCTTAAGTGTATTGAGTTGCTAAACACTGAAATCATCAATCAATCATTGTTAGACCACCATTAAAAATCTGAAAGCACTGATCGACCGTTTCGTCCTAGTATGGGACTCATCAGTGGCAGTACGAATCCAAGAATCCTGCTACTCGCAGGATCTGAATCCAGGATTTTCGTTCTTGCGCGCGAACGTTTAACCTATGGACCAGTGAGCTGGTATCTAACTATTGGGGACGTTGAATCCCCAGAATCCCCTTGAAAAAGGGGTCCTAATTTTGTATATTTATTCCGAAATTTTGAATTTTATGTTTTCACCTCAAAGACGCTCATTTTGACTTTACAGCTTACATTTCCCACTTGGAAAATCCATGACTGTCATTGGTTGATGGATTATTTTAGTACGCTGTTTTGTGGCTCTCACCAAGGGCATTTTATCATTGTATAAATAAGCTTGAGTGTCTATGGGAAGCATTCTCTATGTTTTAACAAGCCTTCTTGATCTAGTTATAGAGGCCTAGGATCATTGATCTTCGTTCTGTTTACCGAGTAAGGTGAACTCGAAATAGTTCAAGCATATCATTAACTGTGTTATCATCCACCTCTAATCAATCTAAGGACTTTACAAGATCTCACCCATTTGTCTTCGGCAGTTTCTGCCCACATCCGACAAGGCTGAACTCCACTTGTCACGTCTTCTCACTTAAAACTCCGAGAATTTCCTTACGAAGCTAGTCACTAGTAGTGAGCACTTTGTAATGAATTAAACATAAAGTTCACTACATATCTCATGAGTAAGTTTCATACTCGCTCTGCCTATTGAAAATTTTTTTTGAAAAACAGTTCTAGAATCTTATCATAATTGTAATGTGTATTGCTTCAATCACATTAGAACAAACATTATAGATAGACTGACATAAAGCATCTAATAGTATACATCTTTTTGTATAGTTTTTTTCTAACTTACCATTGAGTAGAAAGTAAGTAGACAGTAGTCTTTTAGTCCCAATGAAATTTTTTATCGATCAATTAGCCATGTGGGTGTTAGTCTACGTGAATTGATGTCACTTTTGCTAGGTTTTTATGTTAGGCGTTTAGAGGCAGTCGAGATAATATTGTTGATTCCTACTTCAACTATCGATCAGTCTGATAATCTAGATTGTAAGAAATCTTACTCTTAATCCGAATAGCTTAGTTTGTTATAGCCTTATAAGTCACTACACTTTGACAATGAGATATTAAAGCTAATTGATTCTTTGAAATGATCAATCAATTATTGTTAGACCACCTTTATGATCCTGGAAGGACTGGACGACCGTTTCGTCCTGGTATGGGACTCATCAGTGGCTGTGCGTATCCACGAATCCTGCCCCCCGTAGGATACGAAGCCAGGACTTTCGGTCTTGCGCGCGCAGACGTCTAGTGGTGTTAATGTCTAACTCTGATTGATCTAGGGATTTTGCTCGACCTCACCCATTTGTCGTTAGTAGTTACTGCCTACAGTCGACAGGTTATAACTCCAATGGTCACGTCTTCTAGTCACAAGTAAGCCACAATTTAAGATCTGTTTTCAATAGAGTTTATGGAGGACTATCTGTTTTACTAGATTTGTGAAAGTCGTTTAGGTCAAGTCATTGTTCAGAACGATCCATTGAAAACCTCGGAAGCACTGGCACGGCAGTATCATCCTGGTATGGGACTCATCAGTGGCCAGTGCGCTCCACGAATCTGGCACCTCACAGTATTACAGATTCGAGAAATTAACAAGACTAATATTATTCTTAGTCATGCATACCCCTGTATTCAAAGTGCTATTGGCATTTGATCAATTGAACAATGAACCGAGTACCACCTTCAAGCGTTTAATTCAAATTTAAGCTAGTAGTGTAGTGAACGAGAACACAGGTGGGGCAACCGAATTGTATTTAACGAAAATTACAGAGATACTCAGTAAAATCGGAAAACCATATCGTAAATCGTTCATTTGTAAAATATCAGTTCATCATATCGAACTGGACTGTTCCTGTTGCAAACAACATCAATCCATTGTCACTATTCATGTGTTTCATACAAATTCTATTGGGTTCTAACTCTTCCTTTCTTGATCTTCCCCCATCTTCTGCTGCCAGACACTACGTTGACGCCTACGTCATATACTACTTATAAGTAGCTCGCGCCACAGTAGGATTAAAAGTTGTTCACTAGTTTGTTTATTTTTTTACACTACTATTTGACCTATTTTTAACAATTTTTCAATAAAATTAAATTTTTTTAAATGATCAATTTTAAAAAAAATATATTTAAATAAAATGGATTAAAAAAAAAATATTTTTTTGTAAAATTAATAAAAATATACATTCATTAATTAGAATTTTATTTAAACAATTGTAGCGCTCAGTTTTTTTATTTTATTTTATTATGAAAGTGTGTTCATTAGCGTGATTGTCTCTTTTAAAATGAGATAAGAGGTAATCAATATTGATTGAAACAGAAATTGTTTATTTAATAAATATAATTGAACTATGTATAATTGAACTAACTCTTCATTGGAAGAAATACAAATGTGCTGATTATTATTGTCATAATTGAAACTGGAGTCAAATGTGTTACTCTTATTTTGCAACCTCTCATTAGTTCTAACCTTAATGTGACATTTTTCTTTGTTCAATAAACCTGTGTATCAGGCATACGATATGAATTGGTATTACGTAGAAATAGTTTTATTGTATTGACTAATTTGTATGCATTGTACAGATGTTTTTAACAAGAGAATACCGGTATTTATTAGCCGTTGTCCATACATGATACTGCGGATCCTTTGACTTGATACTGTAAGCAACAATCTATTATGGTAGAGAACAAACCGGTTATCGGCTTAGCTGATGAAGAAATGAAGAAAAGCGCTGAAGATGAATAGGACACACGATTGCGTCACAAGGCAAGCCTTAAATTGGAATCCTTAAGGTCAGAGAACACTCTACGC
>OX103979.1:71730746-71833246 GCA_944470395.2 Schistosoma turkestanicum
ATAATTTCCGCAACTTAACAGTTTTATTAGCTGTGATTATCAGATTTATTGAAACAAAATATACTCAAGGTCGAATCAATTCAGAAAAAAATAACTGTCTTAGATATTTCTATACCAATGTTCAATTCACTTTCAAGGTTAAATTAACTTAACCACCATTGGTCAAATTAAAACATTCATGAGAGAGAAAACAACTCTTTTGACCAATAAAAAAAGTTGCATACTCGATTAACCAATAAAAATACAAATATGTAGGGTGAAATTATGCTATACTAACACTTTCGATTGGTCCAGTCAAAATTCAAGCAATACATTGTCTATATTATTTTTGTGCTAAAAAATTAAAAAGCTGTTGTGATAAGCCAAATAAAAATTAACCATATTTGGTTACTGAACTGCTTGGAATCGATTTCAAAAAAAGTACAAAGTTATCTACTAGGCAATCCAAACAGGAAATTGTTACATGTTGTGTGCGTAAGATTGAACACACAGGAAATTTCTGTTCTTATTTTTGTGAATTCGAATGTTAAAATACTTTGTTCTGATTCAATTTTATAGCCAAGAAAGTTTGTTTAACTAGGCAGAATTCCTCTATTTTAAGTTGTTGTTGTTTTTTTAAGGTTTGTAAACATGATTGTAACTAAGCATAACTTTTGTATTTTAAAGCTGACGTCAGTTTTTTTGATGAATAGTGTAAACTTAATTTAAAATTAAAAAACCGCCAATCAAAGTGACTAAATTTGACCATGTGATAACCATCAGAGGTGTCCTAAAGGACGAATGCTTATTGGTCAAGAAATGAATTCATTTTCTAAAAAAGGCTAGAATATATATGTATAGGAGTATTATATTTGGTGACCAAATAGATTTCCCTTTCCACTCTTGCTTTCTCGCTCAAGTAGTCAGTTTTGGGGTTGTGGTAGCTAGTGTGTATCATGTCTAAGTATCGGACACCACACATCATAATAATAACTTCATTTTAATTCCTAATATATATAGCCTTCTTGACTTACGCCTGTTACCCCCAATGGAGCATAGGCCGCCGACCAGTTTTCTCCAACCAACTCTGTCCGGAGCTTCCCTTTCCAGTTCTGTCCAATGTTTGTTCATTCCTCTCATATTTTTCTCTATTTCTCGGTGTAATGTGTTCATTGACCTTCCTCTTTTAATTTTGCCATGAGGGTTCCATGTGATGGCTTGTCTCGTGACGCAGTTAGGTGCTTTCTGCAATGTGTGTCCTATCCACTTCCAGTGCTTCTTTCTGACTTCTTCCTCCACTGGAATCTGGTTTGTTCTCTCCCACAGTACGTTGTTGTTGATCGTGTCTGGCAAACGAATATGAAGTATTTTGCGTAGACAACTGTTAATAAACACCTGTATCTTCTGGATGATAACTGTCGTAGTTCTCCAAGTTTCCGCTCCATACAGTAGAACTGTCTTGACATTTGTATTGAAAATCCTGATTTTGGTTTTGGTTGAAAGTTGTTTGGAGTTCCAGATATTATTGAACTGTAGAAATGCAGCCCTTGCTGTGCCGAACGTTACCCTCACATTTGCATCGGATCCACCTTGGTTATCGATGATGCTGCCCAGATATGTAAAGGTGTTATTGTCCACCAAGGCATCTCCATCCAGAGTGATTTGGTTGGTGCATGTTGTGTTGCATCGGAGAATTTCGCTTTTGACTTTATGTATGTTGAGACCTGCTGCTGCTACACTTGTTGTCTTCTCTTGCATTTGTTGTTGCGTGTGTGAGCCAGATCATCTGCGAAGTCCAGATCGTCCATCTGCATCCTATCTGTCCATTGGATACCGTGCTTCCCGTGCAGCCTTAGCATTTCTGAATTACAGATAATGTTAGTTGGGTAGTGGAAACAATATAGGGTTCCTATGCTAACTCACAACATCAACCGCGAATATGTAAACTTAACATTTTTCCCTTTCACATTTAAGAGATTGTTTATCTTATCAAAATTACTATTTCACTGTAGTTCTACTTTTTACTGTTCATTATTCAATAATTAGGGAGAGTTCTGAATGGTTAATAAGTTGTTCCAAGTCCATGCGTGAAGTATAATTCTTTCAATACTTATTTAATTTATAAGTAGTATAGTTATGAAACACAAATTTCATGATGGTTATTTGCTTCGTGAATACTAAACACGATACTTGTCAGTTGTCGTCATTCACAATATATCAACTAAATAAGAAATCCAATACAATTTTATTCAATTAGTAGAATGTGCTTTTTTGTATGATTTGATTATGCATTATAATGTCCAGATTAGATAGCAAAGAGTGTGAGTAGAGTTTTTTATTTACTTCTCCAATTGTCACTTTATGAACCTATTGTTGATCTTCATTACTGTTAATACTTCTATTATTGCAATGGCGCAGGTGCATCCACGCTTTGTGTGCTTTTTAATTCTAACCTTCTAAATTCCTCATCATAATCTTTATCTTTCTCGTTCTAAATTTATCTCACTGAATTATATCATATCTTTGCTCCTTAATCTTCTCCATTACTGCTAATACTTATATTATTGCTGTCACTCTTGGATTTAAACTGACAGTTATGTCTCTGTGCTAATGTGGTATGTCAACCTGAACTGATATACGTACGTACGAAGTTCAACCGAGTGAGCAATGCTTTCGTTAGGAAACGAGTACTAGGTAACGATGGCAAATCAATAAATGAAGTAGTGAAAGTTCATCAGTTGAGGTGGTTGGGACATGTGTTACGTATGGTTAACCAGCGACTGCCTCGACGAGGTATGTTTTGTGGTGTAGGAGTAGGTTGGAAGAAAGCTAGTGGCGGCCAAAACAAAACATGGAACAAATCCATGAAGTCACTGACAAGTTGACTGAGTCATGTTGGTAGATGTAGACTACCTGGTTGGGGTCCGCGAGACGAAAGTCACCAATGGTTAGAGACCTTGAACGACATGGCTCAAAATCGTTTGCAATGACGCAAGTGCATCCATTCGTTGAGCTCTCTCAAATCGTAATCTTGTGGATACGTCAGCATCTCTACCTTTGTCTTGCTAACCTTATTTCACTTAATTATACTTCTTGAATAATATCTTCGAACCCTAGTCTTCTTCATTACCATTAATACCTCTACTATCTTTATCACTATGGGATTTGATTTGACATCTACGTCTTTATGCTAATTTAGTATGGCAACATGAACTTATGTACATACGTACGTAGTTCTACGTTGCAACTGACTGACGTACGAAGTTCTGTGTTGTATCTTTCTGTTTGTCTGTCTATTGTTGATCACTTGGTTACTACCTACACGATTACATCTCCTAACATGCATGATATGGCAATTTAAACCGATGTAAACACATACGTACATAGGAAATAATTCTACATTGTAAGTTAATTGACTAACTAACTAACATTGCTCCACTACTTACTACTACACGGACACATCAAATAAATAAATATATTAGGGCAGTAGTAACTGTAGTAGTAGTGTAGTGAACGAGAACACAGGTGGGGCAACCGAATTGTATTTAACGAAAATTACAGAGTTACTCAGTAAAATCGGGGAAAACCATATCGTAAATCGTTAATTTACAAAATATCAGTTCATCCTATCGAACTAGACTGTTCCTGTTGCAAAACATCAATCCATTGTCACTATTCATGCGTTTCATACAAATTCCATTGTGTTCCCACTCTTCCTTTCTTGATCTTCCCCCATCTTCTGCTGCCAGACATTACGTTGACACTCACGTCATATACTACTTATAAGTAGCTCACACCACAGTAGTAGTAGTAAATAAAATCATCTGATATACAGTTTAGACAGTATTTTAGGGTGAACACAAAAAAAATTCAATGCGTTTTTTTATATTAGTTTCAATTCATTTGCATTTGCTTATTTTATAAAAAAAAATGATAAATGTGTTGTAGAGTAGGGGGTTGTTACCTGGTCACATTGACATTCATTCACAATAATGTTGTATTATATAATCAGTGAACTAATAACTCATCCAATTTATCCTCTCTCTACATATATTTGTATAGATTGGGAAGCAGTCGTTAAACTATCTGACGGATTCAATGGAGCTGATCTACGTAATGTTTGCACAGAAGCTGGTAAGAATTCCTTTTTTCTTCTTTTTTTTACAGTTTTTTTAAACTATACTACTTGTTATTTTTTATTTAGTATAGAGAATCATTAAGTTTGACGTGTGTGTGTGTCTGTGCGTCTGTGTATAGCTGAGGCGGTCGTTTAATTAAGGGTTCTTTTATTGTCAAACAACCTAGTACTCGTTTCCTACCGAGTGAGCGATGCTGTCGTTAGGAAACGAGTACTAGGTAAGGATGGCAAATCAATAGATGAAGTGGTGAAACTTCATCAGTTGAGGTGGTTGGGACATGTCTTGCGTATGCCGAACCACCGACTGCCTCAACTAGTGGACTGAGCCATGTCGTTAATTGTCGACTACCTGGTTGGGGTCCGCGAGATGATAATAATCGATGGTTAGAGACCTTGAATGACATGGCTCAAAATGGTTCGCAATGGCACCGGTGCATTTATTCTTTGTGTTCTCTCAAATCCTAATCTTCTGGATTCTTCAACACCTCTAGTTTTGTCTTTCTAAACTTATCTCACTGAATCATACTTCGTGAATAATATCTTCTAATCCTAACCTCTCCGATTACTTCTAATACCTTTACTACCTCTTCTACTATTGGATTTGAATTGACAATTATATCTCTGTGCTGATGTGGTATGGCAACATGAACTGATGTATTACGTACCAAGTTCTACGTTGCATCTGACTGACTGACTGACAAACAACATTTACAATGCGTCTTTTGTAGAATTTCTTTTCATTCTATTATTATTGTCGTTAATTTACTAGACTATATAGATTTATACTAGAAATGTATCGATTTAGTGAAGAAGAGGATACCACTTAAGAAGGAACAGTCAGTTAGTCAGTGACAACATAGAACTTCGTACATGAGTACATTCAAGTTCAGGCTATCATACCGGATTAGCACACAGAGACGCATATTTATTTGTCACTTCAAATCCCATAGTAGTCGAGATAGTAGATGTATTAGCAGTAATGGAAAAGATTAGAATTCGAAGGTATTCTTCAAGAAGTATAATTTTAGTGAGATAAATTTAAAAAGAGAAAGATAGAAATGATGAGAAATTCAAAAGGTTAGAATTTGAGTGAACACAACGAGTGGTGGATGTACTTGCGCCATTATTACAAACGATTTTGAGCCATGTTGTTCAATGTCTCTAACCATCGGTGACTCTCGTCTTGCGTACCTCGACCAGGTAGTCTACCTTTACCAACATGACTCAATCCACACGTGCTATAGTAAGCAACATCCAACAAATGTGAATGTGTTTTTTACAATTTTCCTGTATATTTAAAATATCACTATGCAATCATATCGCTCGGTATAAATTTTTTTTTAAACCTTTCGTAAATAAGATTCATTTAATATCGATTGACAGTTAGTGACATAGAAATAGTACATTAAATATATAACTTCATACTCTCTCTCTCTCTTAAATACAGCACTGTTCACAAAATTTAACTCATCTCAGCTACCATAATTAAACTATAGTCTATCCTAAACTATGGTTTTTAACAGAACACCCCCAGATCATCTAGGGCACTTCTTAATTGATATCTACTTGATGACAGAAAAAAGTAGACTGATCATTGCTTACAATCACACACTGATAACTAGAGTTTTATGACTTGATTACTTATTAATAATTAGGGTTTATACCTTTTTCTTCTATCTTATTGACTGAGTGATGTTGGTAGATGTAGACTACTTGGTTGGGGTCCGCGAGACGAAAGTCACCAATGGTTAGAGACCTTGAACGACATGGCTCAAAATCGTTTGCAATGACGCATCCATTCGTTGAGCTCTCTGTAATCCTAATCTTCTGGAATCGTCAGCACCTCTACCTGTGTCTTTCTAACCTTATCTCACTGAATTATACTTCTTGAATAATATCTTCAAACTCTAGTCTTCTTCATTACCATTAATACCTCTACTATCTCTACTATCACTATGGGATTTGATTTGACATCTGCGT
Organism: Schistosoma turkestanicum; assembly: GCA_944470395.2. NCBI lineage: Eukaryota > Metazoa > Platyhelminthes > Trematoda > Strigeidida > Schistosomatidae > Schistosoma > Schistosoma turkestanicum. The sequence continues at coordinate 71,736,844 of OX103979.1, forward strand.
CTCTGTGTTAATGTGTTAATGCAACATGAACTTATGTACATACGTACGAAGTTCTATGTTGCATCTGACTGACTGATTTATATCTTATTGGTTGAATTAATTATTGACAAACTGGCTAATGGTTAAACCAAATTTTACATAAATAGCCATTTTGAACCCATAGTGTTAATAAATTATGAATCATTGTAGGACCACACTTATATCACTTGTAAACGATATATATATATATATATACGCTTGAGTAACCAAGACAGACTTTGGGTGAGTTATTCAGGTGAATTCGACCTCAATTCTAGTGAGTCTAACAGTATAGTAGATTTCTTCATCGGGTAGACTATAATCGTCAGTATGTAAACAAATATGCTTAAAATAGTATGGAGATGCCGGCAGCAAACCCTCAAATTGAGTAGTTATTCATAAATCAATAACAAGCCACAAATAAGCGTACAGTGTAACTACTATTCCATTTTTCGGTATGATCATAATGCCATTTCCATAAAATTATTCATCTGTTCTTAAATGCTATACACATCTTACTGCCAATACCTCTACTACGTCTACAACTATTGGATTTGAATTGACAATTACATCTCTGTGCTAGTGTGGTATGGCAACATGAACTGATGTACGTACTTACGTACGAAGTTCTACGTTGCTATTGATTGATTGACACATCTTAGGCCTCTTGATAAACTGACTGTTAAACTTGCCCAATAATTCCTTGATTACTTTGTCATTGTACTAGTTTAACACTAAGTTATGGAGTTTTTTATGCACAACTCTCTATTCTATGGAGGAAGGGGTTACAAAATGTTGACCCCAAAATTATTGTCACACCTCAGTGGTTTCCGCCTCCGGCGGTAAGGCCTTTTAAACAAGAATAGAGCTAACACTTGACAGGCTTCCCATAAAAAGGCTGTTTGCGTGATCGGTCTCAACCAGTTGTCCCTTGGGCTCTGCGGTCACGCCTCTAGGTTGCTAAGACCAACGTTAATCTGATTTCCTTTTCAGGTTCCGCAAGAAGCACCGTTCCACGGTGTGTGAGCACTCAGGAAGTAACAAGCCTCCCTCATAGCCCTAACTGTGCACCAGACCATATTGGTCACAATCAAATCCTTCCTACATCTTCAAAATAACTTTTTTATCTCAAAGACTGACTGACTGTTGAACATGCGTAATAATTCCTTGCTACCTTGACGTGGTGGTCGAGCTTGCCTATCGTCATGATCCAACCGAGCTATATTGGCTGGAACATATGTTCTTGAAGGTTCTACCATGCCAGGCAGGTCGATTGGAGAACGATGAGACTAAAAGTAGCTATTCAAGGTCTCAGGACGAAGTCGTACTGCTGACTGCAGAGGGGTGTGACAGCAGTAAGGTGCTCGACTCCGACAACCAGCATGCTGCCTTCTCACAAGGAAGGAAGGGTGAGAAAAGGTCGACCGCAAAATTGTCATACCCCACCCTACCTCACGGATTTCCGTCTCCGTCGGTAAGGGCTTTAAAAGAGCGGAGCTAACACTCAAAAAACCTTTCATCAAACGGCCGTGCGTGACCGGCCTCAAGCAGTTGTCCCTTGGACTCTGCGTTCACGCATCCAGGTCTCTAAGACCAACTCTAATCCACCTTCTTTTTCAGATCCCTCAAGGAACAACCTTACACGATGTGAGCAACCGGGAAGTGACAACCGCCCTCATACCCTGTAACAGCACACGACAGACCAAATTGTTCAAAATCAAATCCTTCTTACCCCTTGATAACTTGATTATGTAAAATTATCCTTGTACTAGTGTAACATTGTATTATGAAGGTTTTCCTTTTTTGAAATCACAACTTCAATTTATATACATATATATATATATTTATATTTATTATTCTTTTGTTCAACATATAGGTATGTTTGCTATACGCGCAGAACGTGATTATACCATAGAAGAGGATTTTATGAAAGCTGTGCGCAAAATAGCTGATGCTAAGAAATTAGAAACAAAATTAGACTATAAACCAGTTTAAATATTTATATATATATACATATATTTGTTGAGGTGTAGATTATATTTGTACGCGAATTGAAAACAATTCAGTGATGCAACAAGTGAACTCTGATTGTCAACAATCAAATAATAAAAAAAAACACGCTTTTCTTTACCTAACCAAGAAGTGAATTGGTGTTTAACTGATAAATTTTACTTGTATATTTCAATTGTTGTGTTTCATAGATGTATATAGAGAGAGACAGAAAGAGAAAGTGTGTGTGTGTGTGTGTGTGTGTATGTGTGTTAGGTTCGTCACTAGGTATGCGTGAAACTATGACGGGTTCACCTTAGTCAATAAACGTCAACGGGACAATGAACCAGCATCCACGTAGGCTACCCTGATTCGATGACTAACCAAAACGTCTTGATATAGCGTAGAAAGTATATTCTACAAACACCCAGCAAACACAATGAATTCAAGCACACAAATCGCGTTCATTTATTCATACAACATAGAAGGGTCCTTGGGATAGTCACTAAAATACACAGCAACCAATCATAGCGGAGGATTTTCTTGGTGAGAAATGCGATCTCAAAGTCAACTGATGGTCAGCCCATACTTGCAAACATAAGATCCAGAATTAAGGCATTTATCAAGCGAGTTCTGGGGATCCAACGTCCCCAACAGAGAGAGTGAGAGAGTACACATGGTGAAATAAAAATTGTAATTTACTCATCAAAAGTTTAGTTTGCGGATCGTTATTTTTATACATTGAAATCATGAATAAATCTGGAAGCACAGGACCGAACATTCTGGGTTCGAGTCCTGCGAGTAGTAAGAGTCGTTGATGTACATTGCTCATGAGTCCCGTACCAGGACGAAACGGCGTATGTTTGAGGCTTACTGGACGTAGGAAAAACACCGCAAGGAAACCTCTTAGGGTTTTACTTATTGATAATAAAGCTAAGAATATATTTCAGGAGCAATTAGAGAGTTGTCAACCATGTAAGCGATTCCCATCCGGAAGCAGGTTCGAGTGATGTCAAAAAGGTGGTGTAAACAGTAGTGATATCTCCTAGTAAGGTAAACCATAAGGCTTTAATGAAGCCGTCGATCTCCGTAGCATCTACCTAACTGATGGGTGCTCGAAAACTCATCCCGCCTGGCTCTGAGTGCGATGAGGAGTGGAGTCATTGTAGGCTGACAAAAAGCCTACGCAATGGTCGAGAACAGTGGTGGGTGGTGAAAACAAAAGCGATGGAAAAGGCAGCGGCGATAGGCAACTATTGAGACTCGTCAAGGGAACTGGTTGAGAAAGCGTTAGGAAATCTGAAGCGAAGGCGAGCTGCAGGTCACTGAGATATTCAAGGATGGTGGTCCAGTTTTAGCATCTAGGTTAACTCAGATCTTAGGTTAAAAACTGATTATCCCAAGGACACAAGTTTTCTTGTGACAATCACAGGGGAATAAGTCTAACTAATGTATTATCTAAAATATTGGCCCCAATAATACTTCGACGCTTAACGAAAGCTCGTGAAGAGCAGACTACAGAATACCAGTCTGGTTTTCGACCTGGACGTGGATGTATAGACCACATCTTCACACTACGACAGGTCCTGGAACACAGACACACATTTAGACGTCCGACGATAGTCGTGTTGCTGGACGGCATTTGACCCAGTGGATCGTGAGGTTCTGCGGCAGTGTCTGTCACTGAAAGGTGTACCAGAGAAGTACATTAACCTTATACAAGCTCTCTGTTCGAACACCACTGGTCGAGTGAGAACTTGTGGCGAACTGTCGTCGGAATTCTTCACTTCAAGTGGTGTCCGTCAGGGATGTTCACTTTCTCTGTTAGGCGTTCGCACTAAAGACCGAAAGTCCTAGTACGAATCTTGCGAGGTACAGGAGTCGTGGATGCGCACCGCCACTGATGAAGAATAGTCGCATACTAGGACTAAGACCGCCGGCACTTTAATACTACCAGATTTCTACTAATGGTATCATGGGCTAACAAAGTGTGATTGATTGATTGACGCAATCTCAGGACAGATACAGAAATCTCGATTTGCTTATGCCAACCTGCCTCACTTGTGTCGTAAGCGAGATATCCATTTGCTAACCAAAGTACGAGTGTACTGCGCAACAGTTCGCTCCGTTCTCCTATATGGATGCTAAACATGGCCGTTAGGAGTAGATGTTCGTAGGTTGCTAGTATTCGATCATAGATTTCTTAGAAGCATTACTCGTATATTGTGGGACAACCGAGTTACCAATGCTGTCGTTAGGAAACGAGTACTAGGCAGGGATGGCAGATTAATTGATGAAGTATTGGAACTTCATCAGTTGAGGTGGTTGGAACATGTAATAAGAATGCCCAACCACCGACTGCCTCGACGAGCGATGTTTTGTGGTGTAGGAGTAGGTTGGAAGAAAGCTAGGGGCGGCCAAAACAAAACATGGCACAAATCCATGAAGTCACTGACAAGTGGATTGAGTCATGTTGGTAGATGTAGGCTACCTGGTTGGAGTCCGCGAGACGAAAGTCACCAATGGTTAGAGACCTTGAACGACATGACTCAAAATCGTTTGCAATGGCGCAAGTGCATCCATTCGTTGTGTTCTCTCAAATCTTAATCTTCTGGATACGTCAGCACCTCTACCTTTGTCTTTCTAACCTTATTTCACTTAATTATACTTCTTGAATAATATCTTCAAATCCTAGTCCTCTTCATTACCATTAATATCTCTTCTATGGTCGAGAAAACTTGTAGCTCAGGTGGATGATTGTGGTGGTGGTGGTGTTTCGTTCTCTGAGCTGGTTGTTTTGGTTATGGAGCTTTCATTGCTGTTCTTCTTCTGAACAACATCATCATCTATCTAAAGTTTGTGTTGATGATGTTGTTTGTTCAGAAGAAGAACAGCAATGAAAGCTGCACAACCAAAACACCATCCAGCTAAGAGAACGAAACACCACCACCACAATACACCTCTTCTATCTTTGGGATTTGATATGATTTGATTTAATGTGGTATGGCAACATGAACTAATGTATACACATACGTACATAGTTCTACGTTGCAAGACTGACTGACTGACTGATTAATTGATGATTTAATAAATTTATTTACATTTTCATATATGTATATATACAATATATAAATTTTTTTTAAAAAATACGTAATTTTTTCTCTTTCAATTGTTTATTTTGTATATTGACAATAGTTCGTTCATTCTCTTTTAATTGTATTAATTCTGCCTGTAATGCATCTATACGTTTTTGTGCTTGTTTCACTGCAATACGATCTCGTCCTGCATTACGTTGTATAGTATTGTGTATGATTGTTAATTGATTATTTAATCGATTAATTTGTTCATGTGTATGAAATAGTTTACGTTTTAGCATAGTTTCATTACAATTTAAAAGAGAATTATGATGTGATGATGATGATGATGCGATGATGACATGAGGTTTTGTACGACTGTTACTACTACTACGACCATGACTGGTTTGATTAACATCATCATCATCATCAGTACTCTTGGATTTCGGTAATAATAATGCCATATTGATTAACTGGAAAATATTTCCACTATGAGAAGAATGATGACTTGTTTGTTGTTGTTGTGATGATGACAGCTTATTCTTATTCGACTGTTCCATGGGTTTTTTCATAGTAGAACGACGACTAGTAGTAGTACCTTTTCGGCATTTTCGACGACGTAATAATACAACATTGTCTAATGATGGTCGATGATTCCATTTATGATTGTGAATTTGATATTTTTCAAGATTAGTACATACAGGAAATTGGTGACCTTGATGACAACGACCTAATCCACCATAGCCTGGATAACCCATATTTGCTAATAAACGTGAACCTATACCTCGTGTATGAGCTTCCCAATCACCGATAGAATTTTGTTTCGCTTCATTGGTAATATTAGGTTGTTGTTCTACATTGACAACAATTGGATTTGATAGTTGATTCGGTAACAGGGTACTGCCATGGACAAATTGAATTTGTTTACAATGTTTGTTAGACTGGATTATTGAAAAAAAGAATGAAATCAAAAAAAGACAGACTTTTTTTGGCATTATTAGAAAAAAATCAAATCAACTCATTTCAAACATGATGAATAGTATTTACAATTCGGCTTACTGTACAGACAGAACTTCGTACGTATTTACATCAGTTCAAGTTGCCATAATGCATTAGCACAGAGACGCAACTATCAATTCAAATCTCATAGTGGTAGATATAGTAGAAGGATTAGCAGTAATCGGAGAGATTACGGTTCGAAGATATGATTCGAGAAGTATAATTAAGTGAGATAACTTTAGAAAGAGAAAAATAGAGATGATGATGAATTACGGATGTTAGAATTAGAGAGAACACAAAGAGTGGATTCACCTGCCCGATTGCAAACGATTTTGAGCCATGTCGTTCAAGGTCGGTGACTTTCGTCTCGCGGACACCAACCACGTAGTCTACATCTACCAACATGACTCAGTCCACTTGTCAGTGACTTCATGGATTTGCACCATGTTTCAGTTTGGTCGCCCCTAACTTTCTTCCAACCTACTCCTACACCACAAAACATCGCTTACTGTACAAGGAATGATAAAATCGAAAATATGCATTAAGGACACTAGTAGTACAACCTTAGGAACACTTTTAAATATGTTATATAATCTGTACATACCAGTTGAAAATTATGAAAAGAAAAATATCACAAGTTTTCACACATTAACTTCAGCTTCAAAAAGTGATATACAAACGATAAATTAAGGTCCTATCATAACTAGAAAGTGGGTACATGTTAGGAAAATTCAACAAGTATAGTGAAAGTGTCTATCGTTCCTAAAGGACGTCTACAGGAACAGTGAAATTATCAAATATTATCAACATTAAATGTTGAGCCAGTTATTTAGATTCGCATATCATTCAGCCTAAACCTACACTACAAAACCTCGCCGGGGCAGTTAGGCATTCGTAAAACATGTCTCAACAACATCAACTGATGAAGTTTCTATACTTCATCTATTGATCTGTCATCCTTACCTAGTACTCGTTTCCTAACGACATCATTGCTTATACGGTTGTCCCATGATACACAAGCAATACTTCTATGACTAGTAGCCTATGAATACCCTCTATTCTTACCGGCCATGTTTCGCATCCATATAGGAGAACGGAGCAAACTGCTGCACAGTACACTCGTCCTTTAGTCAGCAAACGGATATCTCGTCTACGCCACAAGTGACGTTAATTGGCAAAAGCCAATCGAGCTTTCTATATTCGTGCTGAGATTTCGTCACACACCAAGCTACCAGCACTGATGAGACTCCCCAGACAAGTGAAGCAGTCAACACGCTTGACTACTTCACTCATCACTAGCTCAGGTGCCGAAGCAACTCAATTTTAAAGGCAACATTTTGCATTTCGAAGAGAACAATGGCATCCCGAACATGCTTGCATCATTGTTTAGGGTAGTCATAAGACTCTGCATATTGTCAGCGTCTTCACCAAACACAGCTATGTTATCAGCATATTCTAAGTCAACAAGCGTGTCTCCTGGCAGAAAATCCACCCGTGAAAAATCTGACGACGATAATGTTAACTCTAAAAGGATATTCACGACAAAGTTAAACAAGAATGGAGAGAGTGGACAACCCCCTTGAAGTAGAGAATTCGGATGATGAAATGAATCCACTAAAAATAATATGACAGACAGACAGATACAACGCAGAACTTCGTATGTAAGTACATCAGTTCAGGTTGCCATACCATATCAGCACAGAAAAAATCATAGGATACATAAAATAATAGAATTACCACCTGCAGAATCTTAACTACACGACTACTTGAAACCAAAATAACCATACACAAAAATGTCAATGATCACTTCAGATCCAGTTCCCCAGAAACATTATACTATGATGGTCTAGACAGATCTTACCGTTGGTAGAGAACATTAATTTCTACTAGACAAGAATATGTATGGTCGATTCAACAAGTCTAGAAATATATATATAGAACGTAGGGAATAAAAAAACTAAAATATCAACATACCTACCTGCGAACATGACGGTGTTTCAGTCGTCTGCTCACTAGAAGACCGACGACAATATGACGAAGTAGCAGTAGTAGTAGTAGCGGTAGTATGGCAATCTTCAAAATTACTAGTAGTAGTTGATGATGATGATGACGACGACGAATAACTGTCAAGTGAAACATCCGACTCGACTCCATCATCATCATTAACATCTTCCTCTCCTTCTAATATATGTACACATTCCAACGGCAGACTAACAACCTGATCCTCTAAATTCTCATATGATTGACGTTTCGCAGAATTCTTATCCGATTGACGTCGACTAACATGACCCCATTCAATAATACAAGTGCCTGATTCAAAATCAGTTTGAAGTAGTCTAGCATAATGCCATAGACAAGAATTTTGATCACTTTTAGGATTATTTGCTAAGCATGGTTGACCTTCATGTAGATATTTTTCTGTATCTGGTTCATACCATTCACCAATATCCTTTGAGAAAAGTAATATAACAACAACATTATATATATATATATATATATATATATATATATATATATATCAGTCAGTCAGTCAGTCAGTCAGATGCAACGTAGAACTTCGTATGTAAGTACATCAGTTCATGTTGCCATACCTTATCAGCACAGAGATAATAATTGTCAATTCAAATCCAATAGTAGAAGAGATAGTAAAGATATTAGCAGTAATCGGAGAGGTTAGGATTAGAAGATATTATTCAAGAAGTATGATTCAGTGAGAAAAGTTTAGAAAGACAAAACTAGAGGTGCTGAAGAACACAAAAGATTAGGATTTGAGAGAACACAAAGAATAAATGCACCGTCACCATTGCGAACGATTTTGAGCCGTGTCGTTCAAGGTCTCTAACCATCGATTATTATCATCTCGCGGACCCCAACCAGGTAGTCTACATCTACCAACATGGTTCAGTCCACTCGTTAATGACTTCATGGATTTCCGCCATGTTTTGGTCTGACCGCCCCTAACTTCCAACCTATTCCTACATTACAAAACAAAGCTCGACGAGGCAGTCAGTGGTTAGGCATTCGTAACACATGTCCAAATCACCTCAATTGATGAAGTTTCAGCACTTCATCGATTGATCTGCCACTCTTACCTAGCACCAGATTCCTAATAACAGCGTTGCTCACTCGGGTGTCCCACGATATACGAGCAATGCTTCGAAGACACCTATGATCGAAAACCAATAACCGACGAATATCTTCTCCTCTCAATGGCCATAATTCACAGCCATATAGTAGGACGGAGCGAACTACTACACAGTACACTCGACCTTTAGTCAGCAAACGGATATCTCGCCTACAAAATAAGTGACGCAGGTTGGCAAAAGCCAATCGAGCCTTCTGTATCCGTGCTGAGATTTCGTCAGTCACCAGGTCATCAGCACTGATGAGACTCCCCAGATAAGTGAAGCGGTCTACACGTTCGACTACTTCACTCCCTATCACTAGTTCAGGTGCCGATGAAACCCAATCTTGAAGCAACATTTTGCATTTCGAGGGTTACTTCAAATATATATACAGATATTGTGTTACAATGTTTCAGTTTCTGTGAGTTTGTTTACGTAAGATGTAAACAAAGCATAACAGAGAATTAATTTTATTATGTCATACACATTGAATACGTGATTGTAAAAATGTGCAAGAATCACACAGTTTGCTGAGAAGACTAAATGAATTTCAGAAAGATATTATAATCTTTGATGTATGCATCATATGACTGACAAGTTATGCAAGGGTTTATGATGAATAGTGATGATGCGAACAAACACTGACTGAACACGAAGAAAAAAACAACTCAATACAATTAATTAGACGACTATATAAGCGCAATTGGGTAGCATTAAAAAGATTAAACAAAAAAAATTACAAATACATGTAAATCACAATGATGATTTAGATGTATCAGTTGTCGCGTCCGTCATTCAACAATCTAATTTTGAGTTTGATAAATCTAGCAATTACTATTACATGGCCCGACCGAAGCTGCTACCTTGACATGGTGGTCGGGCTTGCCTATCGTCATGACCCAACCGAGCTATATTGACTGGAACTCATGTTCCTGAAGGTTCTACCAAGCGGTGAGACTAAAAGCAGCTACTCAAGGTCTGAGGGCGAAGTCGTACTGCTGACTGACTGAAGAGGGGTGTAGTGACAGCAGTAAGGTGTTTCCCTCGGACAACCAGTGTCTGCAGCGATGCTGCCTTCTCACAAGGAAGGAAGGGTTAGAAAAGGTCGACCCTAAAAATGTCACGCCTCACCCTACCCTCCCCAGTGGTAAGGGTGCCCACTAAGGGCTTTCAAGAGCGGAACTAACACTCTAAAAACCTTTCATAAAAAGGCTGTGCATGACCGGCCTCAACCAGTTGTCCCTTGGGCTCTGTGGTCACACTCCCAGCTCTCCAAGACCAACACTAATCTATCTTCCTTTTCAGGTCCCTCAAGAAACAACCTTCCACGGTGTAGGCAGCCGGGAGGTGACAACCGCCCTTATACTCGTAACAGCACACGAGACCAAATTTTTCAAAATCAAATCCTTCCTAATTACATGGAAACATTAATTAGAAATAAGTCAACGGTGAGTTTGGACAATAATCAACAATGTAATGTCAGCGCCAGGCAGAAACTTGATACCTGCGTACATTATGTTCAAGTTGTCATATCACCACCACTACATTAGCACAAAGATGTAATTGTCAATACAAATCTCATAGTGGTAGAGATTGTAGAAGTTACTGGCAATAATCAGAAAGATTATGGTCCGAAGATATTATTCAAGAAGTATCATCTAGTGAAATAGATTTAAAGAGAGAAAGATAAAAGTAATGAGGAATTCAGAAGACTAGAATTTCAGAGAGGACAAAGAATGGATGCATCTGGGCCATCGATGAATGATCAAATAACTAATTTACTAAACTATTATGCTTGTCAATCGATATGCTTGAAACTGTTACGAGTTCACCTTAGTCGGTAAATGAGAGCTAAGACAATGAATGATTCAGTGACATGACAGGCTACTCTAATCCGTCGCCTCACCCAACACTAAAGAAAGAAATCTTAATAAGGCGTAGAAAGTGTATTCTACAAGCACTCACTCAGGGAAATGAGGTCCACAAACACACAAATCAAGTTTATTTATACATTACAGAAACGTCCTTGGTAGATCTACAAAAAATAAGAACACATCAACCAATGACAGTCAAGGAGTTTCCTGTCGGGAAATGTGGTCGTCTCAATGTCAAATGATCAACCCATGAAAAAGAAATCCAAAATTAGGATCTTTACAAAGTGAATTTTGAGGATCTAACATCCTCAACATAAATAGAAATTTATGTACTCGGCTTTGGAAACCATTTGTTTGTATAAAGGCTGGTCAGTCAGTTGCAACGTAGAACGTCGTACGTATGTACATAAGTTCAGGTTGCCATACCACATTATTAACACAGAGACGCAGATGTCAAATCAAATCCCATAGTGAAAAAGATAGAAGAGGTATTAATGGTAATGAAGAAGAATAGGGTTCGAAGATATTATTCAAGAAGTATAATTCAGTGAGATTAGGTTATAAAGACAAAGGTAGAGGTGCTGACGATTCCAGAAGATTAGGATTTGAGAGAGCTCAACGAATGGATGCACTTGCGCCATTGCAAACGATTCTAAGCCATGTCGTTCACGGTCTCTAACCATTGGTGACTTTCGTCTCGCGGACCCCAACCAGGTGATCTTACTAGATAGCCTATTCCAAATACATGAATTGGAATTCAAACATACATTCAAATCCTCTTAAGACTAAGTCATCAATTTAACTACAATTTATAACAACTCATGACAATAATAATTATCATAGAAACAACTTAGAAACATTCAAAATCACATATTACATTGCATCATATGAATAAATCATGAAACAAAAAATGTACCTGTGTTTATTGACGACTAACAATTGCCGAAGAGAAAAAATAAAAGAGTGTACCATGACCATAAAAATCATGTGCATCATTTTTTATACAATTTCAAAATTCTAGGCTCTTAATAGAACAACAACGAACAACCCAGAAAATTTATCAATCAATAAATGTAATGATAACTTACTTCAATGTTGAAAATTTTCCCATGAGAATAAATACAACGTATACCTCGTAGACATGTACCAGTTTGAAAAAACTGTTCACAAGGTATTTCATTAACACGTGTAGGATGAGCCAGTATTACTCGTACACGACAATCGGAATCTATTCCACCACCACCACTACCATCATCATCACGATCATGATCATCATCGACAATTGAAAGAATCAATGCATTCTGTCGAATAAATTTCCCAGCTGCAGTCCATCCAGGTACACTACAACGTTTTCCAATGAAAGAGGATGATTGTTGATCATTTTTAATTGTGGATAGATTAGTTTTACATGGAGTTTCTTCAACCGCAACATCTATGCGTTCTTGATCATTACTATTATTATCATTATCAGTAGTAGTAGTAGTAGTCAGTAGTAGTGAATTAACTTCAGTTAAAAGTTGTGCTTTTCTATAATTTAACAATTCATGCTCTTTCAATTCAATTAATTCTTGTAAATCATTTTTAAGATTCAATAAATCACTATGTTTTTTAGATTGATCATTTTCTTCGTGAAGACATGTATTAATTTGATTAAGTGTTAATTTGAAATTATCAATTTCTTGTGATAATTCTTCAATGATGATTGACTGTAAAAAAAAATAAAATTAAAAAGAGTGCTCTATTTCCAAAGTAAAAATAATCATGAAATGTAGTCATTTGCGATGAGAAACGCCAAACATACACACAGTCTACCGAAGACTGTGTATGAGGGTTGCGCAACTCCGTGAATTTGATCAAGTTAGGCATTAACACCGTTAGATACCGGGCTCAGTGGTCTAACGGTTAGGGCGTTCGCGCACAATACCGAAGGTCCTGAGTTCGAATCCTCCGAGCAGCAGTAGTCGTGGGTGCGCAGTGCCACTGAGTAGTCCCATACCAGGACGAAACGGCCGTGTTTCAGTGCTTCCAGGTTTCTAATGGTGGTCTGACATTGATCATCGATTCATGGTTTCAAAAATTGTGTAACTTAACAATCTTCACAACCTCGTAATGCAGATAAATATATATCATAAATCTTCTTAAAGAAAAAGAAAAACTTTAAACCACTTGATTTGAACAATGATACTTTGACGTGGTGGTCGGGCTTGCCTATCGTCATGACTCAATCGAGCTATATTGGCTGGAACATATGTTCCTGAAGGTTCTACCATGCCAGGCATGTCCATAGCAGGACGATGAGACTAAAAGTAGCTACCCAAGGTCTGAGGGAGAAGTCGTACTGCTGACTGACTGCAGAGGTGTGTGACAGAAGTAAGGTGCTTCTCTCGGGCAACCAGCATTTGCAGCGATGTTGCCTTCTCACAGGGAAGGAATGGTTAGAAAAGGTCGACCCTAAAAATGTCACACCTCAAGGATTTCAGTATCCGACCGTAAGACCTCTTAAACAAGAGCGGAGCTAATACTCAGAAAACCTTTAATAAAAAGACTGTGCGTGACCGGCCTCAAGCAGTTGTCCCTTGGGCTCTAAGACCGACACTAATCTACCTTTCTTTTCAGGTTCCTCAAAAAATACCCTTCCACGGTGTGGGCAGACGGGAAGTGACAACTGCCCTCATACCCGTAACAGCAAACGAGACCAAATTGGTCACAATTAAACGCTGATATCAGTATTGAAATTGAATAAATTGACAGAAAACGATGTAATTTTAAACTTGATTTTACAATGAGTTCAATCATTAAACAAATAATGAATTGATAAGTTTTAAAAATCATTGAAACGATTGCATCGTACTGTTAATGTACATTCCCAGATATGATTTTATAAGGGGAAAACTCACAAGTTCGATTGTGAAAGCAATTGAGAAAATATTTCTACATTTTGGGAATGCACTAGTTTGATTCTATATATAGAACAGAATGTGGCTAGCAGTGGATTAGAGGATGTACATTTCACCATATTTAGGACTGGTCAGTTTGACACACTCTTCCATTTTTTAGAGTTGATATTAATCCAGGGACTCAAACCCAGTACTCGTCACTTCATACGTCATAGAGTTATCCACTTGCTACTGAGTTCAGATAGCCTGATCAAATTTCAATCAAAAATATCCACAAGGCGATATAATCTAAATCCTTTCAAATTGAATTACATCTCACATCCGTTGCATAAGTGAATGATAATCTGAACTAAGTAGTTAGGTGGATAACGAACGCGACGGAGTTTGAAGTGAACGGCGATGGATTTGAGTTCAGAAGCGAAAATGTACTATGGGGTAGGTATATACAGCTGACAAGTCCCAAATAGTGTGAAATGTGCATCCTGGCTAGATACTGTCCGCCATATTAGTCATTATCTGAGACTTTGCAGGATCTGAGATCAAAATCTGTATTATTAGGCGTTGACTTGACAGATACACATAAACGAAGTGCTCAACTTCTGGCTGACTCGTCTCACAGAGATGATTACTTCCAAAAAGTCGTCAACCATACATGTAGAGGGAAGTGACAAAATCAGAGAAACATTACCCAACATATAAATATTAATTTCGAATAGTTGAAACTACTGGACGCTCACAGCCAAACAGTAAAATCCTGGGTACGATCTGAAGTTTCGTTGTGAATACGGTCCCATCCATAGCAAGGCAAAACATCTCTCCAGTGCTTCCTAGTTTTCAACAGTCATCTAAGATTAGTGCCTGATGTGCTCTATGAAGATAGTGAAGTATGAGATAGAATTCACTTTGAAATGCTTTGGATTATTTCGTTGTTAATATTAGGACGAAACGTGCCTCCTCAATTCCACTGTTAATCACATTCTATCTATTCCATACAAACCTACATCATAAATGGTTATATCGAGGTAATTCGCATAGGATAACTCAAATGCCAACCAAGAGTTGATCGAATTTCAGCCAACATTTCAACAATCGCATGACGACTCACAACCATTTCGTAATCAATGACAGCTTCATTCTGCTATATGATAAACTACAACAACTGACACAAAATAATTATTACTGATCTTACGTATGTATATTAAATTTCAAATAATATCGAACACGATTGATCATCAACCAATGATCATCATGGATGTCACAATAGAAAGTCACAAGACAACATTCCATTGGTTGTGTCTAACCAATTGAAATGGCTAATTACTTCATCGAATCACGTGAACTCGGATGTACACATACATATCTATATATTTACTGGGGACTTAGTTTTATCGAAATCAATCAATAAATTATGCACCTAATCGAGGACAGTGTTGATTGACTGACATCTGACTGACTGACTAACTGACTATCTTGGACGATCAACAAGATGATACCGGCAAACGACACGCATGCATGCATGACACAAACAATGAGGCCTTTTTTTAAATAATTAAAATTAAGAGTGAACAATCGAAAATCCGCACACACACACACACACCACACACACATCTGTATCATTAATAATGTATCCAATTTATTAAAAACACAAAACAGATTGATTATACAGAGTGTGAGTGTGTGTGTGCAATTTTAAAAGTGACAATAACAATAATAGTAATAGTAATAACAACAATAGTAATAATAATAATAATAATAATAATAATAATCGTAGTGTATATTTACACAAACACATACATACATACATACCTACATACATATAATAGTCACGTGAACAATAATAGAAAATAAAAAATAAAACGCATCAATGAAGTAATATTTGTCAACATCATCATCATCAATTGAAGAAGAAAAATTATATATTTACACATTGACATCAAAAAAGCGAGAGAGAGATTGAGAAGAACACCACAGGAATAACGAATGCAAACTACCGTACGTATGCACGCATGTACGCGCGCGCACACACACACATACAAAAATATACAATGTCAATTGTTGTTCTGATTACCACCACTACTACTCACATACATTATTCAACTGTATGGTATATTATATGGGGTACAGCAAGCAGTGAATAAAGAGTTGACACAATACAGAGTAGGTGGACACATTGACCGAATAAGTGAGTGTGAGTGGGTAGGTGGCGGTTAAATTAAACAAAAAAGTTGTAGTTTGAAGAAGAAAAAACCAAAGAAGAACAAGATTTGAATATGTCTGATACACACAACTGATAATATACACAATTGGATAATATATATATATATGCATGTATGTATGTGAATGCAGGCAGAATAAAGAAAATCCTAAAATTTTTAACAATTACATTTATATTATAAGTAATATTTATACACGAAAAAACACTTTTTATTCAAGAGAGAAGAAGATATATATTTGTATACATGCATATAAACAGAGTTTATACGACGCATTGTAAATAAATAATCTCTGCTACAATGTAATCATCAATTGTGCAAAACGATGCGCTGCCTCTTCTCTCACACGATACACACAATATACATACAACAATATACACAAAACAGGACCTGTACAATTTGATTTTAACACATCATCATTATTGGACATACTACTGTGTGTGTGTGTGAAATGATCTAAAAATCGAAAGGGAAAAAGAATACACATTGCAAACAATGTAAACGAATATACAGAGAATGAGTTAATATTACTATTATTATTACTAAAAAGTGAATCATAGTTTACCGATTACAGAACATTGATTGATTGGTCGGTTATTAAATGTGTCACCAGTGTCAAACAAAAATTCTAAGATAGTGTACTTACTTACTTACTTACGCCTGTTACCCCCAATCGAGCATAGGCCGACCACCAGTTTTCTCCAACCAACTCTGTCCTGGGCTTCTCTCTCCAGTTCTGTCCAATGTTTGTTCATTCCTCTCATATTTTTCTCTATTTCTCGGCGTAATGTGTTCCTTAGATTTCGTCTTTTCCTTTTGCTTTGAGGGATTCATGTGAGGGCTTGTTTTGTGACGCAGTTAGGTGCTTGTCGCATTGTGTGTCCTATCCACTTCCACCGCTTCTTCCTGATTTCCTCCTCCACTGGAATTTGGTTTGTTCTCTCCCACAGTACGTTGTTGCTGATAGTGTCTGGCCAACGAATCTGAAGTATTTAGCGAAGACAACTGTTCATAAATTATTGTATCTTCTGAATGATGGCTTTCGTAGTTCTCCATGTTTCCGCTCCATACAGTAGGAATGTCTTGACATTTGTATTGAAAATACGCAACAATGCCAGCATGTTTGAAATGCGGTTGCCTCTCCGTCTCTCTCTCTCTCTCTCTGTCTATATATATATATATATATATATATATATATATATATATATATATATATTAAAATGCAAAATGTTACTTCAGGGTTGATTTGCATCAGTGCCTGGAGAAAAAACTTGAGAGTGTCGACTGCCCATTTATCACGAAAGTATCATTATTAATCCTGACGGAATGTGTGTGACGAAATCTCGGTAGAGCTACCACAAGGTTGGACTGGCTTTAGTCAACTTGCATCACTTATGAAAATATAGGCGGGATATCATCCGTTTGTTATTGCACACCAGATCATTTCATCCTATGCAATTAGCTTCTCAATTTCAATGGAGAAGTGAAAATAGCCCAAGTAGGATTGATATACCAAAACATGCCAGCAAATATTAATCAAAATCCGATCAATACTAACTTCATCCCAACCGAAGCTGCTACCTTGACGTGGTGGTCGGGCTTGCCTATCGTCATGACTCAACCGAGTAATATTGGCTGGAATTCATGTTCCTGAGGGTTCTACCATGCCAGGTAGGTCAATTGGAGAACGATCAGACTAAAAGCAGCTACTCAAGGTCTGAGGGCGAAAACGTACTGCTGACAGTGATGGAGGGGTGTGACAGCAGTAAGGTGTTTCCCTCGAACAACCAGAATCTGCATCGATGCTGCCTTCTCACAAGGAAGGAAGGGTTAGAAAAGGTCGACCCTAAAAATGTCATACCTCACCCTACCTGGCGGATTTCCGTCTCCGTCGGTAAGGGCTTTCAAGAGCGGAACTAACACTCGGAAAACCTTTCATAAAAAGGCCGTGCATGACCGGCCTCAAGCAGTTGTCCCTTGGGCTCTGCGGTCACACTCCCAGCTCTCCAAGACCAACACTAATCTATCTTCCTTTTCAGGTCGCTCAAGAAACACCCTTCCACGGTGTGGGCAGCCAGAAAGTAGTGACAACCGCCCTCATACGCGTAACAGCACACGAGACTGACTAACTGACTCATCTATAAGCATCTATGAGCGAGATTAATTTTAAATGTTCAAGTGAAGATGACTGCATTTCTTGATATCATTCTACATTGTCTCTCGTAACAATGGACTGCTGTGTTACACTTGCATTCAACAATTCAACTTACAAAAAAAAACCAATCAATCACAAACTACATTGAAACCATGTGAAAAGCATGATAGAAAGACAGAAAGAAAAAACAAGAACAACATACCTGGAAATTCAAAATAATGATAATCATAATAAAACTATCGAATCAATGAATAATTATTATTACTGGTCCCACTACCACCATTGCAAAGATGATTTCCTTGAGAACTTGTACCTGGACAATTATTATTAGTAGTATTATTAGTACTATTATTAGTATTTGGTGAATTTTTAATTAAAGAAGAAGAAGAAGAAGTTAATGATTTTGTGGTCTTTCCAAGTGTAACATTATTTCGACGTCGAACTTGTCGTACCACTGGAGGATTATGCGTTGGATATCTTCGTGTAGATCGTCGTAAAGTAATGGAATTCGATACAATAGAATTATTAGAATCCAAATTGATTTTTGATGCTGATGATGCTGATGCTGAGGAGGATGATGAAGATGATGATGATGTAGGGGACAATGATTTACTACTACTAGTACTACTACTCAATTGTTTAGAGCTATTTTCCATCTCTTCAACAAGACGATGAATTCCAGGACTGAAATGATGTATCAAATTTTTAGTAATCAAACTTAATCGTTGAATAGAATCCAGTAAGTATTGTTTACGTTGAGAAATTCCTTTGATCAATTCAATAGCTACATTAAATTGATTAGTCATCTCGGAATCGTCTGATTTTAATTCGCAGCAATCTGTAGAATTCCGTGTTTCAGTGATGATACATTGAGAAGATATATTTGGTTGTGATGAAGTAACAACATTCTGCGTAGAAATGCAATGAAGTTGGTCTGTTAAATCAGTTTCTAAATTTCTTATGGTTTCTAATGTTTGCAATTCTGTGTATGCCTAAATAAAAAGAAAATACAGAAATATAGAATCATGAAAATAATACCTGGCTTCAACTAATATACTCAACCTTTCGTTCATAAACTAACAAACATACAGAAGAAATATAATAAACGAAACGATTGAATATACATGACTCCTTGTGTATATTGAAAATGTGAGACCTATAACGATTTCGAGTTAAAAGAGTTTAAAGAGCAAAGAGCAATGATATAAATTAGTTGTTGAATATGAATGTTTGAATATTGAGAACCTGATGTGTTTATGTTTTATGTTTATGTGTTCACAATGGGCTTGCCTAATTCAATCTCTCTGTTGGGGACGTTAGATCCCCTGAACTCCCTTGATAAATGCCATGTTTACGAGTATGGGTTGATCAATTGACTTTGAGATCGCATTTCCCAACGGGGAAATCCTTAGCTGTAATTGGCTGCTGTGTTATTTTGGTATGCTATTTTTGTGACTCTCCCAAAGACGTTTCTATGATCTATAAATAAACGTTATTTGTGTGCTTGAATTGATTGTGTTTGCTGGGTGTTTGTAGAATACACTTTCTACTCAATATCAAGGCTTTTTTGGTTAATCAACCGATCACGGTAGCCTACCTGGACGCTGGTTCATTGTCTCGTTCTCGTTTATCGACTAAGGTGAACTCGTAATAGTTTCGAGCATACCTAACACTCTCTACGACTTATCTTGAGGTAATATTCAGAGCTACAAAATATCCATCTCAATTACTGATGGATTATCATTTAAACTATTATCAACATATTCGTCTTTGAATTGATACCTCAGAGAGATTGTATTTTCACATCTTCCTGAGAAAAACTGTTATGTTCTGCAAACAGACATGAACAGTTAGATGTAGAAAGTTTGAAATATTACACTAAAAATACAAGTCATTCCTAGATTTGGATTCACATTTATTCAACTAGTTCATAAAAATTTGTTAACCATAGGAAGGAGTTTACTTCGCAGTAGTTTGCATTGTCCTACCACACACGAGTGGAAAACGTGACTAGTAAGAATAGAATACATTCGTAGGTTATTAGTATTTCATCACCGATACCTTAGAAGCATTCCTCATACATCCTGGGACCAATGAGTAAGCAATGCTAGTGTTAGAAAAACGGTAATAGGTTAAGATGGTGGTAGATCAATAGATGAAGTAGTGAAACTTCATCAGTTAAGTTGATCACGACAAGTGTTACCTATGCTCAACCATCGACTGCGTCAACGAGCGATGTTTTCCGGTGTAGTAAGTCTGGAAGGAAGCAAGAGGTGGTCACACCAAAACATTGCACAAGTCCATGAAGTCAATGAAGACAACTGGACTAAGTCATGTTAGTAGGTTTAGAGTACCTGGTTTGGGTCCACAAGATGATAACAACCGACCTTGAATGACATGGCTTAAAAAAATGTTTGCAATCGCTTAGATTCATCCATTCTTTATCTTTTCTGAAATTCTGAATTCCCCATAACCTTATTTCTGATTTAAAATTTGTTTTATTAGTCTATACTTCTCAAATTGTATCTTCAGTCACTAATCTTTTCGATTACTGCTAATACTGTTACTACATTCACCCATCATGGAATTTGAATTGATAATCCGATCTATCTGTGAACTTGAAATGATGTGCATACATACCAAATTCTAAGTTGTTGCTGACTGACTAATATTAAAGCTTAATTATCTGACAAACAACCCAACATAAATTGTAAAAGCGAATCCTCTAGTAATAATAATAATAATACTCACCAATAAATCTAAATTATCAGCACAATGCAAAACTCGCCAACCAGTAATATCCAAAACTGATGATATAGTCAATGGAAATCTAACAAAACCGGAATCTTCTTGCTCAGCACGTAATGCTAAAATATCTTGCACTAATCGTTTCGCTGCATTCGATTCACATTCAGTAGTAGTTACACTATCTAAATTATTCAAATCTTCAACTTGTTTCGTTTCATTATGTGATAAATTTGTACCAGTAACTAAAGAACGACGTCTACGACGAGTATTCTGTACACTGTCACATCGTGATGAATCATTAGAATTGGTAGATTTGTTCTGTGATTTTATGTATATCTCAGAGAGACTAAAATAAATGAGAAAAAAAAGTAGGTGAATTTATTTATAATTCAACAAATATGGAAGCAGAAATAATTATCGATGATCATGAAAGCCTTCTTATCAATCATGGAATTGAAGACAGGGAAAAACCAAGTAGACACTTACGAACGTTTTATCACTTGAATAACTGAATCGAAAATCTCCAACACAGAAAAACAGTGTGTATCAGTTTACGCTGACTTACTTCATATTGTGGTGCGCGCTACTTATAAGTAGTATATGATGCGAGTCTAAACGTAATGTCTGGCAGCAGGAGATGTGGGGAAGATCAAGAAACGAAGAGTGGGAACACAATGGAATTTGTATGAAACGCATGAATAGTGAAATGTTAAACAAGAGTTGCAAATTAACGATTTACGATTTTACTGAGTAACCCTGTAATTTTCGTTGAATAAAATTCGGTTGCCCTCACCTGTGTTCTCCTTCACTACAATATCACTATAGTGAAAGGAAACTAAGTGCATTTAAAAACAACATGGCGGAAGTTATGTATGATGTATATATATATAAAGCTTGATAACCAAAGGAAGAGTTTACTTTGCAGCAGTTTGCTATGCACTACTAAACGGGTGTTAAAACGTAACCTGGTAGGGAGTGAAGTAGTCGAGCATGTAGACAACTTCACTTATCTAGGGAGTCTCAACAGTGTTGAGGGCTGTTGATGACTGACGAAATCTGAGCACGCATATAACTTGCTTCATTTATTGCGTAGGCGAGATATTCGTTTGCTAACCAAAGGACGAGTGTACTGTGCAGCAGTTCGGTCTGACCTACGATATGGATGCTAAAATGGCCGCTAGGAGTAGAAGACATTCGTAGGTTATTTGTATTCGACTATAGATGTCTTAGAAGCACTGCTTGTATATCCTGGGACAACCTATTAAGCAACGCTATAGTTAGAAAACTAGTACTAGGTAAGGATGACAGATCAATAGATGAAGTATTGAAACTTCGTCAGTTGAGGTGGTTGGGAAATGTGTTACGTATGCCTAACCACCGACTGCCTCGACGAGCTATGTTTTGTGGTGTAGGAGTAGGTTGGAAGAAAGCTAGGGGTGGCCAAACCAAAACATGACAGAAATCCATGAAGTCACTGACAAATGGACTGAGTTATGTTTGGTAGATTTAGACGAAAGTCACCAATGGTTAGAAAGGTTCAACGACGTGGCTGAAAATCGTTTACAATGGCACAGTTGCATCCACTCGTTATGTTCTCTAAAATTCTAATCTTCAGAATTCCTTATAACTTCTACCTTTCTATTACTAAAGTTATCTCAATGAATTATACTTCCTGAATAATATCTTCGATCCCCAGGATTCTCCACTACCAGTAATTCTTCTACTGCCTCCACTACTATGGGATTTGAACCAACAGTTGCATCTCCGTACTGATGTGGTATGGCAACTTAGACTGACATACGCACGTACGAAGTTTCACGTTGTAACTGCCGGACTTGTCTGACTGATTAAAACGTGGCCAGTGAGATTAGAGCATACTCGTGGGTTATTAATATTCCATCGCCGATGCCTTAGAAGCATTCCTCACATATCCTGGGACCGACCAGTAAGCAATGTTAGTGTTAGGAAACGAGTACTAGGCAGGGATGGCATATCAATTAAATGAAGTAGTGAATCTTCGTCTGATTTTAATAAAACAAGGCGAAAATTATCATAACAATGTGTTGAAGAACAATGGGAAAATCAAGACAAACAAAATGAACGAAAAACGAGGATTTATGAATATAGAATTTAGTAAGTAGTAGCGTTCACGTTAAAAAGTAGAGAAAAATGATTCAGTATGTAGTGCCTTCACGTATATATTCGAGTTCGCTTTTACTTAATTTGGTTAAGCCCTTTCGATTGATTTATTTAACCAAGCCATTTATTTGTATAACAATCACTTATATGTACCATTGGCTTTTATTATTTATAAGGTACGAGAGTTCCTAACTTAAACCCGATGCCAAAAAGCCATATGACGTATTAAAACAGGCCGTAATAATAAAATCTTTCTCGTTAACCGACAAACAAGCTCTCGAGCAGCTTCTCAACGAAGTGCAAATAGGTGACTGGACACAATCACAACTGAACAATTACATGAGAAGAAGAATAATATGGGTCAGAAAGATAAACAGTAGCATATTTTACCAGTGATGGCTTCGTCGACTACGTGCGAATGTGCAGCAGATTACTCGCAGTTGGAGATAGCGATGCCGATATAAATCACATGGCAGAAATAGCCGATAAAATTTACGAAAGAACGAACACATCGAATCCACAGACAGGTGGTACACCACACATCAATAAATGATGAAATCTAAGAGTAAGAACACGTAGAAATTGGCCACCACAAGTAAGTACACTACTAACATGTCTGTAACTCTTTCCTTTCCAAATAGAAAACTCTCTTCATGAACTAATAACATATTTTAAAACTTTTAAATTTGCATTCATCCCCCGCTCTCTCTCTGTCTCTCTTAAGCAAACTTGGACAGGAGAACAACACATGGTTATTGATGCAGTACGAACAATATATGTCATCAAATGCCGATCGATTTTTGCTTTTATTTTTTACATCTATGACCCCTAGTTAATATGAATTTTAAATATACAAACAATTCATTTTCATAATCAATTATAACATGGTAATTATTTTACCTGATAGAAATTTATGACTGCCAAAGCCTGTAGAAATGGGAGAGCAAGGATTGAAAACTTCGTAATTTGAATAGCAGTCTTGAAACAATTTTAAAGGGGTACACAATGTATATGACTGTTAGGATATTTATTCATCAAATATCCTAAGAGAACAATTTTTTGGAAGTTTAATTCTATTGGTCAATTCCTACTGGTCAATTTATTATGGTCATCCTAACAACTGTCAATGTCACATATTTCAATGTTGTTTCCTATTGGTTGTCCTAACTGTATAAATATGCATTATCTGTAACGTTTTATGATCAGGACTCGAATCCCTAGTCCGGGATCCTCAGTCAGATGCAACGTAGAACTTCGTACGTAAGTACATCAGTTCATGTTGCCATACCACATTAGCACACACAGATGTAACTGTCAATTCAAATCCAATAGTAGAAGAGGTAGTAAAGGTATTAGAAGTAATCGGAGAGGTTATGATTAGATATTATTCAAGAAGTATGATTAAATGAGAAAAGTATATAGAAAGTCAAAACTAGAGGTGTTGAAGAACCCAGAAGATTAGGATTTGAGAGAACACAAAGTCCGGCATCCTGATTCTCTTCTGAAATCGGATCTCGTACTTTCTGTATGCTTGTACGATACATGTTCTACTTCATATCAAGTTTTCTTTGGGGATTTGGGACAATCAGATTAGAGTAGTATGTCGTGTCGCCGGATCCTCGACCCTCGCTTATGTTTCCCGACGAAGGTAAACTCGTACTACTTCAAGCATATCAAAATGACGTGTTTACATTCATGTGTAACAATGACAATGCACGTACATATTTAATTAACAATTCTATGGGGGAAGAACTGAGATACAGGAAAAAAAACCGGTAACATTATTGAATTTAAGAACTTTACCTAAGAAAGTGTGAATTTTTCGAACGATAAGGACCATTCAATTTACTATTTGACAAGCTACACTTTGGATTGATGAGAGGTTTCGGTGGTCCACCATTAAGTATCCATTCACAACCATCCACAGGATCAATAGTCCATAAGATACCAGTTTTTGTTGTTAATTTATGCTGATGCTGCTGATGATGATGATTATTATTATTATTGTTATTGCGTAAATCATGTTTTACCACTGTAATCTCATCAATTTTTTGACAATCATTAATTTCTTGATCATTTTTAATTTTTTTCCGTGGTACTACACCTGTTTGTTTTTCGTTGAAAATCTCCGCAGTATCATATTCATTAAAATCATTATTAGTAGTAGTATTATTACTATTATCATCTTTAGTGTTTGTAGAAGAGAAATAATTGTATTTTTCATTGGAATCTAAAATGTTTGTCAAATTAAGCTGTTTTGAATAATCATCTAAGTCATTATTACTATTATTATTATCAGTAGTAGTATTAGTAGTATTAGTATTAGTAGTATTGTGTAACCATGAATTGGAAAGTGATAATTCCGAATGTGTTGACAATGAACTGGACTTTTTTACATCTGTATTGCTTATGATATGGCTAACATCAGTGGTCAGTTCATTTTGAGATTGTTTCAATGATGATACTAGATGATGTAAAAGAGGATTTGATTCAGAGGCACAACGGAATGGTGGTTTATTACTGGATTGATGATTAATGTATTTTGAATCGTCAGAAATTGATTTAGGTATCTGAAAGAAGAGATATTTCATGCATTAAATAATTTAACTTCCGAGAATATTATCATTAAAACATATAATTATAAATGGTAAGATGGGGGCAACAAAGTATTTATGGGCTATACGACATTTGTTGAAAGGTATACCGAAGAAGTACATTAACATTATATAAGCTCTCTACTCGAACACCACTGGTCGAGTGAGAGCTTATGGCGAACTGTCATCGGAATTCTCTACATCAAGTGGTGTCCGTCAGGACTGTCCACTCTCTCCATTCTTGTTTAACTTTGTCGTAGACATCCTCTTAGAGTTAACATGGCCGTTAAGAGTAGATGTTCGTAGGTTACTAGTATTTGATCACAGATGTCTGAGAAGCATTACTCGTATATCCTGGGACAACCGAGTATGCAATGCGATAGTTAGGAAACGAGTACTAGGTAAGGATGAAAGATCAATAGATGAAGTATTGAAACTTTATCAGTTGAGGTGGTTATGACATGTGTTACGTATGGCTAACCACCGACTGCCTGGACAAGCTATGTTTTGTGGTGTAGGAGTAGGTTGGAAGAAAGCTAGGGGCGGCCAAACCAAAGCATGGTAGAAATCCATGAAGTCACTGACAAATAGGCTGAGTCATGTTGTTAGATGTAGGTTACCTGGTTGGGGTCCGCGAGACGAAAGTCACCAATGGTTAGAGACCTTGAACGACATGGCTCAAAATAGTTTGGAATGGCGCAAGCGCATCCATTCGTTGAGCTCTCTCAAATCCTAATCTTCTGGATTCGTCAGTACATCTACCCTTGTCTTTCTAACCTTAAGTATACTTCTTGAATAATATCTTCAAACCCTAGTCTTCTTCATTACCATTAATATCTCTACTATCTTTATCATTATGGGACTTGATTTGACATTTGCGTCTCTGTGCTAATGTGGTATGGCAACATGAACTTATGTACATACGTACGAAGTTCTACGTTGCAACTGAATGACTGATACGCCATTTGTTCCTTTAGCATTCTGCCAACCAACCGAATTCAAGCTCTGGCTGGGTATTTGCATTTCATTTTAACTTTTTCAAACACAATATTCGACCACAAGAAGACACTTGATAGTTTTTTTGGCAGTAACTACTATATACTTGTGGCAATGTGAGGAGTATTTGGAGAGAAAAAGTGGACTCTCCCTAATTTACACTTACAAACAACAAATCCATGAAAGATTTTCAGATATTTATGATATTTAGAATTTTTCAATTATCAAACATGGACATAAGATCTTTAACTTACATCAGATATTGAATATTGGCTAGTTGGAAGAATATTATGACTAAGAGCTTGTTGATTTTTAGTTTCTTGATTTTCAGTAATGACAGTAGTAGGACTAATATTTGATTGTGG
Source organism: Schistosoma turkestanicum (assembly GCA_944470395.2). NCBI lineage: Eukaryota > Metazoa > Platyhelminthes > Trematoda > Strigeidida > Schistosomatidae > Schistosoma > Schistosoma turkestanicum. The sequence goes on from OX103979.1 coordinate 71,764,030, forward strand.
AGATCGAAATCGCACTTGAAGCACACCATTTGTTGATCCCGATACTACAACTGGACTTAGGATACTGGGTGCAGAACATGTTGACTCACTACTACTACTACTTACTACTGAACTAGAAGAATTAGACGAAGTAACTGTTGTAGTGCTTAGTATTGGATAAACCGAAGTAGTCAAAACATACACTGCAGCTGTTTGTGTTTGATGAATATCTGAAGCCTGTGAACAATGTGAATTTGTCATACGAAGGTGTCCTCCACCAGGAGATAATATCTGTGATGGAGATGTGACCATAATTACTGAATTATCACTTGTACTTCCACGAGTCACAAAACTTCCGGTAGATGATTGAAAACAGGTAGTGTTTATTAGAATAGAACTGTTACTGGGAATAGAAGTAGTTGGAGTAGAACGTACTGATACTAGGCGTATGCCCATAAGTCCACTACTGTTGGATGATGGACTAACATTGGTTGCACAACTGACGGAAACGCTAGCTGATGTATTCTGAAAAAAAATAATAAGTCAACAACTTGCCAGTCAATTTGTATGGAAATTTGGGAAAATGAAAAAACAAATGGTGTCTGAATTTCTTCTGATAAGCAATAAGCTATAAATCCTTTAACGACCACCAGTTCAAAAACACTTGATTCAGCATGTCATTTTAATTAATACGAATTCGTTGGTGAATCACCTGACTTGGATACCTTAAGATCGATAATAATCACTGGGATGATGCGTCAGAATACTGGCACTTTTACTTGTGATGACTGAACACTAGTTTATATATTAGGCTATGATGGAAAACAGATTGATATTGCTTGATGCAATGATGTATGTGGGTAATAATTAATAAGATGAAGGGGGGTCATCATTGTGCACTAATCAACTGATTGAAACATCAAAAACCATGAGATAACGTCGTGTAATTATCTAGTCAGTAAGTAGTTGAATACATTGAACTGGAAGCAGTTGACAGCTACTAATAAATAAATTACTCTGCAGTTGGGTTATGTGGTCCAGTGCAGAAAGGGTACTGGACGCCAATGATGTCTACCCACTTACGTGGGATTAGCCCTGCTTGGCCGAGTGCTTGCGCTTGTTTGAGTCCATGATATCTCCCCCATAGGAGGGTGTACGTTCCGACTGACCTTGTGGGACAAACTCGATCTTTAGCTTCATGTGGGGTCTGAGGGCTCCGGTCGATTGTATCAGTGCAAGGCTGTTGGAGGCCAGACGGTCGGAAAGGCTGCTGGTTAGTGCACTGCTGGGTGGCTCGGTAATCCGTTCAGGGCGCACGCCTTGCCGATTGGGGATTGTGGGTAGTGGATTGGTTGCAGGGATCTTGTTGATCCATAAGTGCCCGAACGGGGGCCACTGCTCGTGCACGTGCTTTTTGGACGTCCATTTGTCTGCAGACCAATCTAGACATGTGCGTCCCCGCATGGGACAGGGATGATCGCAATATTAGCTCTTGTGAGAATCCTTGTGTTGCTTAAAATGCAGCGGCGTGCATGTGCAGCAGGCTTGATGGTTAACCAAGACTAGGTACAATCACGGAGAAAGTAGGATACTACTTGCGTTTAGAACATTTACAATTTACATTTTAGCTATCTGGTAAGATTCGTGTCAGACCTGACACGAACGTGTATCAGTGTGTCAAGACTTCATTAAACATCAATACATTGAGAAAGGAAATTTTCAAAGTAAAAAGAAAAGGACAGAACTCAATCTAATCATTGAAACGATAGCGAAGAATAAAGAGTTATCAATGATACTTAATTCTTAGAGGAAGACAGATAGTGAGTGTCGTTGCTGAACTGCAACCTACATCATCCTATGATATTTAACATCCTAACTAACTAATTACAAGTATTTAAAAAAAACAGATTGTATACGACCGATGAGAGTAATCTTTCGTAAATCTTCAGAAAATCTAAATACTAACACTGGAAAAACCAGTTTTGCACTAATTTTAAGAAACGTCATTTTCTAAAGTGATTAGGGAAGCTACTTCTTTAAACTTATTCATCCACAAAATTTTACAGGAGAAACAGTATCAATTTCCTTTCCTACAATAGATTTAAAATGAATATTATCACTAAATTGGTAAGTGAAATAAAAATACTATACCTCAGGCATTTAAATGATTACTGTTTAGTTGAGTAGTATGTGGCTATTAGCTTTACTGATAATTTGTGAACGGTTTTTGTCAAAAGTGGTTATTAAAAGTAGATTTCTTATGACTGATTAACTTCAACAAGAGTTGCAAATGAGATAGCTACTTACTACTCATAAGGTTGGATGATTATTAAATCATAATTTGATTTGAAATGTGGAAGAATGAACTCAAATTCAACGCTCAATGCGAGAGACGTAAAGTAGGCGTTATTGAGGTAGATTCGAGATGAAAACTATCTGTTAATAAGGACTAGAACTAGACAACATTTATTTCAGTAAGTGTTAGTGGGATGGATTAAAGCATGACTGAGTTAGCTGTGCGCTGATTGGCTAATTCCCTATCCAATCAGTGCCTGGTCGAGACTTGGAGAGCAGTCTAGAAAATTCTCGTGGTGTTAGCCGCATGCTGATTGGCTAAATCTAATCCGGTCAGAGCGAGTCAATCACGTGGATCACATTCCGGAAGCTTCTCATGTGAACACTATAAAGAAACTAACGTTGTTACTATTTCGCCTTCGCTTCAGCTTCTTACTTCCATTTAACCTTGTTATTTGGAATATAATCTCTTTCCTGTTCCACCGTGTTACGATTTGGGGACTTGTCGAGTGTATTGTTGTCAGAGGATACTAAGCCATAGGAATAGCTGGGTTTTACTAAGAGAGATTTAAAACAGTAAGCCTGAAGTAAAGTTTGTAAATGCAGCCTAGTGATCAAGTATAGGACAGCGAAGTTTTCTTTGAAGCACACTTTAAATGGAGGTTGGAGATACAGGTTTGGTTCCATAAATTATAACAGCTGAGCCAAAATCGGACCTACAACTTATTAATTAACAACAAAGTGTTTTACACAATAAGCAATTACACAATTATGATATGATGTCAACAACCGTTACAAAAACCATGCTATTAGAAATACTCAGATAGATTTAACAGTTTTCTAGCTTACTCGATAAATAGGATCCAGTGATACAGCGCCTGGTTTGGCAGAACTTCCTGAGATCTGTGATGAATTTGTCACTTGACAACTGTACACAGGCTGTGCAAACTGATGTGGTTGAATAGTTGGTTTAGCCATAGCAACCAGCGTAGGCGTTGACGGCAGTACGTTGCGACATCCTGACACTACAGAATTTAAACTGGAAGAATTTACTAAACTACCCATACTAACTGCCGTTGAGGTAGTTGACGAGACAACCGACACTGGAGTAACCATTACAGATGAGAAAGATGAAGCAAGTTGTTGTTTACGTGCTCGCTTTCTACTAGGTTGAGAAAAAATAGATGAAGTTGGAAGGCGATGAGAACTAATGCAAACAGAGTTATTTTGAGAGAAGTTTGGACGAGTGTGTGATGTGGAAGAAGTCACAGCAGATATGGATGGTTGTAATGGAGTTAATTTAGCTGGAGCAATATTGACCGGTAAAATATGTGGCACCACAGATGTGATAGATGAAGTAGCAGATAATCCCGTGTTTCCGCTCAAATTGATTGGTTTTAAAAGCGACGTAGGACCAGCTACAACTGTACTAGTGTTTGGTATATATCCAATAGCTGAAGGTCCACTAGCCTAGATGTCATAGAAAATGCTAAAAGTTAGTCAGGTATAAATATCATTGGAAATAATCAAATTATTAAGGATGTATATGTAACCATCGTAGTTTGTAGCTGAATAATAACAATATTCTGCAATGATTCAATGTGATAATGAAATAACTTTTATTTGTAACCATGAATCGATCAATGTTAGACCACCATTAGAAACCTGGAAGCACTGGACAGCCGTTTCTCCCTGGTATGGGACTCATCAGCAGTGCGCATCCACGACTCCTGATCGATTAATGGTTACAAATAAAACTTAACAATCTTCACAACAACCCCACAATGCAATTACATGTGTCCACTAGTGACTAGCTTGGTAAGGAATCTTCTCCGAGTTCTAGTGGGAAGTCGTGATCAGTGAAGTTCAAACCTGTTTGGATGTATACAGGGTATGAGGTTGCGCAACTCCGTGAATTTGATCAAGTTAGACATTAACACCGTTAGATACCGGCTCAGTGGTCTAACGGTTGGGGTGTTAGCGCACTATACCGAAGTTCCTGGGTTCGAATCCTGCGGTTCAGGTTTTATTCTAGTTAGTATTCATCAACAAGATACCTGGCTGGTATCAAGGTACCACTCGAAAAAAGCCAAACACATATTGAGATGTTGCATACATTGAACGTATCACAAAATCCGGTTGATGAGCAATCGATAGAATGCAGTTTAAAAATAAGAACACGTATAAGCAATACAATATTCTCAACTCAATACTACGGAGTACGACACCATTTAATGAGTAAAATATGATTTATCACTTACACGAACTATTAGCGGAGAAGTAGGATTGCAAGAACTTATTTGTCGAACAGGATTTGTTGTAAGCATTCCTGTAACACTTGTACATGTTGTCGTCGGTGTACTATGAATTGTACTAGAATTTGCCAAATTGAAAGCTAGCACTGTATGACTAGTTGCACTCAAAGGTAAAGTTGATGAACCTGTATTTGATGAACTACCACTACCACCAGAAAAACTTCGAAGAGACATCATCAAACTTGAATTCAAAGATGAAGAAGTCACTGTAGTATTTGACTGCATGGATAAATCAGATTGAGCTTGAACAATTAATGATTGTGAAGATTGAATAGCAACAACATTGCCACTGGAAGGAGACATGAAGGAGACATTTGGATTCACTGTCAACCCTGACCATACACTACTACCTGTATTCGCTGTAGATGGTCGTGTTGAAAGTGTTCCAGTTTGAGATAGACATGTCGGGAAAGCTAAAACACTACTATTTCCAGAAGTAGATATAGTACATGTAGACTTGGTAGTAGCGCAAACTGTAGATGGTGGCGTAATCAAACGAACAGTAGTAGCTGATAGCGGTGCGGCAAAATTAACCAATTTCGCTGTAAGATAAAATCAGACATAAAAATTTATCAGTCTTATATGATGTCATCACACTTTGCCGATATATGTGATACCAATGACGGACCTATGCTTTTATGCTAATCAGTACGAAGATTTGGAACCCAAAGTGATCAAACCATTAAACTGTATCTTGTTTGCTTGAAGAGGTGAGAATATTAAAACTCTAGTAAACGAAATAAGTGTATTCTTAATTTTTGTAGATAACTGAATGTAAATCAATTTTCACCTAAATTTTTTACGATGATATTTTGAATGCGACAACTGAATAACTGCTAACAAATGTTACTGATAGATGATAAGACACTTTATTATTATTTGTGCTGTCCTGTTGGTTAAGGCGTTAAACTTTCAGATATTAACTCCACTTACTTCAGTTTGATCGGTCAGTCACATAAGTTCAGGTTGCCATACCACATTAGCACAGAAACGCAATTGTCAGTTCAAATCCAAGAGTGCTAGAGATAGTAGATGTATTAGTGGTAATGTAGAGTATTAGGGATCGAAGATATTATTCAAAAGTCATAATGCAGTGAGATGACTTTAGTAAGAGAAAGAGGTGATGACGAATTCAGAAGACTAAAATTTTCGATAACACAGAGAGTAGATGCACCTGCACCATTGCAAACGATTGTCAGGCATGTCGTTCAAGGTCTCTAACCATCGATGACCCCAATCACGTAGCCTACACTACCAACATGACTCAGTCCATTTGTCAGTGACTTCATGGATTTGTGCCATGTTTCGGTTTAGTCGCCCCTAGCTTTCTTCCGACGTACTCCTACACCATAAAACAAAGCTTGTTGAGGTAGTCGGTGGTTGGTGATCGGGCATTCGTAACACATGTCCCAACCATCTCAACTGATGAAGTTTCAATACTTCATCTATTGATCTTTCATCCTTACCTAGTACTCGTCTCCCAACTATAGCATTGCTTACTCGGCTGTCTCAGGATACGCGAACAATGCTTCGAAGACATCAATAATTGAATACTAATCGTCTACGAATATCCTCTATTCTTACCGGCCATGTTTCCCAACCATAGAGTAGGGCGCGGAACGAATTTCAGTTTGAGAAACAGACCAGTATAATTACTCATCACAATTAAAATGTAGTTCATACTCAAGTACTTAATGAGTGAGTTCTTAAACAAGCTTTCATCTTCGAAAAAAAAACTTTGCGGTATAATGTTTTCCCTAACAAAGCACTCTACAATAAATGCACAAAAACTCTGATATACGGATTTTCGGTTTACGATTAATTAATTAATTACTTTTTCTATTCATTTTATTCTCAAAACTATAAATAGATTATGATTTTGTAGAAATTTGAAATCGTATTGAAAGATATTATCGTTAAGTTAAACAGTTCAAAAAAAATTGAAATCTCCTCAGAAATCAATGGGAATATATACTCAACATATGTACTTACTTTTTGATGTTTGTGGAGACTGTGTATTTATTTGGTCATGTAAAATGATAGTGGAATTCGATAAACTAGTGAAACTGGGATCAGATGTACTCATCTTACTAGGAGAAATAGAGGTGGTAATCGGAGTTGTAGGATTTTCCATTAAAGATGATGGGTTTGAGAGATTCTGTGATTTATGAATAAGTACACGCGGTGTAGAGCAGAGAGTAGAACTCATGAGTAAACTACCTGATACACAAGAAGTCGGTGGTGGAGGGAGGTTTATAGCAGTTACACAATGTGACCTTTGAGATTGAAGTGATAGCGCAACACTTGTTGTAGGAGTTTCAAACACCAGTGGGCAAGCAGATGAATTCACTGTTGCAGTTGTAACCATAGCGTTACATTGAGTTGAAGTGCGGGACGCGAATCTTTAAACGAAAAGTAGACGAATATAAAGGTGAAAACTACTATATTTTTAACTAGTCAAAAGAAACTTTACAGTAGAGACTTTTTGGTGCATAAATATGAAGATAGGCGTGAAAAAGCAAATAAAAGCGATTCGCCGACGTACTAAAGGAGTGCCGTACCAAATTAAATTGCCAACTGGTTGTATGAAAACCGGATTTTCTGAAATTACATTTGACTAGCTAAAAATTTGCAGTATGTATAAGGTAGACAATAAAAGGTGATCTGGTATTCAAGGTTCGTCAAACCTTGGTATACCGAGTATGCAATGGAACAGCTGAACTTAGTTATCGGACACACAAACATTATATAGGATATCTTAAAACTAGTTCCATACGAACTAATAAACACGGTTAAGCAGAATTTATAATCCCATGACTGCGAATGTCTTCGCAGGTTAGCGAAAATCTGAGGCTATTGAATGTACATCTGTGCCAACAAAAAGCTGTATGGGACATTAACACAGTAAACTGTCACTTTATTGCAGTCGAATGCCATTGGCTTCTGGGGTACTTCACAAAAACGACTAAAACATATAAATATTAAATAAATGTTCATTAAAGGCAAATATATCACAAAGTGAGCAAACCTTAAAGCAAGTGTTGGTTGTATGTGGTTTGGAGTTTGTGGAGATATGACAACAGAAGCTATCGATGGCGAAGAAGAACAGTTTTTATTAATTAATGAAGCAACTAGTGGAGTAGAAGCCGTTGTAACACCAGATGTACTTGGACGTGAAGGACTGTTTAAAACATTCGATACTGACAAACAAGATGCAGTAGTTGTAACATTTGGGTGCAGAAAGATGCCCTGACTTGATGCTGATGCAACACTAGATGTTCCTGAATAATTTCCCAAGTGAAGTTGTAATGGCGTCGGGGCACTCGATGTTGATGGGGGCAATGAAGAGGCAGCAGCCAGTATCAGAGGGAAAAACTGATTGGTAGAATTAATAGGGGATGAAACGGATGTGGCCGACATATGTGGCAGAGGAGCGTTTGCACCAGATGCAGTGGTAAGAGTAGTAGGTTGTATTATTGTTTGATTTATCAGGCCGGATAGAGGCTGCTGGACGCTAAGCAATACACGTGGGAAAAATGGTACTGTTTTAGATGAATTAGAAGGGGTTTGCAAAATGGAAGTACATACATGAGTCGAACGATCCGGTTCTAGAGGGAATTCACACAAAAAAGTAAGCAAAACAATAGAAAAGCTACATCGTAAGGGTGAAAGTATGGTCTTTCTTTTATGAATATTATAATTTGAAAAGAAAACTTCTATAACTAATAACGAGAAATACATATAAAACGCAAAAAGAGATATAAGAATCACAGTCCAACTTAAATCTGTTTCCAAGAACACATATAGAACTAACATAACTTACGTAGAAAAATAGATATTTTAAAAAATTTAGACATATCACGGAAATGCTTCGTGTGAATTATCCATAATTTTGTGACTAAGCACCAAATAGACAATTCATTTACAAATATTTGTCAAGGAAGATTAGCCCTCAAAAATAACAGTACTTTCTTTGCACAACGCTTGTACGTCAATCAGATGTGATCTATCCTTATTGACATAAAGGGAGAATGAATAGAAAACAGTCTGCTTTACTTACTGCATACTTTAGAGTCGAGTTAGATAGTGAACTCAGTCTGACCTAATTGATTGGAATTTATCTGATATATGACAGTATCCATTAATAATTACATTACACTATTTAGTGAGGTCTTTAGCTGCAGTTATTCAGTCAGTCAGTCAGTTGCAACGTAGAACTTCGTACGTATGTACATAAGTTTATGTTGCCATACCACAGCACAGAGACGCAAATGTCAAATCAAATCCCATAGTGATAAAGATAGTAGAGGAATTAAAGGTAATGAAGAAGACTAGGGTTCGAAGATATTATTCAAGAACTATAATTCTGTGACATAAAGCTAGAAAGACAAAGGTAGAGGTGCTGACGAATCCAGAAGATTAGGATTTGAGAGAGCTCAACGAATGGATGCACTTACGCCATTGCAAACGATTTTGAGCCATGTCGTTCAAGGTCTCTAACCATTGGTGACTTTCGTCTCGCGGACACCAACCAAATAGCCTACATCTACCAACATGACTCAATCCACTTGTCAGTGATTTCATGGATTTCTGTCATGTTTTGCTTTGGCCACCCCTAGCTTTCTTCCAACCTACTCCTACACCACAAAACACAGCTCGTCAAGGCAGTCGGTGGTTAGGCATACGTAACACATGTCCCAACCACCTCAACTGATGAAGTTTCACCACTTCATCTATTGGTCTGCTATCCTTTAGCTGCAGTTACTTCGTTATCAGAATACAACTCCATAAATCTCGAAACTATGTTCAGTTATTTTGATGCCGCCATAAATAATGTGACAGAGCATTTCATAGATAAATTTCGATGAGTTTAAACAAGTGTAAATCAATGCAAGACAGTGAGTGCTATAACAGGAACACATGATGAACGCTTCTCAATTCCAGCCTGATGACTAACCTACGAAACCATTATCTTACAATCAACTATGCTACAATATTCTCTTAATTTAATGTGTTCACTGATTTAGGTTATAATAAAAACAATCAGAAAAGCATAGTCCAGTGTTCAGTTTTGTTGATTTGTTATTGATTAGTTATGAGCTTGAGTCAACTGATCAGTTTTAGGTATCAGTTATCAGTTAGGTTAATTTTAATATAACCTGTTGATCAACATTGTGATTTTCTTTTAGAGGCTAAGTGCGTGTCAAATCACCGTGCATGACAGTACACTTTCCTCTAGAAATAGAGAACAAATAGAAGACTTGATCGAAAAAGGTAGGACGTTAATTATGGTGCAGTGTGGTTAACTATTAGTCAGTGCCTCAGTAAACACACAGATTCCAAGTCAAGATATAGCTACATGCTTGTACAAGCGTTCATCATAGTAAAGTCAGGTTTGTATGAAGGTCGAATAATTTGGTTGTAAAAATATAGTTGCTGCTTAAACTAAGAGGCTAAAGAAAGGTCTGCTTTTGATGTTATTGCCAAGTTAAAAGATGTTTGTGTCTCCAGGGAGGGAGCACATAATCATAAGCGACAGAAACTTGAATTTAGACATCAGAAAGAATAGAAAGCAATTACGGATGTTAGACAGAGGAAACGAACGGATAAATGAGGTACAGGTGATAGGTAGGTGTTCAGCCTTACCACAGATAATTAGCGCTAAAATGTTGGTAGACATCGAGTTAAAAGACGATACTGTGATTCACTTTCACACTAGATGAATAAAGAGCTTTACTGGTTCCTAGTTAACCTGAAGTTTCTGGCTATTCATTAACACCATGAAGACATTTTCCTACGATCACCGTTTTCAAACTTGGGAGAGTACAACCTTAAGCGTAGAAGAGCACCGACATTTGGATGAGTAACTTCAGATAACTTTCAAAACAACGGCCCGACAATATCACTGAAATTGGATTGCAAAAAATCGAGATAGAATTCTGGACGACTGGCTGCAAAAGCTGAGTCCAAAAATTAAAATAACCTTCCATTAATGAAGAAAGAGGAATCAGATGTTTAGAGTATCAAAACATAACCACAGCTAGAAAACAGGAAAACCCAAAATATATGTCGTCACATATACGATGGTGGATTTGTAGGCTAAATATTTACTCTTCGATAGATCCAAGAACATAAAGAAGTTATATTTATTGTAGATACATATAAATCGTGGTTGAATCTTGATAATAATACCATTCGTGGGCACTAACGTAGGTCGAACTACCAGTTTTTCTAACTACTATAGACTGTGAAACTTGACATAAAAAGCAGCCTGGTTAAAGCACAAAACAGGGGTTTGTAATTTTAGGGTATGTTGACAAGAAGCAAAAGCTAATATTCAATTTGACCATGAGAACCGGAAGTATAATTTTAAAACAATCGGAACCTATATAATCATTCAAATGGCGATAAGACTGTAGAACTTAATCTAGTTTGATCAAGGCAACCAACAGGTTCGAGAACATCAATCTGCAATATGAATAAGGGAAGTTATTGAGAGTAAACAATGAAGTTAGACGTAGCAGTTATCGATGTACAACAATCATTAAAGAAAATCGAACAAGCTTGAACTAACCTCTAACTAGTTTTCCTGCCGGCAAAGCTTGATTGATATCGTTGTCAATATCCATAAATAACTGGTATGAAGTTACTTAAGGTGGACGTCCATTATTATTAATCCAAACATCCGTAACCCAAAAACCGTGAATGCAAGTAGCCTGAACATATTGGCAGTTAATATTGTTAATAGACTCTGAGGATAATGACTGGACGATTTCTGACAACTCTAGTTTTTGTCAGAAACAAGTCCTACCCACAAAAGCTAAAATCGAAAGCATCTTTGACCTTCACAACCCACTTGAAAAAAACAAACGATTACTTCAATTACCAGACTGAACAATTTTTAAACTATAAACTCCCTATATGAAAATAAAGCGACAGTTTTCCACATGAAAATTTCAAATCATAACAGCGATATGTACCTTCCAAGAAAAAGTGTATTAAATCTTTGGACATTGAACAACCTTACTTTTGCCTGATCGTGTGAGTATTTTTATTATTCCTTGATACTTGGATCCGCGGAGTAGGATTGGATTTTTAATTTTTGATTGCCATGGGTTGAGATACGAGCCTTCAAGAAATTGAAGGCCGAAAAAAAAAGTGAAAATGGGAATATAAGAATTACTAAAAGACTGATCCTTTCACTATTAACAAAAATGAAGGATGTCTCTTTAACTTTCTAAACTGCCAAGAAGAGGAACAGATTACACTTTTAATCTGCTTGATAAATCTGGAGGTATAAACCTAGCTAGTTGACAATGAATTAACTGACCGCTTCAGTCCTCAAACTGATTAAAATGCTTATTCTAATGGCTATTCTAAACATTTATCCGAAAATATCAAAATTTACGAAAGATAAAGTTTTATTGTTCCTGTACGTTCGCAAGGCAGAAGAAGATCAAAAAATAACGCTATGTTTTCAGTCAATGACAACTTAACATCGGAATAAACAAAAGCTATGGAATGTAATGTTAGATAAGGTAAAATATTCGACGTTCAAATACATAGTGAAGAAGAAAAAATATATATTCGAAATCGAGCAAAAAAATCATCAATTCAAAATCCTAGCCACATATACTTGCACCCATTTGTCTGTTCGTAGTAGTTACTGGACTTGGTTCGTTTTTCACCGTTGCTGTCGCTAATTGTTGGAACTCGCGTTTCCGTGATTCTATGGTTTTCGAAGGACTTATGCTTATTGGCTGTTCATTACGTTCGATAACTCCTCCTAGAACCCTCTAAGTCTGCTGCCGTTTCCAATCACGAATAATGGAGGAGAACTAGTTTTGGCGCCCCCATCCCACCAAATAACTAACTGGCTATAAAAAGCAGTTGCACTGATGCTGTCCAAACATGCACAAAAGACATTGATAGGATGGGAGTCTCATGGACCCAGGATCATCAAAGCATCCTTCAAAACAAAGAAAGAGGACATTATAATGAACGTCATCCAATGTTATGCACCTACCAATGACTACAATTACGAAGCTAAAGATCAATTCTACAAGAGGCTGCAGTCAATCGTTGAGAGATGCTCATGAAAGGAATAGATGATTCTAATGGGTGACCTAAGTGCTAAGGTCACCATTGACATTATCGGATATTAAGACTTCGACGGGAGACAGGGACAAGAAGAAAGGAAGGAAAATGGTGGGAGATTCGCAATCCTATGTGCGTACAATAAAGTGGTTACAGGTGACACAATAATCACATACAAATGCAAAAACAAAGGGACATGGATTTAACCGCATCACATTATCAGGAACCAAATCGACCATTTCTGCATGAGCAAGATGTGAGAACCAAAGGATGAGCTGATGTTGCCTCAGACCACCACTTGCTAGTCGCCAAAATGAAATGGAATCTCTAGAAGCGCCGGAAAACGATTAGACAGAATCACCCAAGTTTAATAAGACGTCTCTTCGTGATATCGGAAACCTCAAAGAATTCAAGATAAACCTCAGAGAAATCTTCCGGACCTTGTACGACCTACTCAATGGGAAGGACATCACCATGATTAACAAATGAAAAGGGATAAAGGAGGAAATCACTTCAAATAACACGATGTTCTGGGCCACAGGAAGTAACATCAAAAGGAATGGATCTCCGTTGATACTCTTGATAAGATACAAGAAAGGATGAAGAGGAAGGCAGCAATCAACATCAACCGCACAAAGGCACAGAAAACCAATGAACAAGCCAAAAACACAGAGGAAGACAGTCAGGTGTAGAAGAGCACCAGAGCCTAGTGATCAACTGGATTATGAAGACGTCAGCATCTGGAGGGTGTCAAATGGGGAGCTAAGACGCAGCTAGACTTCGCGGATGATCTGGCTCTTCTATCACACACGCAACAACAAATGCAAGAGAAGACGACTAGTGTAGCTGCAGCTTCTGCAGCAGTAGGTCTCAACATTCATAAAGGAAAAAGCAAAATTCTGCGATGCAACACAACATGCACCAACCAAATCACACTTGATGGAGATGCCTTGGAGGACGTTAACACCTTTACATATCTGGGCAGCATCATCGACAATCAAGGTGGATCCGATACAGATGTGATGGCACGGATTGGCAAAACAAGGGCTGCATTTCTACAGTTTAAAAATATCTGGAACTCCAAACAACTTTCAACCAAAACCAAAATCAGCATTTTCAATGCTATTGTCAAGACAGTTCTACTGTATGGAGTGGAAACTTGGAGAAATACCAAAGCCATCATCCAGAAGATACAAGTGTTTATGAACAGTTGTCTACGCAAAATACTTCTTATTCGTTGGCCAGACACCATCAGCAACAACGTACTGTGGGGAAGAACATACCAGATTCCAGTGGAGGAAGAAATCAGGAAGAGGCGGATAGGACACACATTACGAAAAACACCCAACTGCATCACAAGATAATTTCTCACTTAGAACTCTCATTGCAAAAGGAAATGAGGAAGGCCAAAGAACGCATTACGCTGAGAAATAGAAAAGGAGAAAAACAAACAAAAATTAAACAGAACTGGAAAGGAAAAATTCAGGACAGAGTTTTTTGGTGAAAACTGGTGGGCGGCCTGTGCTCCATTGGGGGTAACAGACGTAAGTCATGTCCGACTCGGTCTAAGCTTATTACATCGGTTTTTCCAGCTCTGTCTACCTTGGTAGTTTTATGGTTTCTTCTGATCACTTAACAATAATAATAATGATAATAATTTATTCTCAAATAACAAACATGTTACAAGAGACATGCCAACTTACAGGCAAGATCAAAATGTTAAGATTAGCAACATATTTTTTTTTAAAACGTTATACAGTTACTGAAACATTTCACAAGATTCATTGTTTTCTTAAAGATGGAATGTACAATGCGAGTAATTGGCGCAAGTTACGAAGGTTGCGTTACGACAATCATCTTATGGACCGATAAACGATTCATGGTACAGATGGGTTTTCATATAACAAGAATTGATGCGGTAAATGTACAAAGGTCTGGTTAATATTCATCAGTTAATGATTTCACAGGTTTTTGGTAGGGTAATCAAGTCTGCTGCAAATATTCAGACTAATATATGAGGAGTGGAATAAGGTTCTGAAAAAAGAGGAATCAAGAAAACAGGACGAGGAGTGGAACAGAAAATAGTCTTGTTCAAAGCCGAACAATGGCTTCGCACATACGTTTATGGATAAAACAAAGGTATGTTTACCCAGACATTTTTAATATCAGAACACTACACCTGCACGTATGTAGGTTAATGAAGACAATTCATTAGTGAGATAACTAACGGGAAGTTAGTCGAATTAATAGAGGAAATTCAGAAGAACCAAGTTGTTAGTAATAATGTTGATTTACAAAATATAATAAAGAGGCTCAGTGATATAACTTTTTCTTTTATTTATTCTTTTTATTTTTAACTCAGAGGCTATGAATGAGCTCTTTTTTAGTATAGTTGACCAGACAAGCTTGTAATAGGATTCCTCGGTAGGAAGTAAAAACCAGTGCAAGGTTACAGACATGAGTTGTAGACGAGGTTAACAAGGAAAAGTAACATCAATATCACTGATTTGTTACATCCTGCTCTATCGTAAGGAGCCGTAAGCAAACAAAATGTTCTGTCACACAGACATGGGTAGATTGTGGTTATCGCCCCACTGTCATGAATGCTGGTCAGATACACCAGCCTCCCCCCTTTTGTGATGTTAGGCTCTCTTACGTTTAATGGTTGATTGTAAATAACGGTCTCTGGTCTTCTCTCAAATTTTTTTGTACACCTTATCGGAATTAACATTCTCTACTAGTTCCAACATTACAAGCAGTCCAGACAACTTTGCCAGATAATATATCCACATAGCATATCACACTGATTTTAAGTAAACGAATGGTATGATTTGTAAGATGAGTCAACTAATAGGTAGTTTGGAAATAGGAAGGACAGGGAGCTGGAACGAGGAGAAAGTGAAAAAAAAGAGTTGAAATAATGTTAAAAATTAATGAGTAAAGCGATAAGTTGGTAAGCAGGCAAGGTGTTTGGATGTTAATGAATGGGGGAAATAAAAATTAGTTAAACTGTTAATATGTAAATAAGAAGATACTCACAATGATACACGGTGTTTGAGTTCCTTGTAATGTAGAGTAGTTGATCAGCATCTACAGGCTTTTCAATTTGTCTGTCTACTAGAAATAAAAACTAAAACTGCTTTGAAGATATGAAAATAATAATCGGAATTTAAATTCGGAGAAAAGTCACGGGTAACACTTCAAAGGCTTAACCTATTACTGTTAGTAGGAGCAAGGGGATTCGTCTATCATTTCATGATACATGTATGGGTGGTAATGAGAACACAATGTGTTTATAGTCTATAATTCGTTTCTGAGGTTTATCTAAATATTTGGTGGACCATAAAAGAGTGCCTGGGGACTTTGTGTGAGTTCCGGGAATAGCCGGTATATCTCTTTAGAGTCTAGCAACAGCATGACTAGTTTCTTGAACTTAGTGATTGTGTCACAAATACGGATAGTAATTGGTAACCTGTTGCACAGTAGACTGTATCGTATTACAAAGAAATTACAACGGAATGATTGCTTGTGTTTTGCCGTTAATAGTGTATATGCGTTGTTTCGAAGTCTGTAAGCAGTGTCGTGGTTCATATTTGGGCGGTATTTTACGAACGAAAGACCATTTATTAGTTTATAGAGGAGTATTAGGTTGTTTTTCAGACGACGGCGCCATAGAGGTTCTAGGGAAAGATGCTTGCATCTTTCTGTGTAGTCGAGGTTATGGCTCAATCTGAGCAGTTGCCGGGTGAAGCTTCTTTGTACATTTTCTACTCGCATTTTGTCCATGATATTCATGTTTGAAAATATGAGTGAACAATATTCAAGTGTGAGCCTTATACAGATTTTGAAGAGAGTAAGCTTAGCCTCACTTGTGAAGAAGTTCTTGTTTATAAACCCAATTAGTAGTCTAGATTTAGAGATAATATTTGAGGCATGTTCTTCGAATTTTAGGCTTTTAGAGTAACTAATACCAAGGTCACGCGCTGATATGAGTGTCTGAACCCTGCATTTTTGTAAGTAGACTGGTGTATCAAGGTGACGCTTGCTAAAATGCATTATGCCACATTTGTTGTGGTTAAACGGCGGTTGCCATGTCTCGCTCCAGGTACTTAAGTTATCAAGATCACTCTGAATCTTAGCTATATTTTCGTCCAGATCTTCAGGCTTATAGCTGTATACTATTTTCAGATCATCAGCATATAAGTATGCTCTTCCAAATTTAATAGTGTTACATATGTCATTTATGTACATTAGAAACAAGAGTGGACCTAAGACACTTCCCTGGATAACCCCACTGGTTATTGGTCTTGGTGATAAAAAACAGTCGTTGTACTTTGTCATTTGTTGTCGCCCATTTAGGAATGAAGCTAACCATGAGTGTAGTGGGTTGATGATTCCAAATGACTTTAGTTTAAGTAGAAGCCTTTTGTGTGGGACTTTATCAAAAGCCTTAAAATAGACCATCGTAGGTCAGCTGTAAGGGATGTCACAAACTAAGTAAAGACTTCGACAGTCTCCTACCCGAACACTCCTCATTCCTAATTCATAATAATGACCAACACTTCGTTGTGGAAGATTCTTCATCAATTAATGAAGCACTAAATTTAGAAACCCCAGTTTTACTCTAATGGTCGTGCCTGTAAAATAGTGGCGGCCGTGATAGAAATTGTCAGTAATATACCCTTATATTGGTATGAGCCAATTTTAAAAACCAAAATGTATATATGTTCATAGTTGTCCCCATATATCGATAAAAGTGAAGGAAAATCATAAGTCGTACATACTTCTCCCTACAAGTTGCTGCAACTTAGGATGTTCTCCCAGTCCAAGTGACTGCAGTTTCACCACTATGGACAGCCTTAAGGAGAGACTTGATAAAAAAGTAGCGACATACGGATCACCATCTCCCTCGTGGATACAATGTACACGATGCATGTCTTGAGACTCACTAGTTATGATCGTCTCCATATTTCCAGATAACTAGCTAAATCTATGTCGCTTATTATCTGTTTCCTCTTCTTTGCTTACACTTCGGTCCATCTTCACTACCAATTAATAGGTTAAATTATCCATTTACTTACTTATTTTTGGTATCTCTTTATTAACATTTGATGTTTATATTTATTACTCTTCAAACTGTAACTAACTAATTTTCGGCCTGGTAACGTGATTGCCGCTGGTCTCCAGAAAACTTACTGCCCGAAACAAACGTTTTCATTCAAATCACGGGAAATTCTAACTAACAATCAACTGCCTACTGACCACAATAAGTACAGCAAAGTGGTTTTTCCCCAATCAATTGGACACTACCAAATACCTGGAACCGTACCAAAAGAACGGGAATCGAGCGCGAAAAAATCAATGGGTCTATACCAGCTCATGGAAAAGATATTGGATGGCGTTCGACTGCCAGTTGTTCACGTAGACGAAGCTGAAGGGGTCGTCCACTTTGTTGTATGTAGTGTTTCTACATAGGATCAAGAAACTCTGTCCTGGGCTTCCCACAGAACTGGAGAGGGAAGCCCAGGACAGAGTTGGTTGGAGAAAACTGGTGAGCGGCCTATGCTCCATTGGGGGTAACAGGCGAAAGTAAGTAAGTAAGTATCAAGAAACACACGAAAGAAGGATACAGCCAAAATAAAGGTGCAGACGACTGGTCAGGGGTCAATAACAACCAATCGAGGTCAACAGAGCGAATTACGTGAGGAAATTCTAAAAAAACGTTTGTGCTGATGTTGATCAGAAAAACAATTGAAACCTTAGAACCGAATTCACAGCTCAGAGAATAAGACACTACGATCGTCCAATTGAGCTGCAAACTTTACCCACCATCTCATATAAGTTTGGTCTTGTGATGGCAGCACCTAGGAAATCCACTAAGCAGAGTATTTTTGAAGGCAGACTTTGATATCAATAACTAGTAGTGAGGTTTGCTTGAACTTTTGTTTATTATTTTCAATTACGAATGAGTCTCGTACTTGAATCAACAGCTCGGCAAGTACGACCATCTAGTAGCTAGATTCAACTACGGTGGATTTGCTTGTTGACCACTGTCAATTACCATGCAAATTGATTACGCTTCAGTTGGAGTTCTTAACTATCTAGACCACATACGTTCCACCAGTTTTAATTAAATATGAGCACTGCATTAGATAACCTCCTGAATCTTTCGTAGACCTAAACATATATAAACGCTTCACTTACATCCCCTATCACTCTTCTGCAGTGGTGCGCTGTAGGCATCATCCAGCCCTCGGGGTGATTAATAGACCTACGTGCTGTAGACAGTGGTTAATCAGAGATAGCACAGCCGGATTACTCCTTCTCAATCTGTGTGGAAACCCGAACGACCGCCCACAACAGTGATACCTAGTCTGTGAAATGTTATGCACGAAAGATTCAAGGGGTCCTACATTCTTCACAGCCGAGCTGCTGTACATACCCCGCGACGTCAGATCTTTCTTAGAATGACCAGTTGCGAACAATAATACCCCAGCGCACACACGCTGAACAAACACAACTAGCTACACCTATGCATATGAGCGTTGAAAACATTTTGAATTCTGCCAAATCCTCCCGAGACATTATTAATGGCCAGGGCTAACTCGTAGTGAGCCGTGCCACATTTCTCATAAGAGGAACCACTCCGTTATACCTTACACTTGGTAACAACCCTTTCTTCTATACATCCTCTGGTTTTCACAACTAAACACTTATCGTTTTTTCGGTTGATGAAAACAGTTACACATTGCTATTCTGTTTTTACAATTATATGGTGTTTCTCTGACTGACATAGACTTCAGTCAACTTAGACCGAGTATCTCATCTTATCAATTTCGCCGTACTTAGGTACACATGTATTTGGAAGAACATTTCAAAATTCCGAGTAGATAGCAGTGACCCATTGGGAAAAAGACAAAACTAGGAAATCGATTACCTCAAATAGCAAAAATACTAATCAATAAATATTGAAATCTCATTGTAATTACGTTTGACATTGAGTAGTAAGTATATTTAGAATTATGCAAACAAGTTACACTTTCAAACAGACTATTTGCACAGATATACATTCATTCATTCACCGAAGCATTGTTGTAGACAATTTTGTTTTGATATCTAAACTAAATTATTGTTCTTATTATGTACAAAATAATTCTTCTTTTTCTTTCTTCTATTCGTCCAATTATAAAATAAAAAAGGCAATCCACATTCCGAGACCAATTGTACCCAATGAAAACCTTTACAAAGCAAAAAAAACGAAACAAAGGGGAAGTTACTAGATTTATTTTATTTCCATTAGTTTAACTTCACTACTGAGCTACATGAAGCATCTTATCGATGCAACATCACCACCACTCCCCCTAGGGGGAATCCTTGAAAAATTGCACATTACAGAGCAAATACTCAGATTCGTGCATACTTTTTTCTCATTGCGACTCGTCGCAACTTGGAATACTCTCCCAACCGAGGTGATTACAGCCACCTCAGTCGACAGCTTTGAGAAGAGACTTGATAATCACCTAGTCACATATGGATTATCATCTCCCTCTCTTGGACAAGCTATTCCTGATGCATATCTTGAGAATTTGCTAGTTGTTATCAATGCCATCTCCTCAGATCACTTAATTAATCTATCTCGCTTATTATCTCTGTTTCCTCTCCCTCGCTAACACATCGGTCCTCTCACACTATCTTCACTAGCAATTAATAAACTAAATTATCTATTGATTTACATAGTTCCGAAATCTTATTCACATTAGCATGACAATTTTATCCTTATATTTTTCTCCATATTGCAACTAAATGATCTCCGGTTTGGTAATGTGATAGCTACTGGTATCCAGAAAACCTACTGCCCTGAAACAAACCATTTTCATTCAAATCACGAGACATACAAACTCATAACCAACTGTAAACTGATTAGAATTAGACAGTTGAGTGGCTAGACCCCCATTCATTGGACACTACCAAACACCTGAAACCGTACCGAAAGAAAGTGACTTAACAATCGTTTTAAAATACCTATGCATTATCTCTTTATAGTAGAACTTCAGCTTATCAGTACCTTTAGTTTAGTAATAGTAATACAGTCAGTCGGTTATAAGTAACATCGAATCTGATACACACTTATATTTATATCCGTTGAAGTTGCCACACTACATAAGGAAATTGCGGTGAAAGTAACTGAGACATAAATGGTAGAAAAATGTTTTGACAGATTTCATGCCATTTTAAAGGCATGGTTATGCTCTCTTAGCTCAGAGAACCGAACTGCAAAAACGAAGCTTAATTTGTAATTTATGACAGTGTAACACAATAAACAATGAATAGAAAAAAAATAAAAAGATATTATTGATGATTGAAAGTTTCAAAACGATTGATTCTATTCGCGAATATAAGTGAACACATACATCTCCTAGTTAGTATAAAATATAATGTGATTTAACATAATTTGAATGAATTGACATTTGTATTAGACTCTTCTGCATTGTCAATAACCAATTGACTGCTAACTAAATAAAAATTGATTAGACAAGTGAATGAAGGATTATTGAATAATTATTACTCAACTATCTCTCTCTATTCATCCATCATACACTATCAAATTTGAACCTGATTCTCAGCTTGTTCCACAAGTTAGCACAAAACTTTGGCAGAAAAAACATTACGATGTAACGTAACGTAACGCAACGTAAGTTGACGCGATAAAACAATCAAATATTGTTACCATGTAATATTCATTCAAAAAGGCAGAAAATTACAACAAACACACATACACACACACATAAACACAAATAGATTTACCAAGTGAAAATATACGATGCATGTGCATTTCGTAAAGCAACACGAGTTTGTCCACCGATTGGACCACCGACTGTAGTTGATTCTGATAAAAAAATATGCAAAAGAAAAGAGACAAAC
The DNA here is from genome assembly GCA_944470395.2 of Schistosoma turkestanicum. Taxonomy (NCBI): domain Eukaryota; kingdom Metazoa; phylum Platyhelminthes; class Trematoda; order Strigeidida; family Schistosomatidae; genus Schistosoma; species Schistosoma turkestanicum. The sequence goes on from OX103979.1 coordinate 71,785,638, forward strand.
AAACAATGACGACTAGTTTTAAATTGTTTGTTTTAAAATAAGAAGAAAAAATAAATTTTATCACTGCAAAATTTCAATTATTTTACACAATTATTGTATAGAAAGTGTTATGTTGTGGTGTGTGCTACTACTTATACGAACGATATAAGTAGTATAAGAAGGGACGTGAAAGAAGAAGTCTCACGGTCAGAAGAGGAAAACGGAAAGCAAATGGAGCAAAAGCCAGAAGTAAATGGAGTACCAACAGGAAGGAAAGGAAGCAACAACAGGAATGGAAGAAGGATGGAGCGTTGAAAGTCACGACTCAAAGATGGTGTGCGAATAGAGTCTTCAATGTAATGTTTTCGATTTTAATTGACTAAGAGTGTAAATTTGCATAACAATACAATCTTCCGCGCCTGCCTCAGTCTTCTCAATGTGAAATACAGTAAGCTGGTACTTGTTAGTTGAGTGTCCTAATGACTAATTGAGCCGAATGACTGCATATTGAAGAGCTTCAATCATATTTTTAGATTACATTTATCAAAAAATAAAATACTAAGCTTCTGGGAATTCAATACCGGCAAAATGATCGTTTAGAGATACAAAACTGTTATGCTCATCACTTGATATGCTTGAAACTACTATGGGTTCACCTTAGTCGATAAATGAGAACGTGACAATGAACCAGTGACACGACAGGCTACTCTGGTCGGTTGCTCTAAAGGAACTAACGAAGAAGTCTTGGCATAGGGTAGAAAGTGTATTCTATGAATACTCAGCAAACACAATGGATTCAAGCACACAAATCGCGTTTATTTATACATCACAGAAACGTCCTTGGGAGAGTCACAAAAATAGCACACTAAAATAACACAACAACCAATCACAACCAAGGATTTTCCTGGTGGAAAATGTGATCTCAAGGTCAACTGATCAGTCCATGAATAAAATCCAAAATGAAAACATGCATCAAGTGAGTTTTGGGGATCTAACGTCCCAAACATCTGCTAATTAGATGCATCAATATATAGAATGCATTAAGTTCATTTTTGAAAATTATTGATTACATTTCAATAGGCTGGAGAAAATAACCATACTGCTGACAAATCAATCTAACTTGGGGGCTTTATTCATTTGACTAATATTGTATCAAGAAATCAATTTTTGGCAACAATACTGACTATCCTGTTCGTTAAAAACATATACTACGGTTCAAAACACTTCAAACTATAATAATCAAGATTCCAGGTGTTATATTGAAATAAGCGAATAAGGAAGACGAAATATGATAAATCAATTTATTTGAAGACACAGCTACTAGCCTAAAAGTGTACATCTTCTTCAACATATTTTCTAGTCTTTAAAAACACTCTTATCTCTCTCTATACATTCAGATAAACACAGTCTTCGCTTCGTCAGCAACTTCAGAGTAACAGTCTGCTGCCCTTCCACTACATACTACTGATTTCCTAGGAGCTTTTTCACGAAACACTTTTCATAATTATTCCGAATTTATTATTAGTGCTAGATTTTTCTAAAAACTCCATCTGGGGTGTCCTTCTAGGGGGTTACTACTGCCGGCCCCAAGCCCGGATAAAGGAAGAGGATTGGGCATGGTGGGGATGAGGTTAGTGACTTCATCCGGTAGATAATCAACTCGCTACAAAAATAACTCTCCGATTGGTGGCCTATGCTTCATATTCACGGGTAACCGGAGTAAGTAAGTCTTGATTTGTTGTTTTTTACTAATCTAGCCAACTTTGTCAAGAGTTTCCAGCAAAACTAGGGGGAAAAAAACCCATAAAATAAATAAATGAATGAATTCATAAGTTATTCCCATTATGAAACTGTTGTTTTCAATTGGAAGAATGAAATAATTAACTGTCTGATTGTTACGCATGCACGTAAACACGTCAACTTGATATTTGCTTGAACTATTACGAGTTTACCCCTTAGTCGGAAAACGAAAGCGTGGATCGAGTATATCCGGCTACACGACATGCTACTCAAATCCGATAATACCAATCCCTATATTCAGTAAAAATAAGACTTGATATGAAGTAGAACCTGTATTCTACAAGCATTCGAAAAGTACGAGGTCCGAATCCAGAAGAGAATCAAGATCCCGGACTAGGGATTCGGAACCGGGTCCTGGTCATAAAATGTTACAAATAATGTTTATTTATACATGTTGGTCGAATAGGATACAGCATTGAAGTCTGTGACACTGATAGTTAAGATGACCAATTGGAAGCAACATTTGAAGTGACAATGATAGTCAGGACAACCAATATGAAACAACATTGGAGTATATGACATTGATATCTAGGACGACCATAAAACTGACCAGTAGGAATTAACCAATAGGAATCGACCAATAATTCTCTTAGGATATTGGATGAATGTCCTAACACTAATGCTGACTAGTAGTATCCAATGGTTATATCTAGCATAGACCGGTTCATTATGATCTGAACAATTGTTCTTGGCTTTAAAATGAAATTTTTTTAAAAAAGAAAAAGGGTTGATTGGGATGGCAGACCAATAGATAAAGTAGCGAAACTTCATCAGTTGGGGTGGTTGGGACATATGTTACGTATGGCTAACCACCGAGTGCCTCGACGAGCTACGTTTTACAGTGTAGGAGTAGGTTGGCCAAACCAAAACATGGCAGAAATCCATGAAGTCACTGACAAGTGGACTGAGTCATGTTGGTAGATGTAGGCTACCTGGTTGGGGTCCGTGAGACGAAAGTTAGAGACCTTGAACGATATGGCTCAAAATCGTTTGGAATGCCACAGGTGCATCCACTCTTTGTGTTCTCTCCAACTCTAATCTTCAGGATTCCTCATTATCTCTATCTTTCTCTTTCTAAAGTTACCACCTTACTGAACTATACTTCTTGAATCATATCTTCGACCACTAATATTTTCCATTACCGGTAATTCTTCTACTATCTCAACCACTATGGGATTTGAACTGACAATGGCGTCTCTGTGCTAATGCGTACATACAAAGTTCTACCTTGTAATTGACTTGACTTGATTTATGTTAGGATATTCATCCAATATCCTAAGAGAATTACTGGTCAATTTTATGGTCGTCCTGAATATCAATGTCACTTCAAATGTTACATCCTGTTGGTCGTCTTAACTGTCAATGCCACACAATTCGATGCTGTTTCCTATTCGACCAAAATGTATAAATAAGGATTATCTGTAACGTTTTATGACCAGGATCAGGACCCGGTCCCAGATCCCTAGTCCGGAATCTTGATTCTCTTCTGGATTCGGACCTCATTCAAGTCTTCTTATTTTAACTAAATATGGGGGTTGGAATAATCGGATTTGAGTAGCATGTCGTGTCGCCGGATATACTCAATCCACGCTCTCGTTTTCCGACTAAGGGGTAAACTCGTAATAGTTCAAGCAAATATCAAAATGACGTGTTTACGTGAAGGCGTAACAATTAACAACTAATCGCATACGAAAAAATAAATACCATTAAAATGAAGAATAAAAAAATCCATTTGTTCATTTATTCATTCATTCATTCATAACATACCATAATCAACATCAAGGAAAATTGGTAACGTTTTTAAATCACTAGACATTTGATCAATTTGTCGACAAGGATAACGAATATGTGGATTTTGATTTTCATGATCTAAACAAGTAAGAGGTTGAATTTTTGTGCCGAATAATCGAATTGGTGCCTATTAGAGCAGAATAAAAAAATAAAGAACAAATCGTTCTGTGTGGTGATGATGATGATCATGATCAGGTGACGAGTACATAATAAATAGAAAAAAATTGTCTCACTCATGAAGTTGGATTTACTGATTCTTCTTTTGTTAATGCCATTAACAGGCAAAGTGAAGACTAATGCTCATTATGCAAAATGAACTGATAAAAATTTAATCAGTAGTAAATAGTAGTGTTAGTGGGACATAGATGGAATTAAAGCATGGCTACGTTGCTACGCGTTTTTTTGGCAAGTTAAAAAGGACAGCTAACAAACTCTTTCGAGGTGAAGACCGGTGTCAGGCAAGGTTGCTTACTATCACCCTTTCTCTTTCTCCTGGTCATCGACTGGATTATGAAAACGTCAACATCTGGAGGGAAGCACGGTATCAACTAGACAGTTAGGACGCAGCTGAACGATCTGGACTTCGCAGATGACTTGGCTCTTCTATCGCACACTCAACAACAAATGCAAGAGAAGACGACCAGTGTAGCAGCAGCCTCTGCAGCAGTAGGTCTCAACATACATAAAGGAAAAAGCGAAATTCTCCGATACAACACAACATGCACCAAACAAATCACTCTTGATGGAGATGCCTTGGAAGACGTTAACACCTTTACATATCTGGGCAGCATCATCGACAATCAAGGTGAATCCGATGCAGATGTGAGGACGCGGATTGGCAAGGCGAGGGCTGCATTTCTACAGTTGAAAAATATCTGGAACTCCAAACAACTTTCAACCAAAACCAAAATCAGCATTTTCAATACAAATGTCAAAATAGTTCTACTGTATGCGGCGGAAACTTGAAGAACTACCAAAGCCATCATCCAGAAGAAACAGGTATTCATTAACAGTTGTCTACGCAAAATACTTCAGGTTCGTTGGCTAGACACCATCAGCAACAACGAACTGTGGGAGAGAACAACCCAGATTCCAGTGGAGGAGGAAATCAGGAAGAAGTGGTGGAAGTGGATAGGACACACACTACGAAAAGCACCTAACTGCGTCACGAGACAAGCCCTCACATGGAACCCTTAAGGCAAAAGGAAAAGAGGAAGGCCAAAGAATACATTACGCCGAGAAATAGAGAAAGATATGAGAGGAATGAACAAACATTGGACAGAACTAGAGAGAGTAGCCCAGGACAGAGTTGGTTGGAGAAAACTGGTGGGCGGCCTATGCTCCATTGGGGGTAACAGGCGTAAGTAAGTAAGTACGTTGCTACGCGCTGATTGGCTAATTTCCCACCCAATCAGCGCCTGATCGATACTTGGAGAACAGGGTAGAAAATTCTCGTATTGTTAGCTGCATGCTGATTGGCTAAATCTAATCCAGTCGATCGCGTGAATTTCTATCCAGAAGTTTCTCATGTAAATACTATAAATAGACTAACGTTGTATCTATTTTCGCCTTTGCCTTCGTATTTCCATTTAACCTTGCTATTTTGGAATATAATCTTTTCCTGTTCAACCGTGTTTTTTGATTCTTGGGAACCTGTCCAGTGTATTGTGGTCAGAGAATACTAAGTAATAGGATTTAGCTGGGAATTATATAAGCAAGCGTTACAACAAGTAGAAAACTTAAACACTGATTAATAGCCTATAAGTGAAATCTTAGGTACGGGATACAGAAGGTTCGATTGACTTTTGCCAATTTGCATCATCTATGGCGTAGGCGAGATATATGTCTGCTAATCAAAGGTAGAGTTTATTGTGCAGCAGTTCGTTCCGTCCTACCTTATGGCTGTGGGCTATAGCCGGTAAGAATGGAGGATGTTCGTCGGCTATTAGTATTCCGTCATAGGTGCCTCCGAAGCACTGCTTATATATCCTGAGATAATCAAGTACGCAATGCAATTGTTAGGTAAGGATGGCAAATCAATTGATGAAGTACTGCATCGTCATCAGCTGAGATGGTTGGGACATATGTTAGGTACACTCGAACACCGACTGCCTCGACGAGCGATGTTTCTGGTGTAGGAGTAGGTTGAAAGAAAGCTAGGTGTAGCCAGATCAAAACATAGCATAAATCTATGAAGTCACTGACTACTGGAATGAGTCATGTTGGTAAGTGTAGACCTTGAATGACATGGCCGAAAATCGTTTGCAACGAAGCAGGTGTATCAACTCTTTGTGTTATCTGAAAGTTTAGTCTTCTGAATTCCTTATCATCTTTATCTTTCTCTTCTCAAATCGATGTCACTGGATCATACTTCTTGAATAACATCTTTAAACCTTAATCTTTCCGATCACTGCCCCTATTTCTACTACATCTACCACTATGGGATTCGAATCGATAATTGCACCTCTGTGCTATTATTAGTTAAAATGTTAGTAGTGTTTTAATGTATTAGAAATTACCGAAAAACAGCACAAAAGCGTTAACGCATAAAATTTTCAGTGCACAATACAGTAACATAAAATCCTATTGGTTAGTAATATGATAGATACCTTTTCTTGATATCGTATGTAACCTGATAGTTCTACCACACCTTTGACCTAAAATTTAGAGAAAAAAAAGTACAAATGTACCACCATCACAATAAGTAAGTAAACAGTAAATATTTTATTCAATGATCAATATACATTGGGTTACAAGGCAGAACGCAACATGAACGCAACAATATATAACAAAGTAATATTTTACATCAAATGCAAACAATCGATAAGATAGTGAGAGTATAAATTCCCGACCGAAGCTGCTACCTTGACATGGTGGTCGGGCTTGCCTATCGTGATAACCCAACCGAGCTATATTGGCTGGAACTTATGTTCCTATAGGTTCTACCATGCCAGGTAGGTCGATTGGAGAACGATCAGACTAAAAGCAGTTACTCAAGGTCTGAGGGCGAAGTCGTACTGCTGACTGACTGCAGAGGGGTGTGACAGCAGTAAGATGTTTCCCTCGGACAACCAGCATCTGCAGCGATGCTGCCTTCTCACAAGGAAGGAAGGGTTAGAAAAGATCGGCCCTAAAAATATCACACCTCCCCTAACTCACGGATTTCCGTCTCCTTGGGTATGGGTGCCCTCTAAGGGCCTTCAAGAGCGGAGCTAACACTCTAAAAACTTCTCATAAAAAGGCCGTGCGTGACCGGCCTCAAGCAGTTGTCCCTTGGGCTCTGCGGACACGCAACCAGGTCTCCAAGACCAACACTAATCTATCTTCCTTTTCAGGTCCCTCAAGAAACAACCTTCCACGGTGTGGGCAGCCGGGAAGTGATAACCGCAACAGCACACGAGACCAAATTGTTCAAAATCAAATCCTTCCTACTGAGAGTATAAATTCTAACTATAAACTGTTTTGTGTTTTGATTAGGGCACAAATCGAGATACAATAACTAGTCAATTTTTTTAGAAATCAAACAATGCTAGACAGTAAGATTTTTAAAAAATGAACGAAATTCCTTCAAACTCATCAGTAATGCACAACTAGAGAATTCGAACAAGATCGAGGGGAAATAAAAAACACATTTACAACTTTAGTTGAATATGAAATCATTGAATGAAAATTCAATACTTGTCATTTCCAACTATAGTCAGTAGTATGTAATATGTATATATGGTATGATGTTTATTTAATGTCACTGATGATAATGATTGGTGTCAGCCCAGTAGTTGTGATTGACTTATTTTAAGTCACACTAATATTCATCAGTTCATTCAACAATCACTAATAAAGATACAATTATTGTTAGGCTTCATGGTTTACGTTTCTTGAGTCTGGAAGCCCTGATGCTACTTCCTGGGGTCTCGCCAGCGTAGATATAGAGCATTGAGTCCTAGAGCAGAACTAGCTATCTTAGATTGAATCCTAATAGATAGTCGCTTATGTGCTATCCGACTAAACGGGACAGTAAGAACTCGGAAAGATAAGGACACTCGTCGTTGCCTATTCGTCATATCAGCCTAAGCCCCCACTGACTGCAGTCCAGACGATGTAAAAGATGAGTTTTACAGAAAGCTTTCGGACCTCCTTCAAAACGTTAGGCGCTCTGATATAGTAATAAAGACTGGTGATTTCAATGCTCAAGTAGGTAAACTAAGTGAAAAGGAAAGACAACTGGGTGGATATTATGGTGCCAAGGCTAATAGAACAGATGATGGCGATCGTTTGCTGCAACTATGCTCAGACAATCGCCTGTTTCTAGCAAGTACTGACTTTAAGCATAAGGAAAAACATCTTTTGACACGGCGACTACCGAACTCGTCTCAACGTTGGACCTAACTAAATGACATTGCTACCAGCCAACGATGGAGGGGTTCGATAGAAGAGTGTCGCTCGTTCTTGGGTACATGTTTAGATTCAGATCATGCCCTAGTGCGAGCGCGTATTTGTTTGAAGCTTACTGGACGTAGGAAAGACACCGTAAGAAAGCCTCTTAGGATCCTACTTATTGATAACAAAGCTAAAAATATATTTCAGGAACAACAAGAACAACAGTTAGGCGCCCATGTAGTAAGTGATGCACACGCTGGGGCAATTTGGAATGATATCAAGAAAGCTGTGGAAACGGCAGTGATATCTTCTGGTAAGGTAAGCCATAAGGTTACTAAGAAGTCGTGGATTTCAGTAGCATCTACGGAACTGATGGATGCTCGAAAGCTCATCCTGCCTGGCTCTGAGTGGCAATGAGGAGCAGAGTCAGCATAGGCGCAGGCTGATAATAAGCCTACGCAATGATCGCGAACAGTGGTCGGTAGCGAAAGCAAGGGAGATGGGAAAGGCAACGGCAATAGGCAACAGTAGAGTACTATTAAGACTCATAAAGGAAACCAGTATAGGGAATCCGACGGTAAGTGAGACTACCTCGGCTTATTATTCATCCTCAATCCAGGAGATTGGATTGGTGGGCAGAACACTTCAGAGATCAACTGAACTGGTCTTCAGCCACACTTCGGTTGTCCATAATCTCCAGTCAACCTCAATGGCAAGTTGATGTAAGTCCACCGACTCTTTGTGAAGTTGAAGAAACTAAAGCAAATCTAAAGCGAGGGAGAGCTCCAAGGCCTGACAAGCTTAACGCTGAGATTTAAAAGATGGTGGTCCAGTTTTAGCAGCTAGATTGACTGACATCTCAGGCATAATTTCGGAACTGGATGAAATCCCATCCGAGTGGTCTCAATCACTGATTGTCCCAATCTATAAGAAAGGACAGTGACAGTCACAGGGGAATCACTCTAACTAGTGTAGTATCTAAAATACTGGCCTCAATAATACTTCGACGCTTAACGAGAGCCCGTGAAGAGCAGAATAGAGAAAACCAGGCTGGTTTTCGACCTGAACGTGGCTATATAGACCACATCTTCACACTACGACAGGTCCTGGAACACAGACACACATTTAGGCGTCCTACAATAGTTGTTATCCTGGAACTTAAGGCGGCATTTGACTCAGTGGATCGTGAGGTTTTGTGGCAGTCACAGACTAGGCTATCAGCACTATGTGAATTAACTTCATGTATTGGAAATTTAACAAAACACTTTAGTATCATTTAAAAATATAATAAGATTAGTTAATGAATATCAATAAATCTGTTATGTTAGCTTATTAAAAAATTGGATAAACAATAACTAAATTGAATTACAATTTGTTATAAAACCATCATAACAAAACAAAAACTAAACTGTTGAACCAATCATAGATTACCTGGCCATTTGGTCGAATAGCAGGATCACGTGCACCATATGGAACCCATCCGCGATTCACTAGTATGCAGGTTCTAAAAAAACAAATATTAATTTGTTGGTTATGTGGTGATTGGCATTACGTACGATTCTGTCCATTCAAATAACATAAATGTCAGATGTGCAACAAACGTGGACATAAATAAAGAAGGCCATTGTCAACCAAATCGTACGTCTCGGCCCAGGAAGAAGCATAAACGACTCGACATGTGGTGAAATTAGCCGAGTCTAAATTACTTTCTCTGGTAGCTGCTTTTTAAACGGACTATGACGTTCGGAGAAAGTATGTTACTATCCAGATGAACGGTGCATCAGCTCGTTTTCAAATTGACATTTTTTTGATATCACCTTAATGCCTAGAGAAACGTATAACTTCCTGGGAAAACCGCCAATGAAGCCTTCTCAGAAAACAGCTAAAAGCGCTTCAGGTCGTGTTTTAAAACTGGTTGGTGAGATGCAGTCTGAATTTTCCTTCAACGGAAAAAAATGTCTAGGAATATGCTATCTGACAGAACGGCCAAACCTTGATCTTCTTGGTCTAGATATGCTAGAAAAACTGGGAATAATGGATTTACCCATTAACAGTGTCTGCAGCGTGTCGTGTTCATCATTGGACACCCCGATACTTACAAAGAAGACAGGTGAAAGGTTACAAGATAAACGGAAGAGGAAGTCAGCCTCTGTTTTTCAGAGGCCGCTGTACGAATATGAAAGCTCACCTACCAGTGAAAGCAGATGCCAAACCTACTTCACGCCCGAAACGCCCTATACCTTATGCTGCTCATGAGCCTCAACAAAACTTATCGGTGGGGAAGCAGTCCAATCGATGGTTGTTCACAGATATGGCTCCTACAAAGCAGGCGGCTCGTAAGAGTACGGGTGGCAAGACACCCAGGAAGCAGTTGGACTCTAGCACCAGATCCTACAAATCTTCTCAAAGGGGAGGTGTTAGTGGGACATAGATGGAATTAAAGCATGACTACGTTGCTACGCGCTGATTGGCTAATTTCCTATCCAATCAGCACCTGATCGACCCATGGAGAACAGGGTAGAAAATTCTCGTGTTGTTAGCTACATGCTGATTGGCTAAATCTAATCCAGTCGATCACGTGAATTTCTATCCAGAAGCTTCTCATGTAAATACTATAAATAGACTAACGTTGTATCTATTTTTTCCTTCGCCTTCGCCATCACCTTTGGCTTCTTATTTCCATTTAACCTTGCTATTCAGAATATAATCTTTTCCTGTCCAACCGTGTTTTTGATTCTTGGGAACTTGTCCAGTGTATTGTGTGGTCAGAGAATACTAAGCAATAGGATTTAGCTGGGAATCATTCAAGCAAGCGTTACAACACAATTAAATAATCAAATGAACAGAAAATCAAATTCTCTGAAATCGCATTTACTATTTTTTTGTTTTGCTTACCCAGGTTTATCTTCCAGGAAAAATGGTGTCACGATAAAATAACCAGAAGCTGATGGACGAGCCATACTTGACTGCATCACTTTGTTTGATGAATTCATTATCCATTCACTTCCATAGCCTTTAGAAGGTATAAAATCTTCAATTAATGTACGTGGTCCAATTACTACTTCTCGTGAATGATCAAAATGACCACGAACTGAGATGTGTGTGAATTCGGGAAGTTCAGCGCTAGACTCAACACTAAAATTGAATATTATATTTTTTTTGATAAAAGAAAACAAAGACGACAAACTTCTTAGGCAATGGAATAGGTTTAGCAGGAATTCTTGCATTGATTTTTTCAATTAAATCAATTTTCCATTTTCTTCGTTGAATTTGCCAATATCCTAGACCGAATGCAGTAGCTGGCAATATCTGAAATACAATTAATTCTCAACCAATAGAAATGATGGAATTTTCTTTAGTATACACAGATTTCAAAAGACATAACAATTTTATGGAGAAAAGAAATTATAACATGTACGTACGTACATTAGTTCAAGTTGATATACCATACCAGCATAGAGATGAAATTGTCGATTTAAAATCTCATAGTGGTAGAGGTAGTAAAAGTATGAGCAATAGTTGGAAAGATCACGGTCTGAAGATATTATTCAAGGTGTATAATACAGTGAAATTGATTTGAGATGAAAAAGATGGTTATGAGTAGTTTAGATTAGAATTTGGGAGAATGGATGCACCTGCGCAATCGTAAACGATTTTGAGCCATGTCATTCAAGGTCTCCAACCATCGGCTACTACTGTCTCAGAGACCCTTATCAACATGTCTAAGTCCACTTGTTAATGACATCATGGATTTGTGCCATGTTTTTGGATATATGAGCGATGCTTCGTCGCCTACGAATATACTATACTCTAACTGACCATGTTTCACAACTATAAAGTAGAACGGAGCGAACTGCTGCATAATAAACACGTTCTTCGATTTGCATATGGGTATCTCGCCTACGCTATAAGTAATGTTAATTAGCAAAAGCCAATCGAGCCTTCTATATTCATGCTAAGATTTGGTCACACATCAGGTTATCAGCACTAATGAGACACCCACGTTAAAGGAAGCGGTCAACACGCTCAACTGTTTCACTCTCTATCACTAGTTCAGGTGACAATGCAACCCAATCTTGAAGCAACATTTTGCACTTTGAGGGAGTGAACCGAAAAGGTTTGCATTGCTTCTTACGGTAGTCATAAGACTGCATTCTGTCGGCGTCTCCACCAAACACAGCTATGTCATCAGCATATTCTAGGTCAACAGGCGTGTCTCCTGGTAGAAGGTTCACTCCTGAAAAGTCACACGATCATAATGTTAACCCTAAAAGGATGTCTACGACAAAGTTAAATAAGAATGGAAAGAGTGGACATCCGTGACGGACACAACTTGAAGTAGTCCATTCCGATGACAGTTCACCATAAGCTCTCACTGCACCAGTAGTGGTGTTCGAGTAGAGAGCCTGTATAAGGTTATTGTGCTTCCTTTAGTACACCTTTCAATGACAGACACTACCACAGAACCTCACGCCTAACAGAGTCGAATGCGGCCTTAAGGTCTAGGAAGACAACTACAGTGGGACGTCGAAATGTGTGTCTGTGTTCTAGGAGCTGTCGTAGTGTGAATATGTGGTTTATATAACCACGTCCAGGTCTGAAAACCAGCCTTGGTTTTCTCTAGTCTACTCTTCACGATCTCTAATTAGGCGTCTAAGGACAATCGAGGCTAACAATTTAGAAACTATATTAGTTAGACTGATTTCCCTGTGATTGTCACAAGAAGATTTTTTTCCTTTTTTATAAATTGGGACAATCAGGGATTGAGACCGGTCGGATCGGTGGCTGATAGCGATGTGATCTAGTTAGGTCCAACGTTGAGACGAGTTCGGTGGTCGCCATGTCAAAAGATGTTTTTCCTTATGCTTAAAGTCAGTACTTGCTAGAAACAGGCGATTGTCAGAGCATAGTTGCAGCAAACGATCGCCATCATCTGTTCTCTTAGCCCCGACACCATAATATCCACCCAGGCGTCTTTTATTCTTACTTAGTCTACTTACTTTAACATTAAAATCACCAGCCAGTCTAACAGTAAGAAAGTTTTCGTGATTTATTTTTTACCTCATCTGAGCTGCAGTTTGTGGGAGTGTAGGCAGATACGACGAAGAGGCAGTGGCGAGTGTTCCTATCTTTCCGAGTTCTTACTGTCTCGTTTAGTCGGATAGTACATAAGCGACTATCTACTGGGATCCAATCTAAGAGAGCTAGTTCTGCTCTAGGACTCAATGCTATACCTAATCCAGCGAGGCTACGGGAGACAGCAGCAGGGCTTCCAGATACACAAAGAGTAAATCGAGTTGGTTCTTTATTTTGAAGTCAAATGAATGAAGCTACTCGGATCCTGTAAGCGCGTTTCGGAGACGCAGCATACATCGATGGCACGAGATTTCAGAGTCCTAGCTAAGGAAGCCTGGTGTCCTATTTGACACAATGATCGGACATTAAAAGATCCAATATGTAGTTCAGAACGGGGTTTCAGGAGACCAAAAATAATGTTTGATGAACTCCAGTCGTTTGCATTAGTGATGCGGGATGATAAAGGAATGTGAGGTTAGTTGTGGAGATAAGCGAGATGTTAGGAGGGTGTAAGAAGGATTTGATTGTGATCACTTTGGTTTCATGTGCTGTTGCGGGTATAAGGGCCTACAAATTCTAATCCCTTCCTTCCTTGCGAGAAGGCAGCATTGCTGCAGATGCTGGTTATCCGAGGGAAATACCTTACTGGTGCCACACCCCTCTACAGTCAGCAGTACAACTTCACCCTCAGGCCTTGGGGTTGCTGCTTTTAGTCTCACCGTTCTCCAATCGACCTACAAGAATATATGTTTCAGCCAATATAGCTCGGTTGAGTCATCACGATAGGCAAGCCCGACCACCATGTCAAGGTAGTCGGGACATTCAAGGACTGAGTTACCACGTTTAAAATCACTCATCTAGTTATGAGGTAAATTTTTATATTGATAGCCAATGATATAATCTGACTATTTAGATCGAATCATGTAGTGATTTGTAATATATGGTCTGATGGTCAAAAGTAAAGCATAGGTTTGCAACCTAATGGCTTAACTCTCAGTCACCTCGAAATAACTAAGTACTCAACTATATAAATATATGTATATATAAACTTGGGAATAAAAGCTTTTAACATTTGAGCATAAAAGTTCTCAGACATACACAGAACAAATCATAAAGAACAATATATAACTTGTTAACAGAATAGCATACCAACAAGGAATAACTGATCCACGTACGCCGTTTCTCCGAACTAGTTTGAAACGCACCATGATGTACACGTCGACAGCTAGTATAAGCATAGGCTAGCCTTATTGATCTAACAGAAAACATGAGAAATCTGAAAGATAATGGTAAATGAACGTTGATACATGACAAACCACAAAGATATGAAACTGAAAAAAAAAACAATGAAAATATTCGCCTGATAAGTTATTTTTCGAAGTGATCTCTCACTGGTTAGTATAATCGCTCTCCAGTTACTAAGTAGCAGTAGTTCTAAGCCCCTAACTGTTAGGTATAATTTTTAGACATCTAATTGATACAAAATATTTTTAGATCAGAAACATAATAACTAGGGATTCTACACCTAAGTAACAGTATGTGAAATGAACGTAATCCGTTTGAGAAATGAGTCACTTTAAACTCTATTAGAGTGAATTAAAACAGCTAGAAACGTAATTTTATACAAGCTTTCTAGTCAAGTGTTGTGTTATTCACGAGTTTTCATTTATACACACACTTTGAGGTGACGTTTTACGTATACATAAGACAAACAACACTATACAAACACTAATGTAAGCACATGTGAAACCTTTTAAAGAAAAATCTGAAATATGAGTATTAAATGCTCATTTATCTGATAGATAATCAATGACTTGATCTGATTGATACCAGTGAAATGAACACATCTTATTCTTGTTGGACATTCAGCAATATCGAGTAGCTGATTATCAAAAGTAAAATAAAGTTCCTTTTGAATTCTGATGATAACCAAAGACCTTATAGCTGGCCAGCTAATATTTGGCTACAACCTCTAGTCCACATTGGGGATATGTTATTAGGCGGAATGTAGGAAACTTAAGAGAAAAAATAACGAAAGCCGATGATCCAATAAGCACACAATACGTTTTATTGATATAGTATAACAACTTGAGCAGATATATATTTCCCAAACTTTACACTGTTTACGACATAACTACTACTTTTGTGTTGGCAGTGCACAAGCTTGATTACAAGATAATGCAGCAATTAACACTAGAAGTGACTATAGACATGGTATAGAGGGTATATGGAGGGAAACTAATTGAAATACTAGAAAAACTAAGTAACCTAAAGTCGATTTTAATGGGACAGACAATCTAGTTTTATCAAATGATAGTAAAAATATTTTCTCCAATTACAAACCTTCTTTTGTGGGCAATATAAATGAAAACTACAACAGAGGTGAAATATCTGTTTAATAACAAAAAGCAATCAAATAGCAGCGGAATGATAACTTTGAAATGAATAGTTAACCCTCATATGTCAAATTATTCCTTGTAGTTAAGAAAGACCAAGTTTAAATACTAGGAGTTGGGTGTGTCGTAAGTTATGGTTACCGACCCACAGAGTTTTTGTCACTAAATGACATCATTATAATACAAAAAGGTTAGTAGTAGGTATTCAAGAGTTTAGCTGGAGGTTTGAGATGGACTTGCGAATTAGGGTCAAGGTTTTCATGATGAAATGGCACCGGCCTTAATGCAATGCTTCGTCGTCTTTCTTCATATAAACTTAAGAAACTTAGAGTTGAGGTTTGGAGTAACATTCAGAGTGGGAGATTGTTAGAGAGCTTCACTAGACAATCTTGACTATGCATCGAAATTTACCTAGCACTTAAACACATTCTCTGGGGGTATATCCTGTAATATTATATAACAGACGGTTGCTGATCTCGAACATTTTAAGGATCAATTAATCCCGAATTTCAATTGTCTTAATTATCACAAGTTAACTAGAAACCGTCATTAAACTATATTTTAACCTACGTTAAGTATAAATGACAATTCTATCAACTATACAGGTTCTTTTTATTCTAGGACAAGAATATAGTGGCATCGCCCATTGATGGAGGCCGCTGAGTACTTGAAGGTCGAACCGGTATAAAACGATTGGTGCGCCATGTCGACAATTCACATGCTTTTGAGAAGCGGTTAAATCAAGGAAATCGTAAATTTGACTTTAATTCTGCCACGCTCTCACGGACAGCCTCCATATTTTAGATGATGAAAATGATGCCATCGTAGTGATGCATGATATAAGATAAATGTTTTATGATAACGTGCTGTTGTGGCGATTTACCATTTGGGACAGTTTTAAAAACTACATGAATGAGGTACTTAAGGCAATATGACTTCTGTGATTAATTCGTTGTGCAGTGTACACACACTAAGTACCTCATATCAGCATGTAAAGACGGCGAGCTTGACTCAACTCCCAAAAATTTTTTCGTCAGATATGTTTGATGGAATGGCAGTTCATCAGGATTATACGCTTGTCTTCAGGAGGTAAGTAGTAACTGTGGTCAACATTCTTCCAATGACTGCACACCTCCTCACTCACCACAACAACCTAGGCAGAAAAGACGACGTCGGTCATCTATGCATGCTTCGTTTCAAATAAGCTTGCGCTTTAGGTCTAAATATTCAGACTGCCGATCTGGATTTTGCGTCTGTGGAGGAAATGGTAAGTTAGGGGTTACCTCCATCTAGACCGTTCACAACCATCCTTGCTAAGAAGCCTACATTTTTTCAACCCCTCAAGACGACAATTCATGTCAAGTGAACGATTGTAAATAAAACTGTTTTCGGTGAGTAATGCACCAACTCTTAGCTTCTGACATCTCGCTTCTTGAAAGTTCTGCAAGCCTTTGGCCAGTAAAGACGTTGCTAAAAATGCACTCACTCTTTTATTCATGGTTTTAAACCTACATTCTGTTTAATCGATTACAGATACTAAACATAACTACATTTTACAGAGCATCCAGCTGAGCATAGAAGTAAGAATATCCTCAGATGCTTCTGTCTGAGGAAGCGAATGGCCATCTGTGTATGTATGTATTGTATGTTTGTATGTATTGACTGAACTCATCAGACTAACAAACCTGGGTAAGTGATAAATAATAACAAGTCATTTAGGAATTTTTGGATTGTTCCATTTAGTCATAATAGATAATTTCAGACAAGGGGACACCGTTATGTATGTTCTTTTTAGACAATAACGTCGTGAAGTCATCGTAAATCTGTTAGAATACTCTAAAGATGTGTCGTGAATATGATAAGCGACTAAGCTTGCAGCCGCCAATTATAAGGGTTAAGAGAATGAGAGTATCAGGAGAGTACATCCGCTGCTACTATAATGGCCTAATGCATGTGATCGACACTTCCCTTGTACGATGTGTTTGTGAGTTCTTTAATCACTATGTAATTCAGTGTGTTCACATTTTGTATGCACATACTAAAAACCTATTCCTTGAAGTAACAGTGCACTTATTGACAGCTATAATCGTCACAGATTTTTGACAAAACACCGTCTGGATGCGGAAGTTTAAGGTAGACCTGGTTCTTCGAGCGATGGGTGGGATATCAAGATCCACAGAAAAAGGAGACCTACTGGAGAAGTCCAAAAACAATAACCATCCAGTCCGACCTCTTAGTGGATTTCAGGCTAATAATTTGATCCGTCTGTGTTTTAAAGCATCTTTTTACGAAGTACACAAGCTATGCTTATCTATGATGGTTACGAAGAAGCTACACCCTCAGAATGTATTGCTCTGACCGACCATAGTCATGCTGGGCTATCATCGAAATTGATTACTTCAAGTTTTGTCCGTCATGGATGTCCACTCTTTCCATTCCTATTTAACTCTGTCGTAGACATGCTTCTAGAGTTGGCATTATCTTCGTCTGACATTTCACGAGTGAACCTTCTGCCAGGAGACACGTCTGTTGACTTAGAATATGCTGATGACATAGCTGCGTTTGGTCGAGACGCCGACAAAATGCAGTATTCTGACTACCCTAAGAAACAATGCAAACATTTTCAGGATACGGTTCACTCCCTCAGAGTGCAATATGTTGCTTCAAGATTGGCTTGCATCGGCACCTGAACCAGTGATAGGGAGTGAAACAGTTGAGCGTGGCTACCAAGAATAGAGGATATTCGCAGGTTAATATTGTTCAGTTGTTGGTGTCTTCGAAGCATTGCTTGCTCATGCTGGGATCACTGAATAAACGATGTTAGTGTTAGGAGACGGACATTAGCTGAGAGTGGCACATCGGTTGATGAATTTGTTAGTCCTGATTGCTTGATGTGTTTGGGATGTGTATAACGTAAGCCTAACCACTGACGTCGTTGAAAGGTTCTGCTGTGTAGTGTAGGAGTGATCTGGAAGAAAATCGATGCCGGTCAGACCAAAACGCGGTAGAAATCCATAAAGTTGTCTGCGATTGAGCTGAGCGATTTTGGTAGGTTTTGGCTCGCTTTACGGTGGTAATGAACTGTTAAAGACTTTGAGTGACGTGCATCCAAATAGTTTTCAATGGCAGAAATGCATCCATTCTTTGTCTTATCTCAAATTCTCATCTTCTAAATTCCTCATGATGCTTTTACTCTTTTTAAATTTGCCTCACTGGATTGTACTTATAGAATCATAACTTTGACCCCTATTCTATTCGATCACCTTGAATACTTGAGCTTCCTCAATCTTCTCTCTGTTTTCACATGATATTGAAACTTGATCAGATTAACGTACGTACAAAGCTGTACGCTATGGTTGACTGATGCACATGATGAAGTCACTAATAAATAGCGATTGAGAATGACTGGAAAGGAGAGCGGCAGATGAAGTTGGCTGAAGAATGCTATTCAGAGACCTATGTCCCATCAAGCGTAATCGAAGTCAGTAATTACGTACGTTTCAACCTGAATCATATCTTAACTTCCAACTGCAGTTTGATTGAAACGTGAATATTTGTTCGAGTTGAGACTTACTATGATCACCACTAAATACTAATTACTAGCCCGTCACAGATAAGATAAATAAATTCATGGTAATGAATATATTTACTGACGATTTCGTAGTATCGAAAGAATACTGAAATCGAGCCAGGAAATGAAGCGAATTTACAGAGCTGGTGGAGCAAATTGGCGGCAAGAGAAACAGAAAGTTTGCGCGCAAAGAGTGTTATAAAGAAAAAAGTACAGTTGAACAATCACTGGTAAACCTGTTTATAATAATGAGTGTTTCTATTTAACCAATCGGGTTCTCTCCATAAAAGTTGATTCACTACAAGTTCACCGGTATTGTTCGCAGTAAAGTGGTCAGTCCAGTTAATGTTTCTGAGGCGACTCCCAATCAATCCTACGAAAGACCCTACGAAGTGTCGTGGATTTACGTTTTATAATTGTGACGCCTATATCAAGGCGATATTATGATCGCTATCTATCTGCAGTATTAGGAATGAGATTACTTGTGAAAACTAAATCCAATATATTTTGCTGTCTAGTTGGACGGTCACCATGTTGAGTTCATTCTCTAGGCTCTAAGCACTGAATAAATGGTTCAAAACGTGTAGGTGCTTTGATTGGGAACAAAGAGATTTCAGGCATGTTAAAATCCCCCTAAATAGCCTTGCCTGTAAACAGTAGCGATAAAGCAATCGTGAATACTTCTGCCAATAATGCTAGATCTCCTGTTGGTGCGTCAGGCTGACGGTAGACACAGCTGAAGAGTAAGGAGACTGCATTGGAGGGTTTCAGAACGACACACACAGAATCTTGTAATTTGTTTAGTTCCGATATATCACGTAAGAAAGAGTTTAGGCTAGACTGGGCATATATGGGGCATCCTCCGCCTCGTCCTTGTAACTTTTCACTTCGAAGGAGATCATTGTTTTTAGGAGATATACTTAGATCGGAGATATTACTGGTGTTCCATGCCTTAGTTATCGTTATAAGAACAAGAATCGAGCGCAAATAAATCAGTTGGTTTATACTAGCTGGTGAAAAAGATGTTGGATATTGGATGGTTGGCGAATAGACGAAAACATGGCTAAATCTGTCTTTTTATTACAGATCGAACGAGCATTAACAAGACATATATCAAACAAATGTTTTATTGCACCTTTTGTTTATTTGTACTTTGTACACACAGACTCCTTGTTTGTGATGCTGCCACTTTCGTGTATACTGCTCGCTGTTAACTGGTCCCCCTTTTCCGGCAAGATTTCGGTATTCCTTCGATAATACGAAATCGCGAGCAAATATATTTCCTTGTATAGCTTAACTTTTCTTCCCAGTCCTTGAGACACGGAGATATTATATTCATTGACGGGAACATAATCTGTCCGTGGCGGTGATCACAGTCAACCGCGACTCGATCCATTACAAATGATAAGCAGTTACATTTCGAACACTTGCGGATGTTTTCCATGAAGAAAGCCGATTACGGTTAATCTATACACATTTTTTAATTTACCTGTTGCATATATCATATCGTTATCGTTTAATGTGTATTATACTTGCAAAAACATTTTGAAATGGTGAATAGCTGTAGACGTAGAGGTGCAGGTCATCGCATTTTAACCTGTGTCCTCCCCCTCACCCCAGGTTGGTCGTTTATTTCACGTGCACGATTATCGCAGTGACGCTAGAGACAGGTGCCCACGTTTCCGTCGTATCTTCTTTCAGCGGCAAGTTTAAAGCTACAACTCTTCGACTACGCGCTGCGAATGGCTCTGTCATTCCTTCCTACGGTAGACGACAGGTAACAGTCGACCTGAATAATGGACGGCAGTTTCTGTGTAAAGTTCATCACTACTGATGTTCGTATAGCCGTACTCGGTACCGACTCCCTGCACCTCTATGAATTGCTATTCGATTCAGGTAGGCTGAAGTTATTCAGTACTGCGTTGAATAAAAACCCAGGGAGCATAACAATCAAACAGATGTGTAGAGAATCGCTGGTGTAATTTTTTGCATGATTACTTATTTCATAAGCAGTTCGTCGTAACACAACCATTGTAACTCGCGCCAATTATTCACATTGTGCATTGCAGAGTATGGAAAATTATCGATAATTTAATGTTGAAAGTTTTAGCCATCTATATGAAGCCAATTTATCTTATGAAATATTTGAGTAACTGAACAACCTTTTACAAAAATATGTTGGCAATCTTAAAATTTTGATCTTGCCTGTAAATTGACATGAGTCGTGTAACTTGCTGTTATTTGAAAATAATTTATTATTTTTATTGTTATTATCATCGTTATTATTATGTTTTCGACGAACTTCTTGTTTGCCTCTGTAACCTCTTCGCTTGTTTATCTCCGTGACAGACTTACCTTGATAGGTTTCTAGGTAATCCATTCTGTGAACACATCAGCGGACTGATGATATTGTTCATTGTCATCCTACGCATCCATATGGAATGTGTCGCTCCAGCAATTGCAAAATAACGTACTAAGCATACTGTAAGTAGTTGCTGCAAGGTCTGTGCATGCTTCACACAATTGAAATACCCAAAACGGACAAAAGACGGATAGTAAAAATGAATAAAGGTATTGCGTACAAATTTGTTGACAAGCCATGAATATTCATGACATAATAGCAATAAAAGTAATAGCAATTTCTTCCTCAATAACTACACGTTACAACAGGCATGCCAACTTAGAGACAAGATCAAAATTTTAAAATCACTTCACATTCCCAGTACAAGTTTATCCAGTTAGATATATATTTTACAGAAGGCTAATATTTCCCATATTTAATTGTAATTGTTTCAGGTTGCGGATTATACGACACAAATATTTGGCACGACTTATACTGTTTGCATTGCGACGAACGACCGTTGGTTTATGATCAATGAAATTTAGATCCAGTGCCGTATGTAATGTTAATGATAATATTCGTATTCTAAAATAGCAGCGTGTTACGAGAGGTATGCCAATTTACAAGCTAGACCAAAGTTTTACAAATGCTCTCACATTTATTGTTAATGGTTGCACTGTTAGATTAAAAATATGAGTTTGTTTCTGACTGCTAACTTACACCACATCAGCGAAGAGAAAATTTCGATACAGTCACTTATTCAACAGGTCAGTATGAATAGTGTAGGTACGTAGAAGCGTTCTTGTGTGGTGTGCATTATTCAGGAGTGGATTTTGTTAGAAAGCGTCGATTGAAAGGCGCTTCATATAAGCTGTGACCTAGATGTGTACGCACTTAAGGTGAGTTTTACGTAGAGGTAGCATGGGTGTTCCACTGAAGATAGGGTTATGAGAAAAGACAAAAGAGATAGAAAAGAGAAAAAGATAAACGAGGAAGTCGTTCACATATAATCAGAGCATTGCTTGACAATTCATGACGAAGTAGACAATGCAATGCCAACTGAAGACGAAATGCATATAGACCAATAAAAATGAAGTAAAATTTGCTAATATAGCCACAAAGAGTTGTGAAGATTGTCGATTGTATAGAAGAGAAGTTGATATAAGAAGCTTACTTACTTACTTACTTGCGCCTGTTACCCCCAATGGAGCATAGGCCGCACAACAGTTTTCTCCAACCAACTCTGTCCTGGGCTTCTCTCTCCAGTTCTGTCAAATGTTTGTTCATTCCTCTCATATCTTTCTCTATTTCTCGGCGTACTGTATTCTTTGGCCTTCCTCTTTTCCTTTTGCCTTGAGGGTTCCATGTGAGGGCTTGTCTCGTGACGCAGTTAGTTGCTTTTCGTAGTGTGTGTCCTATCCACTTCCACCGTTTCTTCCTAATTCCCTCCTCCACTGGAATCTGGTTTGTTTTCTCCCACAGTAAGTTGTTGCTGATGGTGTCTGGCCAACGAATCCGAAGAATTTTACGTCGACAACTGTTAATAAATACTTGTATCTTCTGGATGATGGCTTTCGCAGTTCTCCATGTTTCCACTCCATACAGTAGAACTGTCTTGACATTTGTACTGAAAATACTTATTTCGGTTTTGGTTGAAAGTTGTTTGGAGTCGCAGACATTTTTCAACTGTAGAAATGTAGCCCTTGCTTTGCTAATCCGTGCCCTCACATCTGCATCCGATCCACCTTGATTGTCGATGACGCTGCCCAGATATGTAGAGGTGTTAACCTCCTCCTAGGCATCTAGATCAAGAGTGATTTGGTTGGTGCATATTGTGTTGCATCGGAGAATTTTGCTTTTTCCTTTATGAATGTTGAGACCTACTGCTGCAGAGGCTGCTGCTACACTGGTCGTCTTCTCTTGCATTTGTTGTCGAGTGTGCGATAGAAGAGCCAGGTCATCTGCGAAGTCCAGATCGTCCAGCTGCGTCCTAACTGTCCAGTTGATACCGTGCTTCCCTCCAGATGTTGACGTTTTCATAATCCAGTTGATGACCAGGAGAAAGAGAAAGGGTGAGAGTAAGCAACCTTGCCTGACACCGGTCTTCACCTCGAAAGAGTCTGTCAGCTGACCTCCGTGCACGATTTTGCAGTTGAATCCATCATAAGAATTCCGTATGATGTTAACTATTTTCTCAGGCACACCGTAGTTTCGAAGAAGCCTTCAGAGTGCTTTCCTATCCACGCTATCGAATGCTTTCTCGCAGTCGATGAAGTTGATGTAGAGTGGTGAGTTCCATTCAATTGATTGTTCCACAATGATCCGTAATGTAGCAGTTTGGTCAGTAGACGATCGATCCTTACGAAATCCGGCCTGTTGATCTCGAAGTTAATAATAATAATAATAATTTATTCTCAAATAACAAACATGTTACAAGAGATATGCCAATTTACATTCAAGATCAAAATGTTAAGATTAGCAACATATGTTTTTTTTAAACGGTATACAGTTACTGGAACATTTCACAAGATTCATTGTTTTCTTAAAGATGGAATGTACAAAGCGATCAATTGGCGCAAGTTACGAAGGTTGCGTTACGACAATCATCTTATGGGCTGAGAAATGATTCATGGTACAGACAGGTTTTCATATAACAAGAATTGATGCGGTAAATGTACAAAGGTCTGGTTGATATTCGTCAGCTAATGATTTCACATGTTCTTGGGTAGGGTAACCATGTTTACTGCGAATATCCAGACTAATATATGTGGATTGGAATAAGGTTCTGAAAAAAGTAATAAAGAAAACGGGACGAGGAGCGGAACAGAAAATATTCGTGTTCAAAGCCGAACAACGGCTTTGCACAACGTTTATGGATAAAACAAAGGTACGTTTACTCAGACTTTTTTAACAAAAACTAAACACCTGCATTTATGTAGAATAATGAAGACAATTCAGTAGTGAGATAACTAGTGGGAAGTTAGTCGAATGAATAGAGGAAATTCAGACGAACCACGTTGTTAGTAATAATGTTGATTTACAAAATATAATAAAGAGGCTCAGTGATATAATTTTTTGTTTTATTTATTCTTTTTATTTTTAACTCTGAGGCTCAAGAAGTTATGAATGAGCTCTTTTTTTAGTATAGTTGTCCAGACCAGCTTGTAATAGGATTTCTCGGTAGGAAGTAAAAACCAGTGCAAGGTTACAGACATGAGTTGTAGACGAGGTTAACAAGGAAAAGTAACATCAATATCACTGATTTGTTACATCCTGCTATATCGTAAGGAGCCGTAAGCAAACAAAATGTTCTGCCACACAGACATGGGTAGATTGAGGTTATCGCCCCGCCGTCATGAATGTTGGTCAGATACACCACCCTCCCTCCTTTTGTGATGTTAGGCTCTCTTACGTTTGATGGTTAATTGTAAATAATGGTCTCTAGTCTACTCTCAATTTTTTTTGTACACCTTATCGGAATTAACATTCTCTACTGGTTCCAACATTACAAGCAATCCAGACAACTTTACCAGACAATATATCCGCATAGCATATCACACTGATTTTAAGTAAACGAATGGTATGATTTGTAAGATGAGTCAATTAATAGGTAGTTTGGAAATAGGAAGGACAGGAAGCTAGAACGAGGAGAAAGAGAAAAAAAGAGTTGAAATAATGTTAAAAATCATTGAGTAAAGCGATAATTTGGTAAGCAGGCAAGGTGTTTGGATGTTAATGAATGGGGGAAATAAAAATTAGTTAAACTGTTAATACTTAAATAAGAAAATACTCACAATTATACACGGTGTTTGAGTTCCTTGTAATTGACAGTAGTTGATCAGCATCTACAGGCTTTTCAGTTTGTCTGTATACTAGAAATAAAAACTAAAACTGCTTTCAAGATTTGAAAATAATAGTCGGAATTTATATTCAGAGAAAAGTCACGGGTAACACTTCATAGGCGTAACCTATTACTGTTAGTAGGAGCAGGGGGATTCGCCTGTCATTTCATGATACATGTATGGGTGATAATGAGAACACAATGTGTTTATAGTCTATAATTCGTTTCTGAGATTTATCTAAATATTTGGTGGACCATAAAAGAGTGCCTGGGGACTTTGTGTGAGTTCCGGGAATAGTCGATAAATCTCTTTAGAGTCTAGCAACTGCATGACTAGTTTCTTGAACTAAGTGATTGTGTCACAGATACGGATAGTATTTGGTAACCTATTCCACAGTAGACTGTGTCGTATTACAAAGAAATTACAACGCAATGATTTCTTGTGTTTTGCCGTTAACAGTGTATATGCGGTTTCTAAGTCTGTAAGCAGTGTCGTGGTTCATATTTGGGCGGTATTTTACGAACGAAAGACCATTTATTAGTTTATAAAGGAGCATTAGGTTGTTTTTGAGACGACGGCGCCATAGAGCTTCTAGAGAAAGATGCTTGTATCTTTCTGTGTAGTTGAGGTTATGGCTCGATCCGAGCAGTCGCCGGGTGAAGCTTCTTTGTACATTTTCTACTCTCATTTTGTCCATGATATTCATGTTTGAAAATATGAGTGAACAATATTCAAATGTGGGCCTTATACAGATTTTGAAGAGAGTAAGCTTAGCCTCACTTGTGAAGAAGTTCTTGTTTATAAACCCAATTAGTAGTCTAGATTTAGAGATAATATTTGAGGCATGTTCTTCGAATTTTAGGCTTTTAGAGTAACTAATACCAAGGTCACGCGCTGATATGAGTGTCTGAACCCTGCATTTTTGTAAGTAGACTGGTGTATCAAGGTGACGCTTGCTAAAATGCATTATGGCACATTTGTTGTGGTTAAACGGCGGTTGCCATGTCTCGCTCCATGTACTTAAGTTATCAAGATCACTCTAAATCTTAGCTATATTTTCGTCCAGATCTTCAGACTTATAGCTGTATACTATTTTCAGATCATCAGCATATAAATATGCTCTTCCAAATTTTATAGTATTACATATGTCATTTGTGTACATTAGAAACAAGAGTGGACCTAAGACACTGCCCTGGATAAGTCACTGGTTATTGGTCTTGGTGAGTGTGGTATGAGGAGTTAGGGGGACATGTTAAGTAAATCACTGAAATTTACAGGAGCGGTTGTTAGCCCGGCGGAAAGGGGGAGAATGTTGTCTGTTTGAGATTGTGCGAGGAGAGTGTTTTTATGTTCTGTAAGTGGTATGAAATGACTTGAGCTATATGTCGCGCAAGAGGTACCACAAGTGGCTGAATCCCGAAAAAAATTTTGATTCGACTGGCATTGCAGTTCACCACCGTTTCTAGTAATGTCTTGATGACACAGCTCGTTACTAAGGCTAAATTTTAACGGAATGGTTTTAACTAGGGGAGGGTTAGCCATATACGAGTGCCAGTTGCTATGGCCTTTTCTAAATTTGGGGGTCATGTTTACCAGCTGGCTTGATAGAGCAGGATGCATAGAGTTTTCATTCTCAGCGTTTTTGCGAATAAAAGCCCGGGTCTTTAGGATAGGGTGAGGGGTGAAAAATCTTCCATTTCCACTTTCACTTACAATTTGGAGAGGCTAGGGGCACATCACATGACATTAAAGGAGTGAACCTGTTCATCGTTGTTGGAAAAGTCGGTGGCGATCGGATTTGAATCCTACCTATTTTTTTACTTGAGACCCAAGATTTAATCAGTTCTTTCTTCTTAGTTAAAGATGGAGAATGTTTTAGTCCCCTGGACGTGTTTTTGAAAAACACGTCAGTTTCTATCGTATTCTCTCGTGCAATATATTTTAGGGATGGATTCTTAATTTTATTAGTTTTAGCTGGAACTGTGTTGTTTTTTGGGACATTTTCAGTCAAGTTAACGTTTGAACAGCTGGGATTAGAACTGCAAGGGTCGTTCGATTTCTTGGTGACAGAGGGCATCCGTACTTTGTTAGAAGGTTTACAGTCCACAGGCTTATTAAGATCTACATTGTGGTTTATTTGTTTATTTACTTTCATGACACTGAGGGTTATTTTCTGTAGATTGTCTGCTGTCTCACCGTTATGTGATCTAGTCGCCTCTCTTGTTTTTACACGACGTTGACAAGGCGTTAGATCCGGGGTAACCTTTACTTCTTTGTATAAGGTTGATGAGCTAATATTTTTGCTCAAACGGATAAATTGTTTGGCGTCGTTGCAGCAGCCGAATTTGAAAAGGAGAGGGCAAGTTGATTTGTCCGATTTTTTTCTGAGGCGAGTGACGTGACAGCTGACGTTTTTCATGTCACACGCTTTTAGACAGGTTTCCTTTAGCGAATTCAAGGATGTGTGGTCGGGGAGGTTATAAGCTATCGCACTGCAGGAAGACATTATTCTTTTCGTAACTTCCTCAGCTACAAAGCCTAGGATATATTCCGCTTTGGCTAATTCTTCTAGGTTCCTATCATTATTCGGGGCCCATAAGTGAATGAGGGGTGCTAACAGGTTAAGCTTATCTTTAATTTGGGCAAGTGAGTTTTCAAACTGTCGTATCTCGCTGCCATGGTTATTACTACTATTACGGTTTCGGATGGAGTATTCAACTCCTTGGTTTGTGAATTTCCTGATTTAGGCTTTACAAGATTATGGTGAAGTTTTTTCTGTGTAGAAGTTTCGCTATATTTGGGTATAATATCTCTTATATCTACGAGTTTTACTATTGGAATACTCAGTGAAGATTCATCTGACATAGGGTTCGCAGATTTTGATCTTTTGGGTGGTTTAAAAGTTGGAGACATTTCTCTTTTACTCGAGTTATTTGTCATAATGGAAAATTGGGTGGGATAATTGCTTGTCTAAGTAACTGACTGCAGGCTTTCGTAGAATTGATCTTTAACGTCGTAATTGTAGTCATTGGTAGGTGCATAACATTGGATGACGTTCATTGTAATGTCCGCTTTGTTTGTTTTGAAGGATGCTTTAATGATCCTTGGTCCATGAGATTCCCATCCTATCAGTGCCTTTTGTGCATGTTTGGACAGCATCAGTGCAACTCCTTGTGTATGTGAAGCATTTTCCTCTTCATGACCAGAGTATAACAGCAGTTCTCCTTAAGCTAGTCTCAGTTGTCCTGCCTGCGTCCAACGAGGTTGTATCTTTTCATTTCTGCCGCAACTTCAAATAGTCTTCCAGTCTCCCACAATGTACGAACGTTCCATGTACCTAAAAAGATGGTTGCTCTTGCTGTCAGAAGAGGCATCAGCCCAGTGACTTCCAAGGGAACTCCGCTTTCATCACGCGACGTCATAATTCTTCCTCCAACTCCCAGGGCAGAGTTAAAATTGTTTGAATTATTTTTTCTGGTTAGCGTTTTTTTGGCAAGTTAGTTTTTGACCTCATGTCCAACCCTCCTCCTTTAGCCGGGCTTGGGACCGGCAGTAGCCCCTAAGGTTCTACTGGCGGAGTTGGTATAAGAAGCTGGATGTCTGTATATTGAAAGTTCAGTAAGAAGAGTAAAGCTTGTAAAAAACATTGCTATCTAGCATTTTTAAATCAAAAACCAACCTCTAAGTCATGCTGTAATTGCCTGTATAAGCATTTCACAGGTTTTTTCGCCAGAATGGCGACTTCAGCATATTTCTAAGAAACATGAGTCTCAAAAGTGTCAAGTGTATATGAGCAACCTCAGTATTACTGATCAGTCGCACCTGATATACACTTGTTTTTCTTGTCTTCCAAAAAGAAAACTCATAAGAATACTAAAATTGTTCACAAGTTCAGATGAATTTACATGTCAACTGACTAACCACTTTATTGTAAAATTATCAGCGAATAGCACTGGTTAGTTTGACTGTTGGTTGACAAAATTTGTAACTCAGGTATTTGATGGATGTTTGTGCTAATCGTGTTGTCCAGAATGTTAATGGAAGCTTCTAAACAAGAGCATCGAACGGTGAGAACGGAAATTCGCCACAGTCATGATCGAATCTACTGACATAGTCAAAAACGTACTGGATTAACTGACAGACCATCGCTGTTATGGAAAACGTAGAGCATCTGGCTTCCTTTTCTTTACAAAACGGAACTGAAACAGAAATGGGGTTTCAACCACACAGTCAAAGATAAAATTTTCTGTTGAAGAATGTTGAACATGAAGCTTGGATTGACTATCCGTACTGAAATGCTTGAACTTCATGTGATCTCTAATGGACCATATACGTGCAAATGCAAAAGTTGTTAACTTAAACCACACTACAAAGAAAGCATTTTTCAGTGGAAAATAATATCACAAAATTGATTACAGTGGCTCATCTCAGCATCATCACACACACACGAGTATCGCCGTAGATGCATCTGAATTAATATTTTTGATCGTTTCACGCGATTGTCAGTATTGTTAGTATTGATGAAACAATAGGCCGTACCTGCGTCAAAAATTGGTAGCAACCTTCGAACCATTTTCATCATTCTTAGAGACCGTGGACGTCAGCCCATATCTACAATTGTTCTCTGTTTTATTACACTTCTAGCAATAACACGATTCAGAATCACCGCCTACTACTACTGACGAGCCAACAGTTTAGTAGAATGATTCCACCGACAACTGAAAACCTCACTTTTAGCATCTAACGTGTCGCAGGTGATTGACGCTCATCCACTTATGTTAATCAGAATTTAAATTGCAGTATAAGCTGAGTTTGATTCGCTCTGGCCAAACTAACTCCAACCTCTAGGGGGTTTGGTGAACCTTTGATCTGCTATGACGGATGTAGATCTTAAGTCCTGCATCAGGAGACTCACAAACGCTACGGATTCAGTTGAAACAGTTACAATGGTTGTGTTACGACGAACTGCTAGTGACTGCGAAACAGTGCAAGTTAGAGCCAGGTCTGCATATAACAAGAATTGACGTGGTAAATTTGCTAAGATCTGGTGGATATTCGTCAGCTAATAAATTTACAGGCTACTAAGTAGAGTGACCAAGTCTTCGGCAAATATGCAGACTAATATATAGGAATTGGAACAGGGTGTTGAAAAAGAGAAATAAAGAGGAAGTGTGAGGAGCAAACGGAAAATATTCTTGTTTAAAGCCGAACAATCGCTCAGCAGATACGTTTTTATTTAAAACACTAAATATACACCTGCACTTATGTAGGTGAATGAAGACAATTCAGTAGTAAGATAACTAATGGAAAATTAATCAAGTTAATAGATGAAATTCTGAAGAACCAAACTTTTAGCAATAATATTGATTTTCAGAATACAATAATGAGGTACTGTGGTCTGATGCTTTTGTGGTATTATATTTATTCTGTTTCTTTTTAACTCTTTAGCCCAAGAACTCATGAGTGAGCTCTTTTTAAGTATAATTGTCCAGATCTGCTTTTAATAGGATTTCTTGGTAGGTAGTTAAAAGCAGTGCACGGTTACGAATATGAGTCGTAGACGAGGTTAACAAGGAAAAGCAACAACAATATCACTGATTTCTTACATCCCGCTGTATCGTAATGAGCCGTATGCAAACAAAATGTTCTGCCCCACAGACATGAGTAGATTCAGGGTATCGCCCCACCTTCATGAATGCTGTTCAGATACACTACCCTCCGTCATTTTGTGATGTAAGGCTCTCTTAAGTTGAATGGTAGGTTTTAGACTATGTTATTTACTGCACGCTCTTTTTTATATACACCTTGTCGGAATACACTTTCTCTACTTACAACGTAGAACTATCCTTCCACTCAACGTCCTGTATACCACCTTTCATAGTACATATACTACGTGGAATTAGTAAGTAACTCCTTTATCACAGTTTAACAGTATTTAAATGGTTTCTGAATGGCTTAGATACAAAATATATGGAGAAAAAACTGATAACTAAGACAAGAACCGTTAAATGTTCCGAAAACGGAAAAAGAACGAAATGTACCTGATGATAGTTGAAATGAGAATTTGCATTTCATGAAAACGACACCCTTTGTGGTAATGTGCCGAAAATTATCCGATGGAATATAAAACAGTAGTTAAGATGCGTTTTAACGAGTAAAACCTTAAATTTAACTCGGCTAGGGAAATAACTCTCTTACTACCTTGCCGATATTTCTGCTGACTCATATTATTGCATTCGCTTAGAGGGCCTGTCATCCACTTCCACTAGATACGGCGGCTCGTTATGTGGAAGCCTCTTCTCCTTTTTTCACAACCATCTGAACATTGTTTGAAAATTAGACTTTCGGTCTCAACCTAAACTATCGTTTTTTTGAAAATATACTTTCCAATATAAGCTTAAATAACTATGGTGAAAAGAAATTAATTGGATCGATAGAGGTTTTGCTCTTTCAGTCTCATTGATTAGAAAATGAGCTGTATTGTACACTGAGAAGCCATCAAGGTCGTATTTCCTACCTTTCGACGACCTTGGTGGCAAAACAATTTGTGGCTTCGAGTACCTTGTGTTGTCAGATTAAGTTGTAGGTTTATTTTAGGATGCATATTAGTGATTTTTTCTTTTTTCACATAGGAGCTTATAGTAGTGAAATGACTTGGTGATACTTCGATGAGCATGAGTCTGTATTTATGGCGTTCTGTCACTTAATGCGACTCACTTCTTCATAGTAAATAGATAAATCATGGAAATTTATTATACAGGTATACGTCATGACTGATGACTCAAAAGAATAATCTGGCTTGGGGAAAACTCATTTTATAAAATGTCATAACATGTCTATGCAGGATTGTTTGTGAAACAAGATTGAGTGTTCGGTGTTAGCTTGTATAAGTTTATACGTTATGTGAAATCGTAAGATTATCAGTCCATAAATACGGTTAACAATATGGGAGAAATAATAAAGAAATTACATGTTAGATCATGCGTTTGTTGAATGACACATCATAAAATTATGCGAAATAATTAGGAACTAGTGGAGTGGGGTAGGTTTTGGATAGATTCACCATGAGTTTAAATTATTAGTTATGATATAAAAATAAGTAGATAGTAATGTCTAAATAAGATGAATTTAAATCATAAAAGGGAGCGGGAGAAGGTCCTTCATACTGTAGTTTAAAGATTTGATTTATTGAGTCGAATTTTGACTAAAGTAATAGAAATGACTATACATTTCTAATTCAAAGCTCTAGGTTTAGTCAAAATTGCTCTAGTTTGTGCCGTTCGCAGGACTCGGAGTCAAACAGTTTTTGATAGATAATTACTAACAGTATTGATTACCATAAACAATTGTTTCACAATTGCCTTGCAACACGTATGTACTAGAATGTCTATGATAGAACTGTTACCAGTCTCGACTACACCTTTCCTTAGCAATACCAGATGTTTACAGACACAAAATAATAAGCCTTTAAAACATCAACTAATTTAACATGTTGCTCAGGAATAGTTGAATCGATAAATCCGAAATATTAATAATCTGGAAAGTTTGTTTCTTATTCCCAGTGTCACTTTGAAATAAATGGAAACTACTGGTTGTAGTGTTTTTCATTGAATGTTCTCGCAAATGACCCATGTAATCGCCGGATTGGTATTTCTTTGATCAAATTACCACTAAATTGTAAACACATGAACAGCGATACCTGATTCATGGTTTGCATTTTTCTATTTCCCTAAAAGTTATGCTCAAGATAATTAGTTCCTTTTACAAATAATCCTGAACTTCATATGTGATACTTTTTTAGAGGATGTATTTGCATTAAATTTAGCCATTCTTTGGGATCTTTAGTTTGGTTGTATAATTATATGATATGAGAAGGATTTGTTGGAAAAATTACTCATCGTTCATCCTAATATCGAAATTTTTAAACAGGTTTTCAGATTCCAAATTGTCTTAATTACTTCTATTAAAATGAAGAATTCGTTAATATTCAATTTAGTCTTCTGATAAGTTTGTTATTTCAGTTTCTCTAAAGATGGGATATTTCAATTTAATTTTTTTCTCTTATCTTATTACAGAAAATATCCTGTTGATATATTCAACTGAATATTCAAATGAAATGATTTTTAGGTATTCATGCTTATAAATAAAGCTATATTTATTTGGACAACTTGCTCTACATTCCTATTATTGTTGGTATTAAAACTTGATGAAATTATTTCTTGGAATTGGTTTATTATATTCATACCAATATGGTTGTTGGATCTAATTCTATTTACTACCACTATCCTATACATGTCACAAAAGTATGTTTGCACAATTCAACTGATTAGTTGTTATTACATCTAACTAATTTTCATTTTCAGATTTACTCATATACTTGGACAATATAATCTTAATAGTAGATTTAGTCAAACGTTGTTGTTAAGTTTTATCTTATGGAAATTTATTGCACAAATTATTCTTTGTCTGTCATTGGAAGGCTACTTACAGACATTGTTAGACACTTTTTCTCGATTAGATCAAGCATCAGATAACAATCAAAGCAGTAATTCAACTGTTGTTAAAAGTCGTATGATATATGCTGTGTTACCTATATGGACTACAATGCTTGTATGTTTATTGATAGTGTGTGCACAAATTGTAAATCCACGTTTACCTACAGTTTAATCATTTTTATTCAAAAGTAAAAACAATCAACCGTACGATGATGAGCATCATCAACTTGAACTGATGGACTTACGTACGAAGTTCTGCGTTGTATCTGTCTGTCTGTCTGTCTGTCTATCATCAAAGAGAACAACAAAAGACTAATGTTTTGCTACGTGTTTTTATTTTTGTTGACGAATCGATAATTTGTATGTATTTTGTACTGATTTTTGATGCATAATATTCCTTTCTCAATATAAAAGTTTATTATTTTTCGAATTGTTTTTGATATCGAAAGCGCAATTAGTTAGTGGATAATAGTTTATGCTGAAGGAGAAAGGTAATTTATTGACAATTACTCAGTATTATTAAACTTCCTATTTTTACTACGGTAGAATTTTGGACGGAGTAAAGATAATCAGTCTTAGTAGAATCAGTGAATCATAATTTGACTGAAAGTTGATAGTCTTTTGTGTTCTATAATTTTTAGCCTGCAGTAATGGACATGTGATGAATAAGTATTGATATCTTGGAATCATACGATTCTCATACATTTCTTCGTGAATAATAAGTACCTTTAAGTTCACTTTTGGCATTAAAGGGTTTAACTGGCATAATTTTTATCGAGAACAGGGAATCAGAAGTGATTGTATCGATTTGTTTGTCATATGAAGAGATTTTAGTCTAGGCTAAGGGATTTCAGCTACAATTAGTTTTTAATGGTAGGACATTTAGAAATTAACATGTCTAGATTATTTTATGACTATCGGCAGCTCAATAACAAGAAAGAAAATGTGACCGATTAAAACTTTCTTTTCGATGATATCATTTTCTGGAACTGTTCAGTAGTATTTGTAGTTAATCTTTAACGTGATAGACAGACAGACAGATACAAACCAGAGCTTCGTACGTAAGTACATCAGTTCAGGTTGCCATACCACGTCAGCACAGAGACGCAGCTGTCAGTTCAAATCCTAAGAGTAATAGCAATAATAAAAGTATTAGCAGTAATGGAGAAGATTAGGGAGCGAAGATATGATTCGAGAAGCTATAATTGAGTGAGATAAATTTGGAAGGAGAAAGATAGAGATTATTAGGAATTCAGAAGGTTAGAGTTTGAGAAAACGCAAACAGTGGATGCACCTGTGCCATTGCAAATGATTCTGAGCCATGTTGTTCAAGGTCTCTAACCATTGGTGACTTTCGTCTTGAGGACCCCAACAAGGTAAACTATTTAACTTAGTAGTCGACAAGTAAATTGAAGAGTTATAAATTTATCAACGCTAGTCAGAGTTATTCATGTGGAAGAAAATAAAAATGAAGTGGTGTTGCGCAACATGGTCAAGATTATTAACAGGTTCCAAGTATGGAATAGAATAGTAATCAGAATCTGTGAATTTACACATGTATCGTAGTGGTGTTTGGTTCTCTGAGCTGGATGTTTCAGTTTCGTTGTTCTTCTTCTGAACAACATCATCAGCACAAACGTTCGATAAATAGAAGTGAAGTATTCGAATTTCTCCACATTTGACCTGTAGCTTGTTCTGCTAACCTCGATCTTACACATCTTACACATGTATCCTTGCTACACATGAGATCACTGTTGCTTGGTTAGAAATTGTGCGATACTACTACAGGAATCGCTGAACTCCAAACCAGAATAGGATTTCAGAATCTTATTCAACAAATCTCTGTTTTGATTGTGTTTTTATTTAAAAAGGAATATCTGAAATATAAAAACGAAATATTTAGAACTGGTGGTCATTGGTTATAGTTCTTAATCTTCAGTTGGTGTAAGTTTTTATTATTGGGTGATTGTTCGAGCATAGAGCAGTCAAGTCTGCCTTCCTTGCCGCCTGTTGTTTACTCAGATGTCGTCTGCTCTATCGGTTGACGTGAAGTCATCAAATAAGGAATAAATGTTTATTATGACTTCATACAGACAAAGGTGCTGGTATTGACTGAAAAGACTATATTGACAAATTATCCTCAATACTCTGTGATGGTGGCTAGTTCTTTAAACAAACTAACTAGAAAAAGGATGCTACTGAATAAATCGGACTAAAGTTGACTACAATACTTAAAAAGATGAAAAATGGTTTAATCATTGATAACGACCTATTCCAAACATTTAAATTCACCAGATTCTTCTACCACGTAATTGTATGGGCTCCCAAAACTACATAAGAAAGATCTCCCTCATCGTCTGATAATGGACAGAATTACCAAATGGCTGGTGAAAATTGTACAATCGGTCAGAAACCGTATCTGCAAACATAGCATTCTAGGCTCCTTCGATGCCGCCTTTTTATTTACGAATGTTCCATCCACAGAAATTATTTGTTTTTTAATCAATATGTAGCAACGATGTACAACATGACTGCTCTGTATTCATACAATCCTACAATACTGACTTACTTCAATTGAAGTTGAAGAACAAAATCCAAAAACTTCCAGTTGAAGATTTCCCTTTGTCATCATATTTCACACATTCCTTTAAATACACACACCCGCACACAACCAGATCACACTGCACTGTTTGTCTTCTCTTGCATTTGTTGTTTATGTGAGTGACAGAAAGCCTTGATCAGACGTGAAATCCATATCGTTTAGCTTCATCTAAGCTGTCCACTGTATACCGTGCTTCCACTAAGATATTGAAGACTTCATTGGTCAATCGACCACTAGGAGAAAGAGAAAGGGTCTGACACTGTGAATCTGTCAACCGTTCTCCATGCACAAAATATTATTATTATTATTATTTGGATTCATGATGGAAAATCCTGTGAACTTCTTAAATTAGTAAGTAACACATATAAATGAAAGAATTATTGATGTGTAATTTCGATTATCAAATCATCAACATCAGTCAAAGTCTAAATTGATTTATGCAACTTTATATTTATGATTTGGCTCAAGGTGTTTGCAAAGATTATTGGTATTATCATTTAAACAAAGTCCAAACTGTATGATACAAGTAAATTTATACACACACAATGTATGAGAATCCCTTTATATTGAATGAACACACTGGTCTTTTGATTATTTTCTGAAAATATCATAATGAACATATTATAATGCAGAAAACTTTGTGAATAGTAGATACATACATATGTGTTGTTGACAAAAGTTGGATTTCACCATAAAAGAATAATCAATTAAATTGGGATGATGTTATAACAACATTGAAGTGTACTTATATACATGGACAGAGGTTTGTAGAATATGATTCCAAGATATTTGTGTAGATGTATATATTTTGTTGTTGTTGTTGAATATAACAAATCTAGTTGATTGTTGATAAAAGTTTGTGATCAATAATTTAATTGTGGAGAATGAATTTCAACACTTTTTGTCTGCATTGAAAATAATTTGAATTAGTAGGGGAGTTTAATTCTCGGAATTGGATGTTTTAGTTAGTTGGTTGGTTGGTTGGTTGGTTTTCTCCATTATCTCAAAATCATATGAATGTGACATGGTGCTGGTTGTTGGAAAATGGAAGAATTTCACCCGAATGGCAAGCTTTCATTGTAGAATAACTTGACTTTCTTCATGAATATCATTGTCAGTATGTTCTGTCAACAACCTAACTAAAATAGATCCAGTTCAGAGAATGAAACTCCACTATAGTCATCTACTTGAGATACAGATTTTCTCCAACATCACAGTTTGAAATGATATTGTCACGTATAAAGTGACAGAACAATTGTTTTCAACGGTAATGTAACCGAAGTCTGTCAGTGACAGGCTATTAACATTAACTATATCGCAAGGAATATTCAAGTGGCGTGTGGAATTCTTTACTGTATTTCATGATAGTTCGCATCACAAGTTGATATCATCACTAGAAGACTCATTGATAACTGTGTTACTTATTTGTCTATTTAACTACAAATTATTTAATTTTGCATTAACTTCAAAGTTATCATTATGAAATGCGCTTACCTTCGATTATTTATACGTTAAAATAGAAGACATCAATAATCTGCCATAGACTTGAATCATGTTGAATGATTGTTGTAGAGTACATGAAATTGGGTCTTGGAAAAGTATTCTCTGTGCATTTGTTTTAATGCTATCAACTATCGAATGTTGAACTGCTTTTCTCTCTCTTACACCTAATAACTCTTAATGGAGCATGTGTCACCTACCAGCATTAGCTGACCTATTCTGTCTTTCGCTCTGCTTTTCAGTTCTATCCAGTTGATGTTCCCTCAAAATATGTCCTTTCCTCCTCCACTGCTTATTCTTAATTTCTTCCTTACTTTAGGTAAGATGGTTTGTTCTCTGCATCAGTAGGTTTCTGTTGATGGTTTTTAGTCAACCAATCCGCAGTATATTGCGCAGGCAACGGTTATTAGGATGGGAATCTCATGGGCCGAGGATCATTAAAGCATCCTTCAAAACAAAGAAAGAGGACATTACAATGAACGTCATCCAATGTTATGCACCTACCAATGACTACAATGACGACGTTAAAGATCAATTCTACGAAAGGCTGCAGTCAATCGTCGATAAATGTTCACCAAAGGATTTGACGATTCTTATGGGAGACCTGAATGCCAAGGTTGGAATGGACAACACTGGATATGAAGACATCATGGGACGACATAGACTGGGAGAAAGGAACGAAAACGGTGAGAGATTTGCAAACCTATATGCCTTCAACAAACTGGTCATCGGTGGCACAATATTCCCGCACAAACGCATTCACAAAGCCACATGGATTTCACCGGACCACACTACTCAAAACCAAATTGATCATATCTGTATCAACAACAAGTTCAGAAGGACCATGGAGGATGTGACAACCAAGAGAGGAGCTGATATAGCTTCAGATCACCACTTGCTGATCGCCAAAATGAGATTGAAGCTAAAGAAGCACTGGACAACGGGGCAGACAACATCACAGAAGTTTAACACAGCCTTTCTTCGGGATACCGTAAAACTCAACGAATTCAAGATAGCCCTCAATAATAGGTTCCAGGCCTTTCAGGATCTACTCAATGGAGAGAAAGCAACATTGGAGAACAATTGGAAAGGGATTAGGGAGGCAATCACTTCAACATGTCAGGAGGTCCTTGGTCGCAAGAAGCACCATCACAAGGAATGGATCTCTGTTGGTACTCTTGCAAAAGTTGAAGAAAGGAGGAACAAGAAGGCAGCTATCAATGTCAGCCGAACAAGAGCAGAGAAAGTTAAGGCGCAAGCTGAGTATACAGAAGCAAACAGGGAAGTGAAGAAGAGCATCAGAGCTGACAAACGAAAATATGTGGATTATCTAGCAATGACGGCGGGAAAGGCTGCAAGAGAAGGAAACATGAGACAATTGTACGAAACTACAAAGAAGCTGGCCGGGAACTATCGTAAACCAGAACGACCAGTGAAAAGCAAGGAAGGCAAAGTAATCAGCAACACTGAACAACAGCGAAATAGGTGGGTCGAGCACTTTAAGGAACTATTGAATCGACCAGCTCCACTGAACCCACCCAACATCGAAGCAGCATCCACGGACCTCCCAATTAATATTGGCGCACCTACGATTGAGGAGATCAGTATGGCCATCAGAAAAATCAAGAACGGCAAAGCAGCAGGACCAGACAACATTCCAGCAGAGGCAATGAAAGCAGATGTAGAAGCAACTGCGAAAATATTTCACATCCTCTTCAAGAAGATTTGGGATGAGGAACAAGTACCATCAGATTGGAAAGAAGGATACCTGATCAAAATACCAAAGAAAGGAGATCTCAGCAAGCGTGAGAACTACAGAGGCATCACTCTTCTTTCAATACCAGGCAAAGTCTTCAACAGAGTATTGTTAAACAGAATGAAGGACTTTGCAGACTCCCAACTTCGAGATCAACAGGCCGGATTTCGTAAGGATCGATCGTGTACTGACCAAATCGCTACATTGCGAATCATTGTGGAACAATCAATTGAATGGAACTCACCACTATACATCAACTTCTCCGACTACGAGATAGCATTCGATAGCGTGGATAGGAAAACACTGTGGAGCCTTCTTCGACAATACGGGGTGCCTGAGAAAATAGTTAACATCATACGGAACTCTTATGATGGATTCAACTGCAAAATCGTGCACGGAAGACAGCTAACCGACTCTTTTGAGGTGAAGACCGGTGTCAGGCAAGGTTGCTTACTCTCACCCTTTCTCTTTCTCCTGGTCATCGACTGGATTATGAAGACGTCAACATCTGGAGGGAAGCACGGTATCAACTGGACAGTTAGGACGCAGCTGGATGATCTGGACTTCGCAGATGACTTGGCTCTTCTATCGCACACTCAACAACAAATGCAAGAGAAGACGACCAGTGTAGCAGCAGCCTCTGCAGCAGTAGGTCTCAACATACATAAAGGAAAAACCAAAATTCTCCTATGCAACACAACATGCACCAACCGAATCACGCTTGATGGAGATACCTTGGAGGACGTTAACACCTTCACATATCTTGGCAGCATCATCGACGAGAAAGGTGGATCGGACGCAGATGTGAGGGCACGGATTGGCAAAGCAAGGGCTGCATTTCTACAATTGAAAAATATCTGGAACTCCA
The DNA here is from genome assembly GCA_944470395.2 of Schistosoma turkestanicum. Taxonomy (NCBI): domain Eukaryota; kingdom Metazoa; phylum Platyhelminthes; class Trematoda; order Strigeidida; family Schistosomatidae; genus Schistosoma; species Schistosoma turkestanicum. The sequence continues at coordinate 71,826,032 of OX103979.1, forward strand.
AACAACTTTCAAACAAAACCAAAATCACCATTATCAATACAAATGTCAAGACAGTTCTACTGTATGCAGCGGAAACATGGAGAACTACGAAAGCCATCATTCAGAAGATACAAGTGTTTATTAACAGCTGTCTACGTAAAATACTTCGGATTCGTTGGCCAGACACCATCAGCAACAACGAACTGTTGGAGAGAACAAGTCAGATTCCAGTGGAGGAGGAAATCAGGAAGAAGCGGTGGAACTGGATAGGACATACACTACGAAAAGCACCCAACTGCGTCACGAGACAAGCCCTCACATGGAACCCTCAAGGCATAAGGAAAAGAGGAAGGCCAAGGAACACACTACGCCGAGAAATAGAGAAAGATATGAGAGGAATGAACAAACATTGGACAGAACAGGAGAGGGAAGCCCAGGACAGAGTTGGTTGGAGAAAACTGGTGGGCGGCCTATGCTCCATTGGGGGTAACAGGCGTAAGTAAGTAAAGTAAGTAACTGTTATTAAACACCTTCATCTTGTGTATAATGGCTGTCGCAGTCCTCCAATGTTTTGGCACACACAACAAAACAATTGTCTTAACGTTCGTATTGAAAATTTTGAATTCAGTATTGGCTGACTGACATTTGTATTGAGTTGTGAATGTTCCTCAATTTTAGAAATGCTTCCCTCGCTTTGCCAATCTGTGCCTTCACATTTGCATCGAATCCACCTTGTTTATCAGCCATACTGCCTAGATATGTAGAGATTTCCACATATTTCAAGTATTCTCGGTCAAGTGTGATTCGGTTGTTGCATGTTGTGTTGTATGAGAGGATCTTGCTTCTACACTTGTGCATGTTGAGGCCTGCTGCTGCTATACTGGCCTTCTTCTCCTGTAAATGTTATTGTGTGTGAGATATAAGGTCTAGAACATTTGTTCAGTCCAGACTGTTCAGCTCTATCTGAGCTATGCACTGTATTTTGTCTTTCCCGCGAGATGTTAACGTATTCATAATCCAGTTGACCATTATGAGAAACATAAAGTATAGGAGTTAGTAAGTATTCAGTGTAAGTCATGAAAGTTAGACATCGAAGATATTATGGATTTGGCGAGAAAAATCGATAAATAGATTTGTAAAAATTATTGTTCGGTAAATTGAACCTTGAAATTAGATGGTACATTTGTTTGGTCACTCAACAATAAGGTGTATATGTAACTTAAAGACAATTGAATATTCCGCTGGAAATTCACGTTCTTATCATTTATTCGTGTAGTTGAATAGTTTGCCAATGAGCTACATGGTTGTACTATTTGAAAAGTCACATTTATTTTCGTTTTTATGTGTGATTTATGCTCAAAATTAATTCAATCATTGCATGTCATCCTTATTCCAAAATAGAACGAATAAGACAGAATTGTGAAATGAGAAAACCAGTCAACATTTGCACACAAGTAAGAAAGTATGATCTGAATTGGTTACAACAACAAGAAGTATCCATTGATCAAAATCAATATTCAAGTGATAAAAATATTTTTACATTGAATGTAAGAAGCATAAATCATTTTAATCATCTTAATTCATAAATAGTGAAACGGCTGTTTATCATTGCTCTGATTTTTATATTTCATTGTGTGTTCATTGGTGACTAGCTCCTTGGAGGGGGATTTCTGTGAGTTCTAGTGAGAAGTTTTAAGTTGGGGAGTTGAATCCTGTCGAGTGTGAAGCAGTGCTCATTGAAATGACCGAAGATCTTGGGCTCGATCCCGATCGGCAGGTGTTCGCGTTCAACGCTGGAAGTTCCTCTGTTCGAATCTTGCTAGTAGCAGGAGTCTTGCATTCTCACTCCTGATGAGTCCTGTACCAGGCTGAAACGTCCGTCCAGTGCTTTCACATTTCCAATGGTGCTCAAACCATGATTGATTCACGATCTCAGTAATAAGTAACAATCTCCATAACTTCACAAATGTGTTGAGGATGTTAGATCCCCAGAAAACGTTTGATAAATGCCTTATTTTGGATTTCACGTTTGCCAGTATGGGCTGATCAGTTTACCTTGAGATTTCATTTCCCACCACGAAAATCCATGGCTGTGATTGGCTGGTGTGTATTTTAGTGTACTATTTTCGTAACTGTCACAAGGATGTTTCTATGATGTATAAATAAACGAGAATCGTATGCTTGATTGTACTATGATTGCTGGGTGTTTGTAGGAATATACTTTCTACGCTTAACAAGTCTTCTGTTTTGCAGTTTTGGATTCAAAGTAGCCTACCTGGACACTGGTGAACTCGTAATAGCTTCAAACGGACCAAGTGACGAACATAACAAAATGATACACTTAATTGAATGCATAATAGAAGTGTTTATATTTTGAGACGATATAATCCTAATTTTATTTTATCTTCATTTATGTGTTCAACTTTTTATTTATATGTTTATTCATTGAAAGGTATTTGGAATTGCAATTCTACAGTTTACAATTACTTTTGGCGGGACAAATTTATTTATTCTAATGTATGTGTTATTTGTTTGTTGAAGTTAATTTAAGTTAAATTTATTTTTAGCCATTGGATTAGTGAATGGGTTCAAGCAAACAAAATGATTCTTTGGTTTTCCAGGTAAATGATGACTATTTACTTTCTTATTAGTAAAAATATTGTTATTAATGATAATAACAGATACTTTTCTAAATGAAACGAATGTTCAGTCTATACTACTTGTAGGATCCAAACTGATGTTTGGACGGAAGAACAACTGTCCAGTTGGTTTAGGTACGCGATATTGCCCAGTGTAAAACTGAAACAAGTGATTTGCGTAAATGACGGTTCTAATATTCATCATAAATACAAATGTATATTATTACTTGAACAAATATTACCACTCAGTTATTCCACCAACAATTGTTCAGTTAATCAAATCCACAACAGAAACAAATAAATGTTATTCTATCCCACCTGGATAGATAGGATTCGTTCGAAAAATAATATTTGGTTGCTTTATAACACAGAGTGCTTATTATTCTGTAAGGAGGCTTCAATTCACAATTTAGATACACAATTCCAGTCAATGCACGCAACACAATCAATACAGCAACAAGACAATAAGGTTGCCGCCAAGATTAAGTATCAACTAAAACAACACAGATGCACTTCAGAAAGAAAGAGAGAAACTAAGTGAAGGCAAAAGTAATAGAAACTTCAATAAAATACCGATATCATCATCTCAAAATGGAATCGAACAGACTAAAAAAAATGTGCAACTGAAGGAATCATTAAGGACAAATTACAAATGTATACATGGAGGGATTTTCACAAAGAAAGTCTTCAAAACTGGATCTAACACTACTTATCAGTACTACTCACTATCCTTCTCCGTTATATTTATTCACATTTATTTATCTACTACTAATTTCTATACTGATAGTATAAAAAATTCGATAAAATAATCAAGAACATGTATTTTTTGAACTGAAATCTTGCTCGCTTAAAACAATTTACTCAAAATTCAAACCAAACAGACAGTGACCGCCTTGTATATTTGGGCTATCTGTCTTGTTGAAATCAAATATATTTCAACAGGTTACTTGTTTCTGTCTGTTTTAACATGTCACTTATATCTATGAATCACATAATTTGTTCAGGCGCGCCCATAAAATGTTCATGTGTTATCGGTTTCATAAAGCACAAAAATACAGTACAATTCGAGACATCACAGTGGCTAGTAATTTGTTAATAAGATGTCAATTCTTGAACTGCTTACTTCCAACTGTTAATCTCTAATGGTTTTGTAAACTGAAACTTGTTGAAATATCGCGAGCGGAAATTTCAACATTGTACTGAGCATATAATATTGAATAAAATCATTATTATTAAAATTATTTTTAGATTATGACTGTTTCAATATTACTTACTTACCAAATCACTTACTCCTGTTACCCTCAATGGAACATAGGATGCCAACTAGCATTTCCCAGCCTACTCTGCCTTCACTTTCCATTTCGGCTATTCCCAATTGCTATTCATTTTTTCAATGTATGTCTTTAATTCTTGGCGAAGTGTGTCCTTTAGTCTACCTCTTCTCCTTTATCTCTGAGGGTTCTAAGTTAGTCTCATTACTTAGTTGGGTGTATTTCCACAATGTGAGTCCCATACACTTCAACTACTTTTTCCGAATTTCTTCCTCAGTCGGAGGAAGTTGGTTTGTTCTCTGTCACAACAGGGTGTTACTGATGATGTCTGGTCAATGGATCCACATGATATGGTAATAAACACCTGAATGTTGTGGATGATGGCTGTTGCAGTTATTCAAGTTTCCACTCAATACGACAGGAGAGCTGTCTTGACGTTTGTATTGAAAATTGTGACTTCAACGTTGGTTGACCGACTGTTGTGTTGAATTGCAAATGTCTTCAATTGTCGAACTGCCGCCTTCATTTTACCAATTCGCGCCCTCACATATGCATTAGATCCACCTTTTTTATCGGTCGTGTTGCTCAGTTAAGCAGAGATTTTCACATCTTCGAAGTCTTCACCGTCAAGTGTGATTTGGTTGTTGCGTGTTTGTGTTGTATGAGAGCATCTTGATTTTTTACTTGTACATGTTGAGAAATGTTGAGACTGCTGCATAGACTGCTATTGGACGGGTCACCTTCTCCTACATTTGTTATTGCACACGGGATCATTTGCGATGTCTAGATTGTCAATCTGCATCTCATCTTTGCACTGTATCCTGGCTTCGCCCTCAAATGTTGACTTCTCTATAATTCAGTCGACCACTATGAGAAAAAGAAAGGATAAAATTAAGCAATCTTATCTGACACCAGTCTTCACTTGAAAGGAGTCTGTGATTTGTCTTCGATGCACGATTTTGCGATTTAGTCAATCACAAGAATTCTGTAGGTTGTTGACATTCACTTCAAACACACTGTAGTATCAAAGGAGCCTCCATAGTGTAATTCCTTTCATACCATAAAATGATTCCTCGTAGTCAATGAAGTAGATGTTTTGTGGTGAATTCCATTCAGTTGATCGTGCCAAAATGATCCGCATTGTTTAGTTTAGGTCGGTATACAACTGATGCTTGCGGAATCCAGCCTGCTCATTTCGAACTTTAGTGTCTACTGAATTATCCATTCAATTAAACAACACACTGTTATGAAGACTTTTCCTGGTATTAAGAGATGGCTGATGCCTCACACTTACTGTGATTGCCTTTCTTTGTCATTAATTTGATGAGGTGTGCTTTTAACCAGTCTGTTGGTACTTGTTCTTCATCTTAAATGTTAAGCCCACATGGCCTGTCCAAGCTTTTCAGTAATCTAATTAAGTTTTTCTGCCCGACATACTGCTCAAACGTTTTGCTTTTCCTTGATTAAAGGTGTCCTTTACTTAATTCACTTGTCACATGTCTAAATTATTTTTGTCTGACCACAAATATTCAGTCATGCCTTCATCTCATTGAGTTAGCTCATTCGACTTTTCCTCTTTGCTCCGTTTTGCTCTGCTTTGCTTTTACACTTTGTATACTCATGTCGGTCTGCATGAAATAAACTCATCCAACTGTATCCATATTTAGCTTCTTATTACCACCATCACACAAACCAAGTTCACCTAAGTACAATCAACAAAAATTGAAAAGTAGATTGTATGTTATAACATATTCAGTCATTCGTCTAAATCGGAGTCAGATCACCAGCCATTAGAAGAAGTTTCTACAACATGAAAATCACCATTGGGAATTGAACATTTTCTTTATTAAATCAAAACATAATTTGCATGCAATGAATGAGAAATTTTTCTAATTCTGATAAAAATTATTGCAGTTATTCATATTGTTTATTGTTGTTTACAGCATTATATACATAGTTCTTCTATTAATATGGGTATTCGTCCCAGTATTAACACGAAAATATCCTTACAATATATTGTATCTATTAGTGATGGTAAGTTTATATATATTCATATATTTACATGTCAGTTCAAGTTTGTATAAGTTAATCAAAAAAGGGTTTCAGTTTAAAACAACTTAGTTGCATGAAAAGTGCTAGGTAAATCTCTACTGACCTATCTATTTATGTATCTATCTATCTATCTATCCACTCATCACTGTCTTAACAGTCGCTTTATTTGTCTATTGCCCAACAGTAACAGTACATAATGACTGCTCTTACAGTTTTATTGACTGAGTGTTTGTTAGCAGCTCATCATTGAACATCCCGCAAGTTCTGGACGATCGTTTCATTCTAGTATATGTCTCCTCAACAGTACACATACAGATCATGTCGACCTACACATCATTATCTAATTAGTAATTGACCATGTGATGTCAACTTTACATAAACACAATTATTCCACTTACATGATTGTGGTTTTTTTTTTCCGCTCACATTATATTATCATCATTGAATATAAGTAGTATAATTTCGCAAGCTGGCAGATCATCATCATTATTATTACTAATACTGCATTTCTCATCATTGCTATTATTTTCATTATCATTTTTATTCTCATTGCAGACAATATTTTCCACGATTGCAATTGCATCCGATGCAACTTTTTACTTTGACGAGATTGTTTATCAAGTTTTCGGTGTCTCAGTGACCTTGTTCAACTACATAATTTGCATTACAGATATTCTACAATATGATATTAGTCGACATTATGTCATCAATATGATTGTTACATTAATAAGTGATATCCTCTTACTCATTGGACAAATTTGTTACATCATACTGAGCGATTATGCAGTAAGTATTTTCTGTTTTACAAAACCTTTTGTTTGATTTGAATTGTGTTAATGAGTCTATGCCATCATTCTTCGTTGTAAATGCCCTACGATTGCTGAATTGAACTGATCATGAACTGGTCAATTTTATACTAGCATTAGGAAGCTGAAAGTACTCGAAGACCGTTTTATTGTGATACTGGAGTCCTCAACGGTGCGCATCTGGGCGAGCCTTTCAAGCAGGAATAAAATCAAGAAACTTCGGTCTCATGCACGAACTCCAAACTTATTGACCTCTGAGCCGGTATCCAACGGTGTTTATATTTAACTTCACTCACAGAGTATAAATTCGTGTAAAAATTATCAGTCTTACAGTAGGAAACCAGTTGAGTTTCTATAATCGAGAAAAAGAAACACCTCGTTCATTTTTACTCATCGATAAATAAAGTTGAACATGTGAACGATTGAATATCAATCAATAGGCTTAAAGGTAATATATACCCGTTATTA
>OX103979.1:71838246-71842255 GCA_944470395.2 Schistosoma turkestanicum
CACTGATAAAAAACAATCTTCACAATTCTAATAGTGACAAACCCTTATCAATTCTCGTTATCATTATCTGCAACACGATATCATTTATTGTGTTGACGAGATCATTCAAATAAAATATCAGAGAATTTCTAGCATTCTACAATTTATAAATTCATATGTGAGTTCACATATTAATTAGGCTTTTATTATGACGTAAAGGTCAACTGATCACATGACTGAAGGTTAATAAAAAAATAAGACAGTCCATAGTAAACAATGCGAAGTAAACATTATACTAAGATATATATATATATATATATATATATATATATATATATATATATATTCATTACGGGGTTGTGAAGATTGCAAAGTTACACATTTTTGAAAGCATGAATCGATCAATGTAAGACCACCACCATTAGAAACCTGGAAGAAGCACTGACAGACGGCCGTTTCGTCCTGGTATGGCTCGAATCCTGCGGGGTGCAGGAGTCGTGGATGCGCACTGCCACTGTCCGTCAATTAACAGTTTCTTTTAAAGACAAGAAATCAACTATTCTCTATTATTAATCATGAGAATTTATGTAATTTTATGTAGTTTTAGAGTGTAATAAGCTTGTTGAAAATTGTTGAAGAGTTTCATTGAAATCATCATAAACTGATCAGTGTTTTTGGCGACCATTAGAAACCGGAAATCACTGACTGGACAACTGTGTTCTTCCTAACACTGAGACTCATCACTAGTGTGTATTCATCACGAACTTGTGATTGGAAGTCGGATTCAGGACTTTCGATCTGGTGTACGAACGCTTAACCTATAGTGAGTGAAGGAGAACACAGGTGAGGGCAACCGAGTTAATTGATAAAATAGGAAAATCATATCGTCGTAAATCGTTAATTTGCAAAATATCAATCGATCATATTGAACTGGACTGTTCTTGTTGCAAAAAAACATCAGTCGATTGTCTGACATTTCAATCTGTTCATGCGTTTCATACACAAATCTCATTGTGTTGCCGCTCTTCCTTTCTTGATCTTCTGCTGCCAGATATTACGTTTTCGCTCGCGTCATATACTACTTATAAGTAGCGCGCACCACAAACCTATTGACCATTGAACCGGAATTCAGATGATTAGTTTTAAAAACATTATTGAATTAAAAATGTTAGATTCGACTCTAAGACATCAATTTTTCGATATCGAACCTGTAGATTTTAAAAAAATTTATTCATTCAACTTGTGTTTATAATATGACACTGAGAAATATGAACATAAGTAAGGCTTATCAGAAGGTCTTGAACATGTCATGGTGTGGTGCGCGCTACTTATAAGTAGTATATGACGCGAGTGTAAAAGTAATGGTTTGCAGCAGAAGATGGGTGGAAGATCAACAAGAAAGGAAGAGTGGGAACACAAAGGAATTTGTATGAAACGAATGAATAGTGAGTGAAATGTCAGACAATGGATTGATGATTGATTGAAGATTTGCAAATTAACAACGATTTACGATATGGTTTTCGCCTATTTTACTGAGTAACTCTGTAATTTGCGATAATTCCGATTCAGTTGCCCTCACCTGTGTCCTCCTTCACTACAATGTGACTGAGCACCTTCAACTAGAGTGTATCCAGTCCAGCTAATCAATATCGAGGACGTACAAAACTATTTAGTTTGGAGATTTTTTTCACAGTTGATCACAAACAAGGTCACGGGAATGAGGGGTGATTTAACACTGGTCACTCAAATTTTTTTAAACTGGCAATTTTGTCTAAAAAACTTCCTCATGCATAACAACCAAAATACATATATATGAGGAGGCATGTTTTAGGTTGATTTACGTGTGTAATTGTGAATTTGACTTCAAATTTAGCAGTACTAAACATACTTGTATCATCAATAAAACGAAACAGTTAAACACCATACACTCACGCATTAAACAAGTATGTGCTTGTCTGAATTCAATAGCTCAATAAAATAAAATAACATGATGGTAGTTTTGAAGAAAGATGTGTACTAGATTTAAACTACACTATGCTCACTAATATTGAGATGTAGCTACTACTATATATATTCAACTGATGAGTCACCAGTAAGACAAAATAAGTGTCCTTGATTCTAACTGTAACCACAATCAACCAATCAATCAGTCAATCAATAGCAACGTAGAACTTGGTACGTACGTACGTACCTGTGTACATCAGTTCATATTGCCATACAACATTAGCACAGAGATGTACTTATCAATTCAAATCCCGTAGTAGTAGGTGTAGTAAAAGGTATTAGCGGTTTTCGGAGAGATTTAAGGTTCAGCGATATTATTCAAGAAGTAGAATCTAGTGAAATAAACTTAAAAAGAAACAAGATAAAGGTGATGAGGAATTCAGAAGGTTAGGAGGATTCAGGGAGAACACAAAGAATGAATGCACCTACGCTATTACAAAAACGGTTTTAAGCCATGTCTGTCATTCACAATAGAAATAATAATAAAAGCATTTCAGTAGTATTGAACGCATAATCACATGTGTTTCGCATTTCTGTCTCCATTATTACATTAGTTCATAATACAATTATTAACGATACGGTATAGGTCATAAGTTGCAATGCATCCAGTAACACATCAGGATCATTCGGTTTGTGATGAAGTCGCCTGCGTTTTAAATTTCAAGTAGAGCTGACTAGTTTAGTGGCCTGCTATATGACTCTGATATTTACAAATGATTGAGTATACGATGAAGTAAATCTCCCCTTCAGTCTCTTTACAGTTGGTGGGGTCAGAAGACGTGTGAGTAACTTGAGAAGAATGGACAGATTATCTTGTTCAAAGGCTGAGACAAGCCTTGAAGGCTTGACTTAAAAGCACACACACACACCCTACAGTTGTTTTATCCGTAACACTAATGAGACACATTCAGTAGTAATACGATGTTAAAAAATTTCTGAGTTTGAATAATGTGTTCGCAAGCTGTTGAGGACGTTAGATCCCTAGAACTCATGGGATAAATGTCTTAATTATAGATTTTATTCATGGACTGATCAGTTGACCTTGAGATCGCATTCCCCACCAGGAAAATCCTTGGCTGTGATTGGTTATTGAGTTATTTTAGAGTGCTATTTTTATGACTCTCTAAAAGGACGTCTATATGATGTATAAATAAACGCGATTGTGTGTTTGCTGTGTGTTTGTAGAATATATTTTCTACGCTATATCAAGACTTTTCGTTGGTCATCAGATCAGGGTAGCCTACCTGGACGCTGGTTCATTGTCTCGTTCACGTTTATCGACTAAGATGAACCCGTAATAGCGTCAAACATACCTAGTGACCAGCATAACACAAGCCATTATGACCATTTACTGAATGTCTGGATTTTTAAATGACGAGAAGTGATCAGATGATGACACATTACTGGTATAAATAAAAAGCTGTTTAATGATCGCGATCTTTGATTCATCATCACTCTTTGACTATAGTCCTAAATACGATTCCAACTTACTAACTTCAATCGTTCACAACTAAAGTCAGTAGTAGTGGTAGTAATCGTGTTGTAATTTCCTTCTATATTCTTTTCATGACATTAAAATCTCCTCTCTTGTTAGTGAAAGAAAGTTTCATTTGTGAAAATCAATAAATTGAAGGTCAACAATATGATCTGGCTGAATGATGAGGACAACTCATGTGATCATGTTATTTTGACGTAGGCCTATGACTAACTCACATGATTATCAAAATGTTAAAACTATTAAACTGGTTGGTATCCTTATTCAAGTTAGGGTAAATTCAGTGTCATTCATCATATTGAAGTCAAAGTTGCGAAGTATTAACATACATCATGATCACTAACCTAGATGGTCTATGTCGAAAGATGCGAATGTACTTGAGTTTGACCGGTGTGATGGTGCGACCTCCTGGTATGACTCTCAAAGTTATGCTTCGAAGTTAATACTTAACCTAGATTATGTTATCATGATAACCAGATTACTGGGTAGAATAAATACCCTCAATAGTTTGTAGCATATATATGAGTTTTC
>OX103979.1:71842753-71871426 GCA_944470395.2 Schistosoma turkestanicum
CGGCAGGTGTTCGCGTTCAACGCTGGAAGTTCCTCTGTTCGAATCCTGCGAGTAGCAGGAGTCGTGCATACTCACTGCTGATGAGTCCTGTATCAGGATGAAACGTCCGTCCAGTGCATCCACATTTCTAATGGTGCTCAAACGATGATTGATTCATGATCTCAGTAATAACTAACAATCTCCATAACTATACAAATGTGTTGAGGATGTTAGAATACCTAAAACTCGCTTGATAAATGCCTTATTTTGGATTTCACGTCAACCAGCATGGGCTGATCAGCTGACTTTGAGATCTCATTTCCCACCACGGAAATCTATGACTGTGATTTGCTGCTGTGTATTTTACTGTGCTATTTTCGTAACTGTCCCAACGACGTTTCTATGATGTATAAATAAACGAGAGTTGTGTGCTTGATTGTATTGCGATTGCTGGGTGTTTGTGGAATATACATTCTACGCTTACCAAGTCTTCTGATTTGCAGTTTGGGATTCAAGGTAGCCTGTCTGGACACTGGTGAATTCGTAATAGCTTAAAACGGATCAAGTGACGAACATAACTAAATGATCCACTTAATCGAATATATAATAGAAGTATTGATATTTTGAGACAATATAATCCTAATTTTATTTTGTCTTCATTGATGTGTTCAACTTCTTATTTATATGTTTATTCATTGAAAGGTATTTGGAATTGCAATTCTACAGTTTACAATAACTTTTGGAGGAACAAATTTATTTATTCTAATGTACGTGTTATTTGTTTGTTGAAGTTAATTAAAGTTGAATTTATTTTTAGCCATTGGATTAGTGCATGGGTTCAACAATACAAAATGATTCTTTGGTTTTCCAGGTAAATTGACTATTGAGTTGCCTATTAGTAATAATATTGTTATTAGTGATAGAACAGATACTTTTCTAAATGAAATGTATGTTAAGAGTATACTACTTGTCAGTACTACTCACTATCATTCTCCCTTATATTTATTCACATTTATTTATCTACTACTAAATTCTATACTGATAGTATAGAAAATTTGATAAAATAACCAAACAGACAGTGACCGGCTTCTATATTTGGGCTATCTGTCTTGTTTCAACAAGTTACCTGTTTCTGTCTGTTTTAACATGTCACTTCTATCTATGAATCACATAATTTATTCAGGCGTGTACATAAAATGTTCATGTGCTATCGGCTTCATAAAACACAAAAATACAGTTCAGTTCGAGACATCCCAGTGGCTAGTAATTTGTTTAGAATAGAATAAAAGTTACTACAATGTTGATTCTTGAACTGGTTACTTCCAATTGTCAATCTCTAATGGTTTTGTAAACTGAAACTTGTTGAAATATTGCATGCGGGAAATTCAACATTGTATTGAACATATATTATTGAATAAAGTCATCATGACTGTTTCATTACCGTGCTGAAATTACTTACTTACTCCTGTTACCCCCAATATAGCACACTGCCATTTACCAGCATTTCTCAACCTACTCTGTCCTTCACTTTCCATTCCGGCTGTTTCCAATCGCTATTCATTCTTTTCATATCTGTCTCTAATTCTCGGAGAAGAGTATTTTCCGGTCTTCTCCTTTGTTCCTGTGGTTCTCAGTTAGTACTTGCTTCGTTACTCAGTCGAAGGATGTTGCTGTTTGCCTTGTGTACGTTAATATTTATTGTTGCTGCAGAAGCTGCAACAACACTGGTCATCTTCTCCTACATTTGTTCTTGTATGTGGGATATAAGGTCTAGATCATCTGCCATGTCTAGAATGTCGATCTGCATCTAAGCTATGCATTGTATCCTGGCTCCGACCTCAAAAGTTGACTTCTTTATAACTCAGTCGACCACTATGAGTAAAAGAAAGGATGAGATTAGGCAATCTTATCGGACACCAGCCATCACTTGAAAGGAGTCTGTGATTTGTCAATCACAAGAATTCCGTAGGATGTGGATTTTCGCCGCAGGTACACCATGGTATCAAAAGAGCCTCCACAGTGTCATTCCCTCCACACTGTAAAATGCTTTCTCGTAGTCAATGAAGTTGATGTTCGGTGGTGAATTCCATACAGTTGATCGTGCCACAATGATCCGTACTGTTTTAATTCAGTCGACATATGACTGATACTTGCGGAATCCAGCCTGCTCATTTCGAACTTTAGTGTCTACTGAATTATCCATTCAATTAAACAACACACTGTTTGAAGATTTTTCTTGGTATTGAGAGATGGCTGTTGCCTCAAACTTGTTGTGAAGGCCTTTCTTTGTTATTTTGATGAGGTGTGCTTTTAACCAGTCTGTTGGTACTTGTTCTTCATCTTAAATGTTAAGGCCACATGGCCTGTCCAAGCTTTTCGGCAATCTAATTAACTTTTTCTGCCCAACTTTACTGCTCATACGTTTTGCTTTTACTTGATTACACGTGTCCTTTGCTTAATTCACTTGTCACATGTCTAACTTATATTTGTCTGACCACATATAACTCAGTTTTTACCTTCATCTTCTCATTGAGTTAGCTCATTCGACTATTCCTCTTTGCTACGCTTTGCTCTGCTTTGCTTTTACACTTTGTATACTCATGTCGGTCTGCATGAAATAAACTCATCCAACTGTATCCGTGCATTTAGCTTCTTATTACCGTCATCGCACAAACGAAGTTCGCCTAAGTACAATCAACTTAAGCTGAAAAGTAGATTGTATGTTATAACATATTCAGTCATTCATCTAAATCAGAGTCCGATCACCAGTCATTAGAAGAAGTTTCTACAACATGAAAATCACCATTGGGAATTGAACAGTTTCTTCATTAAATCAAAACATAATTTGTATGCAATGAAAGAGAAATTTTTCTAATTCTGATAAAATTATTCTAGTTATTCACAATCTTTTATTGTTGTTTACAGCATTATATACATAGTTCTTCTATTAATATGGGTATTCGTCCCAGTATTAACACGAAAATATCCTTACAATATATTGTATCTATTATTGATGGTGAGTGTGTATGTACATAAATGGTTACGTTTCAATTGAAGTATGTACGCATTAAAAGTTAATAAGAAGCGGTTTCAGTTTAAAACAGCTTAAATGCATGAAAACTGCAGGGTAAATTTCTACTGACTTATCTATCTAACTATCCACACATCTATCTATTTATCTATTGATTCAAGACTGTCCAAATAATCTCTTAAGTTGTCTACTAACCAACGTTTAACTTTACAGTTTTATTGATATCATCTTTGAACACCTGAAGTACTGGACTATCATTTCATTTCTAGTATATGTCCTCCTCCAACAGTACACATACAGAAAACATGTCGACCTACACATTATTATCTAATTAGTAATTGACCATGTGATGTCAACTTTACATAAACACCAATTATTACATGTTTGTAGATTGTTTTTTTTTCCTGCTCACATTATATTATCATCATTGAATATAAGTAGTATAATCTCGCAAGCTGTTATTATTATTATTATCGTTTTTATTATCATTGCAGACAATATTTTCCACGATTGCAATTGCATCCAATGCAACTTTGTACATTGACGAGATTGTTTATGAAGTTCTTCGCGTGTCTCAGTGACCTTGTTCAACTACATAATTTGCATTACAGCTATTCTACAATATGATATTAGGTCGAACATTATGTCATCAATATGATTGTTACACTAATTAGTGATATCCTTCTTACCATTGGACAGATTTGTTACATCATACTGAACAAGTATGAAGTAAGTATTTTAATTTTTTTTTACAAAATTTTCGTTTCATTTAATTCTGTCAGTGAGTCTATGCCATCATTCTTCGTTGTAAATGCCCAAAGATTGCTTGGATTGAACCTGACTCATGAACTGATCCAATGTTATACTAGCATTTATTAAACCATTTTATTGGATACTAGAGTCCTCAACGTTGCGCATCTGCGCGAGCCTTTCAAGCAGGAATGAAACCAAGAAACTTCGGTCTCGTGCATGAATGCCTAACTTATTGACCAGTGAGCCGGTGTTAATACCTAAACTTCACTCATAGAGTTATAAATTCGTGTAAAAATTGTCAGTCTTACAGTAGGAAAGCGTGGCCAGTTGAGTTTCTGCTAATAGAGAAAAAAAAACACCTCATTCATTTGTACTCATCAATCAATAAAGTTGAACATCTGAACGATTGAATCATCAATCAATGGGCTTAAAGGTAATATATACCCGTCATTACGCTAGAAAAATCCTGAATTGTATACAAATATTGCGTCGTTTATGAGTTTATATTTACATAGAGTCTTAAACTTATCTACTTACTTACTACTTACTGACTTACTTACTTTTCTTACTACTCACTTACTTACGCCTGTTCTCTTAAAGGAGTATAAGCCACCGACAATCATTTCAGCTTACTCTTGTAGTGAACGAGAAC
This sequence comes from Schistosoma turkestanicum, assembly GCA_944470395.2. Classification (NCBI taxonomy): domain Eukaryota; kingdom Metazoa; phylum Platyhelminthes; class Trematoda; order Strigeidida; family Schistosomatidae; genus Schistosoma; species Schistosoma turkestanicum. The sequence goes on from OX103979.1 coordinate 71,847,169, forward strand.
ACAGGTGGGGCAACCGAATTGTATTTAACGAAAATTACAGAGTTACTCAGTAAAATCGGAAAACCATAACGTAAATCGTTAATTTGCAAAATATCAGTTCATCATATCGAACTGAACTGTTCCTGTTGCAAAACATCAATCCATTGTCACTATTCATGCGTTTCACACAAATTCCATTGTTTTCTAACTCTTCCTTTCTCGATCTTCCCCCATCTTCCGCTGCCAGACATTACGTTGACACTCACGTCATATACTACTTATAGGTAGCTCCCACCACACTCTGTCCGCCGCTCTAATTTCCAGCTGTTTCCAGTTGCTATTCATTCTTCTCATCTCTGTCACCGTTTTAGAATACAATGTGCTTTTTGGTCTAGCTCTTTCGTTTTGACCATGAGGATGCCAAGTCACGGCTTGTCTGATGAATCAGTTGGATGATTTCTGTAATGTATGTTTTATCCACTCTCAACGCTTTTTCCTTATTTGTTCCTCGGCTGATGGAATCACACTTGTTCTCTCCCACAGTAGATTATTGCTGATGGAAATATTATCTTTAATAATGCTTTGACTCGAGAAAACTAGTCTGGTTTCAGAACTGACCGTGAATGTATAGATCATGTATTCACACTTCGTCAGGTACTAGAACATAGACACACATACATACGTCCGACGATAGCTGTATACCTGGAACTGAAGGCGGCGTTTGACTCTGTCTACTGTGACGTTCTTTGTGTCTGTCATTGAGAGGTGTACCAAAGAGTTACACTAACTTTGTACAGGCTCTCTACTCGAACAGTACTGCCTGAGTCAACGCCTATGTTTAATTGTCGTCCAGAGTGATTACTTCAAGTGGTATTCTTCACGGATGTCAACTCTCTCCATTCATATTAAACTTTGTTATTGACATGTTCTGAGAAATAACATTATATTCGTGTGAATGTTCAGGAACAGAATTTTTACTAGGAGATTAACTTCTCAACTTAGAATATGCCGATAGCATAGTTCTATTTGGTGAAGGCGCTGATAAAACACGGCACATTTTGACCTCCCTAAACAACAATCCAAGCGTGTTGAGGATGCGATTCTCCCCGTCGAAATGCAAAATGTTGCCTTAGGATTGGGCTGAATCGTCAGCTGAACTAGTAAAAGGGAGTGAAGTAGCTGAGTGTGTTGACTGATTCACTTATCTCTGGGGTCTCGTCAATACTGAATGCTTGTTGTGTGACGAAATCTTAGCATGGATACAAAAGACTCGACTGGCTTTTGCCAACCTTCCTCACTTATGGTATAGGCGAGGTATCAATCTGCTAACCAAAGACAGAGTGAACTGCGCAGCACTCCGCTCCATCCTACTTAGAATATGCCGATAGCATAGTTCTATTTGGTGAAGACGATGACAAAACACGGAGTCTTCTGACCTCCCTAAGCAACTATGCAAACATGTTCGGAATGAGATTCACCCCGTCGAAATGCAAAATATTGCTTCCGGATAGACTTGAATCGTCAGCTGAACTAGTGATAGGGATTGAAGCAGTTGAGTGTGTTGACTGATTCACTTATCTCGTGAGTCTTGTCAACGGTGAATGCTTGTTGTGTGACAAAATCTTAGTATGGATACAAAAGGCTCCACTGGCTTTTGCCAACCTGCCTCCCTTATGGCATAGGCGAGATATCCATCTGCTAACCAAAAGGACGAGTGTACTGTGCAGCAGTTCTCTCTGTCCTACTATATGGCTGTGAAATAAAACAGAGCATATTCGTGGGGTCCTACTTTTCAATTATAGGTTTATGCGAAACATGTCTCATATATCCGTGGAACATCGAGGAAGCAGTACTGTTGTTAGAAAAAGAGTACTAGGTAAAGATGGAAGATCAATAGATGAAGTATTGAAACTTCCTCATTTTGGTAGGTTGGGAAACGTGGTACGTTTGCCCAACCACCTACTGCATCGACCAGCTATGTTATCTGATACAGGAGTACACGAGAAGAAGGCTAAGGGGCAACCAAACTAAAACTTGTCACAAATACAAGAAGTCACTGACAGGTGCACAACGCCACGTTTCTTGGTGTAGACTACGAGGTTGGGGGCGGGAGCATGTCTCAAAATCGTTTTCCATTATCGCTAACACTTCTGACGCCTTTCATACTACAGCATTTGACTTGACAGTTCGATTGATTTGTGGTAATGTGGTGTAGCATCGTGAACAGGTGTACAGAGTACAAAGCTCTACTTTGTATCTGACTAACTGCTTGGTGGACAAAACTCCACATTGAATTTATTCATTTGTATTTCAAATTTCTCCCATCGTTGGCAAGAAATAAACTTCAACTATCAGTTTGTTGACTGATATTTTGAATTATTTTTCATGTAAATAAATAAATAACTCATAATCGGTAAATCGATGTACCGCAGAAGAAGAAGAAGAAAATGATGATGATTCATGAGAATGAAATGAATATTATTTGTTCAATATTCAATAACTAGATAAATAACTTTGTTTTACTTGTTTCATTTTCGACAAAAACAACACGTTGAGAATGTTCTTTTTTCTCATTTGTAATTTTCTAATTAGATTATACTTGTTGTTGCCGGTGTAATTACACTTCCATTTGCAAGTTTTGTAAGTTATTCGTATTATTATTTATGATTATTATTACTAGGACTGTGACATTTTGTTCAATACAGTTTATTATCAATTACTATCTCTGTACTTATATAATAAATGGTACTGTTGCGGTGTGGTTTTAAAGAATTCCCATCACATCATGTAGACTTCTGTAGATGATTGATTACACCATGTGGATGTGTGCACCAGTAAGCTATAGATCAATGATTTAGAAGGGTAAATGTTTTTCGTGCGAGATCAAAAATTGTTGAATGCGACGATGTGAAGTTCGTTTTATGAACGTTTTGGCAAATAATATGCAGCAAGAATGGAAGACTTCATTATTCTGTGCTTGAATGACGACTTAATACAATACTAATGATATTCCTTTTTATATATATACACGGCTAGATCAAATCGTACTAATACTGACGGAAACTTATATTTTAGAAAGAAATATATATTTCCAATCAATTCACACGACCTTTTTATGACATTAGTGGTACGATGCATGACGATAAAAACACTTGATACTGACTTCATAGTTTATGGCGAAATTTCATTATTTAAGCTGAATGATTTGCTCGTGGAAGTGTCTATTTTCATCGAATTAAAACACACCTGAAATGGAAATTCAACGAAGGAAAATAAAAATCCAGCCTACTGTTGGGGATGTTAGATCCCCAAAACTCGCTTGATAAAAGCCTTATTTCGGATTTCAAGTTTGCCAGCATGGACTGATCAGTTGAGCTTCAGATTTCATTTCCCACCACGAAATTCCATGACTGTGATGATTGGCTGCTGTGTATTTTAGTGTGCTATTTTCGTAACTGATCCAAGGACGTTTCTATAATGTATAAATAAACGAGAGTTGTGTGCTTGATTGTATTGTGATTGCTGGGTGTTTGTACAATATACATTCTGCGCTTATCACGTCTTCTGTTTTGAAGTTTGGGATTCAAGGTAGCATATCTGGACGCTGGTTCATTGTCTCGTTCGCGTTTATCGACTAAGGTGAACTCGTAATAACTTCGAGCGTACCTAGTGACGAACCTTACACCTACACATCACCTATTAGTTCACGATACATAGAAATCATAGCATCCATTCATAAGATTCTACTAGGGATCATCGGATAACAGAATTTCCAATGTGATCACTGGAAAAACAAACCATTACTTGATGAGTTGATCTAAAAGTTTTCGTTATTCAATGAATGAAATTATCAATGAATAAATTAATTAATTAATTAAAATTCCTAATTTAACTTGACATAAACTATTTTCTTTTTCTACAGAAATTATTATTTGAAATGAAAAAAATTTTCAGAACTGGTAAATTTGGTTATAAGAGAGAAGATTTGGTCTTAGCATCTGGAATTCTTTACAATTCTTGGTGGAGTTTATTTCTCACAGTTTTATGGACATCTTCAATGACAGGTTTAAATCAGACGAAATTAATAGATATCACTACTATTCCTACTACATGACATGGTCGACTAAATTGTTTGATTCTGCACAAATTTCATTCAATACTACTTATTTTTAAAGGATAGTAGTATTACAGGAATGTTTTTCATTTGTTATGCGTCTGTTTTTTTGAGAGACAATTTTTCATTCACGTTTCTCCAAATAAACATCTACATTTCAATGTTCAGTGTGTTATGAAAGGTGATTGTGTTGCTGAGGGTTATGTCTTCTCATCACAATCGGCAAATCCCTTGACGGGCATCTCTTGACGATTGACTATTACCTGTCATAGGAGTTGATGGGTAACGGGATCATTGTTACCGTGGATTGACGCATAGCATTGAATGATATTGATTGTAGTGTCATATCGTTTTGTCATGGAGGATGCATTGATGATTTTGGGTCGTAAGCTTCTTTAGATAACATCAATGTGAGATATTAGCTTCCGTATGACTAAAATACAACAGTACCTCTCCACCAAAATTAAGTTTTCCGTCTAAATTATATCCAAATATGTTTCAATTATTCCAAGTACCACTAAAGTATATCATCGCATTTTTCTGCATCGGCGTAAATGTTGCGTCCGTTCTACCACATTGTGCGGACATTGCATGTACCTATCTCAATTATTGATTTGGTCAGCTGAAGGAATATTATTGAAGGAACTCAGCTTCCATTATTAGGCATCATAACTCTATAACTCTGAGGAAAGAGTTCATATGATTGAAATGATTTTCTGTGGTTATCATTTTATTAGCAAGTTAGTTTTCTACAGAAATTGTTGCTAACTCTATCCTAAACCCATATTTTTTATCTAAGGTTTAGACGGACATTACCACTAGAAGTGTCTAGATAAAGTGTCCATGCGGATAAATCTACAAAGAATATTTATCTGACTGGAATTTTTTAATAAAAATGTGTACAACACAATAACTACTTAAGTAGAACGTAAAGAATGGTTCTTAATACATCAAAAAATATTCAACTAGTCTCTTCCACCAAGACATTTCTGATATTTTTAATTGAAAATAACTAAATAAATCTTACTCCTCCTCATGAAGTTTAAGTCGCTGACCAGCCAACTCTGTCCCAGGCCTTTCTTTCCACTTCTACTTAATTACAGTTCATTCTTTTCATATCAGTCTTCAATTCTTGGCCTAAATGTGTATTTTGGTCTACAACCTCCTATTTGGCATTGAGTATTCCAAATGAGAACTTGCCTGTTTGACGTAGTCGGATGATTTCTGCACCTCAATCTCTGACTCCTCATTTCTTCCCCACTCAAAACGAATCTGGTTTATTCTCTCAATTAAATATATTCAGTAAATAGTCAGGTGTTGTTATTATTTAAACAACATTTGAGAGAAAAAATGATTTTGTTTATTTCAAAATGAAATATTGAAAAATAGTAAAGAAAATTCAAATCAAAACGCAACAATACACAACACTCGTTTCAATGTCCAATTAAATTTATTCCTGGTGTGTTTATCGACATGGATTAAAGTGCATCCATCAAATTGTTTATGATTATTTTTCAAAAACAAACAAAAAATTGTCTTTTGATCATGAACATGATGGATGACCAAAGCATCATCATCATTATCATTGAACATTGACAAAACAGAAATGGTAATCTTTTTTTGTTTGAGTAGAGGTAGGTTGACAATGCAGTTCTGATTATTATATGTGTAAATTCCAGTCTTTTGGAATCATTCATCAAATGGATATGGACACACAGTTTTTTATGTATATGAATGAGTTTTTCTTAGTAAATAATTAAGTTGTATTCATCATCATTAGTGATAATGACAAAAATAGTCAAAGTTCAATTCTGTGACTTCAAGTTACAATTAAGCTGATTATATATAAATATATTTAAATATGTATGTACGAATCAGTTGTGTAATTATTGTAATTTTTCAAATTCATGAAAATGTTAATAGAATTTATTAAAAATCCAACATTTCCACAAATCGCACACATAAAATTGTTAGAACATAGTGAAATATCATATTTTTAATGAGTTGAATTTCTTCATCAATCATCATATAGTCAAATTCTATTGAAGTGAAAAAACAGATTTATTGGAGTGTATTGGTGGATGTTGGAGGATTCAAACTGAAGACAATCGACTAACCTCTGGATTACCGAGCCGGGATTCAACGGAGTTCATATATAGCTGTGATCACTCTAGGTAGTTTACGCGGCGTCAGTCAGTTGTCTTCAGTAGTTCCTGCCTACTTTATACAGTGGTGAACCTCCACTGGTCAGATCTTCTCATTAGAACTCTGAGAATTTCCTCACGAAGCTAGTCACTAGTCAACATCTTGTGCAATATTTTTCGTATTCAGGAGTGTACAATACCGGGTATTCATAATGTAACAACTTTATCGTTTTATTCTCGATTTATTTTCAAATCTAATTAAATCCTCGCTTGCTTTTAATAGTTCACATAACATCACAGAAAGAATGAGACGTCATTGTGAAATTGAAAATGTGGTCAACACTCACAAACAATTAGGAAAGTTTCGTTTGCATTCGTCACAACAAAAAGTATCAATTGGTCGAAATCAATATTCAAGTGATGAAAATATTTTCACTTTGAATGTAAGTAAAACTACATTTCATTCTATACGTAATTCATTAATTATCCGGTGTGATGTGTGTTTTATTTTTCACATACCTGACTGACTGAATGAATTCTTGTTGTTGTTCTAACATGAGTATTGAATATTGAAAGATAAACTGGTATCATTTATTGAATGATTGAAAATGTATGTATATATGTTTACGTTTATTGACAGTTGAACTTCGTTACATTCAAAAAAAGTTAGTTTTCGTCATCACAGTTCAATAGATTTTTTAAATGTGTACTTATAAAAAGTACTGTCTAGAAATTGATTTGTTTCAAACAAAATTCAAATCATGAATCGGTCAATGTTAGATCACTATTAGAAATGTGAAAGTACTGGAAAGACGTTTTGTCTTGGTAAAGGACTCATCAAGACTGCAGATTGATTGAAGTTAGTCTCTAACACACTTGGATGAGTGGTCTATGGGTAAAGCGTGAGCGAGCAAGACCGAATGTCCTTGGTTTGATTCTTGCGAGATGAATTAATGGAGTCGTATACTGTTGATGAGCCGCAGACCAGGATGAAACGGCGATCATCCAGCTCTTTCAAGATTTTAATGATTTCCTTAATATTGATCAATTCATGATCAATTTATGATGAAACTCAACAACCTTCACAAATAGAATTCAATTGTCTAGCCTCCTTCGCATCACAAATTTCATCTTCCTTAGACAAATGAAAGTATACTTTGGTCAAATCTTTATTCCTTATTGTTAAGGTATATTCATGATTGGCTAAGTGAACTTTGTTGATAAAGAACAAATCAGTGAATAATATTTTCATCCATCTCTCTTTATTAATGTACAAGATGGTTGAATTTTCCTCACTATATTACGTAAATTCAACAGTTGCTTACTTAATTACTTACTTACTTATGCACTTACTTACTTACTTACTTACTTACTTACTTACCTACTTACTTACTTACTTACTTACTTACTTACTTACTTACTTACTTACTTACTTACTTACTTACTTACTTACTTACTTACTTACTTACTTACTTACTTACTTACTTACTTACTTACTTACTTACTTACTTACTTACTTACTTACTTACTTACTTACTTACGCCTCCTACACCCAATGGAGCCTAGGCTGCCAACTAGCATTCTCCAATCTACTCAGTCCTCGACCTTTCTTCCTAGTTCTTTCCAATTGCCGTTCATACTTTCCATATCTGTCTCTGATTCTCGGTGTAATGTGTTGTTTGGTTTGCCTGTTTTTCTTTGATATTGAGGATTCCGAATCAGTGTCGGTGTTTGTGACGTATTAGATTACTATCCTCAATATATGTACTATCTACCTCTTACACTTCTTCCTGATTTCTTCTTCTTCTGAGATCTGGTTTGTTCTATCCCACGGCAGATTGTTCCTGGTTCAACATTTGCACTACACTAAAAATTATCATCTCTCTTATGAAATTTTTTTTCAGTTACCGAATGTCATATAATTTCATATAATTTGAGTAATAAATTAGAACTTTTATTTCAGAGACATTTGATTAATTTTCACTATACGGTTGTAGAAATTGTTGAGTTTCATTGAAATCGTAAATCGATCAATGTAAGACCATCATTAGATTTTTGTAAGCACCGGATGGCCATTTTGTCCAGGTATTAAACTCATCAGTAGTGAGCATCCGTAGACCCCAGTCCGAAGGAATTGAACCAAGAACCTTCCGTCGTACTCACGAACCCTTAACCTGTTGACCCTGGCATCCAATAGTGTCATTGTTTAACTGCGATCAATCCGCAGTCTTGCACGACTGTTATTATTAACTTACATCTGAAATACGTTGACAAGTGTATACATGTGATCGGATCATTCGAAATATGTTAAGCGCAAATATATCGTCTATCTTCAAAGCAGCTACATACTCTGATTGTTCGATCAACATTTCTAAATTCGAACTAATTGTTTCGAACAATTTCACTTGATCAAACTATCAAAACATTTGAATTCGTATATAAAACATGTAACTCCATTTCCAGAATGATAATATCATTTCAATTAAAACAAAGATGCACTCAATATCAAACGAGTATCTACCATAATACACTTTTACTTTCTAGATTTAATTGATCTGCAATATATAAAATGAAATAATGCTTGCTTGTCTATTCTACATTTTTTACAGGTATTTGCAATTAGTATTCTTCAATTGGCAATCAGTTTTGCTGGAATAAACTTATTTATTCAAATGTATGTCATTCTGTTGTTGTTAGTTTTTTCTGTTCATTGAATAATCTGCAAATGAAATTTCATTTTTAGTCAAGCGATCCGTCAATGGACTAAAGAGAATCAATTAATTTTATGGATATTCAGGTAAGGAAATAACTGTGTTCACGATCGATATCCAACAATAATATTTATTATTATTATACATAGTGAATATTTGATTAATTGTCCGTTACAGAACAGTATCATCACACAAGTTCATACAATGTTGATTTCTGTGCCAAGATGAACTCCGTTGGTTTTGGTAGAATGTTCGAGTTAGGTCAAACGGATATTTCACTGAGTGAAATGATTTTGAAATCCCAATGGAATAATTGTTAGAAAATATAACCACCCATAGACAATATGAGCGTATAATCGATAATTAAACGATTATTGACTAATGCAAATATATCAAGTGAAGATAACATTAAGTTTCAATAAAATAACCGACTATTCATAGGTATAAATGATCACAAAGCAATAAGTGAATTGCAAATTACCTACTTGCATCTGTTACCAGCATTCTCAAACCTACTGTGTCATTCACTTTTCATTCTGGCTATTCACGATTGCTATTCATTCTTTTCATGCATGTCTCTAAGTGTGTTCAGCAAAGTGTGTTGTTCAATCGACCTCTGCTCGTTTGTCCCTGAGGTTTCTAAGTTAGTACTTGCCTCGTTACTTAGTCCTGATTTTGGTGTTAATTGATATTTGTTTGAAGTTCCAGATATTTTTAAGTTGTTGTAATGATGCCTTTGGTTTGTCGATCCACGCCCTCACGTCTGCATCGGATTCACCTTGACTGTCGTGGTGCTGCCCAGATATGTAAAAGTGTCCTCAAAGGTGTGTGATTTTGTTTGCGCATGTTGTGTTGAATCGTAGAATCTTACTTTTCCCTTTATGTATGTTGATTTTCTTCATCATATCAAAATGATGAAGAAAATCAACATACATAAAGGGAAAAGTAAGATTCTACGATTCAACACAACATGCGCAAACAAAATCACACACCTTTGAGGACACTTTTACATATCTGGGCAGCACCACGACAGTCAAGGTGAATCCGATGCAGACGTGAGGGCGTGGATCGACAAACCAAAGGCATCATTACAACAACTTAAAAATATCTGGAACTTCAAACAAATATCAATTAACACCAAAATCAGGACTAAGTAACGAGGCAAGTACTAACTTAGAAACCTCAGGGACAAACGAGCAGAGGTCGATTGAACAACACACTTTGCTGAACACACTTAGAGACATGCATGAAAAGAATGAATAGCAATCGTGAATAGCCAGAATGAAAAGTGAATGACACAGTAGGTTTGAGAATGCTGGTAACAGATGCAAGTAGGTAATTTGCAATTCACTTATTGCTTTGTGATCATTTATACCTATGAATAGTCGGTTATTTTATTGAAACTTAATGTTATCTTCACTTGATATATTTGCATTAGTCAATAATCGTTTAATTATCGATTATACGCTCATATTGTCTATGGGTGGTTATATTTTCTAACAATTATTCAATTGGGATTGCAAAATCATTTCACTCAGTGAAATATCCGTTTGACCTGACTTGAAAATTCTATTAAAAATCAACGGAGTTCATCTTCACACAGAAATCAACATTGTATGAACTTGTGTGATGAGACTGTTCTGTAACGAACAATTAGTCAAATATTCACTATGCATAATAATAATAAATTTTATTGTTGCATATTGACAGCGAATAAAGTTATTTCCTTACCTGAATATCCATATAATTAACTGATTCTCTTTAGTCCATTGACTGATCGCTTGACTAAAAATGAAATTTCAATTCAGTAATCAGAAAAACTAGCAACAACAACATGACATACATTTGAATAAATAAGTTTATTCCAGCAAAACTGATTGCCAATCGAAGAATACTAATTGCAAATACCTGTAAATATAGTAGAATAGACAAGCAAGCATTATTTCATTTTATATATTGCAGATCAATTAAATCTAGAAAGTAAAAGTGTATTATGGTAGATACTCGTTTGATATTGAGTGCATCTTTGTTTTAATTGAAATGATATTATCATTCTGGAAATGGAGTTACATGTTTTATATACGAATTCAAATGTTTTGATAGTTTGACCAAGTGAAAATATTTTTAAAACAATTAGTTTGAATTAAGAAATTTTTTATAAAACAATCAGAGTGTGTAGTTGCTTTGAAGATAGACGATATATTTGCGCTTAACGTATTTCGAATGATCCGATCACATGTATACACTTGTCAACGTATTTCAGATGTAAATTAATAATAACAGTCGCGCAAGACTGCGGATTGATCGCAGTTAAACAATGATACTATTGGATGCCAGGGTCAACAGGTTAAGGGTTCGTGAGTACGACGGAAGGTTCTTGGTTCAATTTCTTCGGACTGGGGTCTACGGATGCTCACTACTGATGAGTTTAATACCAGGACAAAATGGCCATCCGGTGCTTCCAGTAATCTAATGATGGTCTAACATTGATTGACTTACGATTTCAATGAAACTCAACAATTTCGACAACCGTATAGTGAAAATTAATCAAATGTCACTGTAAATAAAAGTTCTAATTGATTACTCAAATTATATGAAATAATATGACATTCGGTAACTGAAAACAAAATTTCATAAGACAGATGATAATTTTAGGTGTAGTGCAAATGTTGAACCAGGAACAATCTGCCGTGGGATAGAACAAACCAGATCTCAGAAGAAGAAGAAATCAGGAAGAAGTGTAAGAGGTAGATAGTACATATATTGAGGATAGTAATCTAATACGTCACAAACACCGACACTGATTCGGAATCCTCAATATCAAAGAAAAACAGGCAAACCAAACAACACATTACACCGAGAATCAGAGACAGATATGGAAAGTATGAACGGCAATTGGAAAGAACTAGGAAGAAAGGTCGAGGACTGAGTAGATTGGAGAATGCTAGTTGGCAGCCTAGGCTCCATTGGGTGTAGGAGGCGTAAGTAAGTAAGTAAGTAAGTAAGTAAGTAAGTAAGTAAGTAAGTAAGTAAGTAAGTAAGTAAGTAAGTAAGTAAGTAAGTAAGTAAGTAAGTAAGTAAGTAAGTAAGTAAGTAAGTAAGTAAGTAAGTAAGTAAGTAAGTAAGTAAGTAGGTAAGTAAGTAAGTAAGTAAGTAAGTAAGTAAGTGCATAAGTAAGTAAGTAATTAAGTAAGCAACTGTTGAATTTACGTAATATAGTGAGGAAAATTCAACCATCTTGTACATTAATAAAGAGAGATGGATGAAAATATTATTCACTGATTTGTTCTTTATCAACAAAGTTCACTTAGCCAATCATGAATATACCTTAACAATAAGGAATAAAGATTTGACCAAAGTATACTTTCATTTGTCTAAGGAAGATGAAATTTGTGATGCGAAGGAGGCTAGACAATTGAATTCTATTTGTGAAGGTTGTTGAGTTTCATCATAAATTGATCATGAATTGATCAATATTAAGGAAATCATTAAAATCTTGAAAGAGCTGGATGATCGCCGTTTCATCCTGGTCTAGGGCTCATCAACAGTATACGACTCCATTAATTCATCTCGCAAGAATCAAACCAAGGACATTCGGTCTTGCTCGCTCACGCTTTAACCATAGACCACTCATCCAAGTGTGTTAGAGACTAACTTCAATCAATCTGCAGTCTTGATGAGTCCTTTACCAAGACAAAACGTCTTTCCAGTACTTTCACATTTCTAATAGTGATCTAACATTGACCGATTCATGATTTGAATTTTTGTTTGAAACAAATCAATTTCTAGACAGTACTTTTTATAAGTACACATTTAAAAAATCTATTGAACTGTGATGACGAAAACTAACTTTTTTTGAATGTAACGAAGTTCAACTGTCAATAAACGTAAACATATATACATACATTTTCAATCATTCAATAAATGATACCAGTTTATCTTTCAATATTCAATACTCAATGTTTAGAACAACAACAAGAATTCATTCAGTCAGTCAGGTATGTGAAAAATTAAAACACACCCGGATAATTAATGAATTACGTATAGAATGAAATGTAGTTTTACTTACATTCAAAGTGAAAATATTTTCATCACTTGAATATTGATTTCGACCGAATTGATACTTTTTGTTTTGACGAATGCAAACGAAACTTTCCTAATTGTTTGTGAGTGTTGACCACATTTTCAATTTCACAATGACGTCTCATTCTTTCTGTGATGTTATGTGAACTATTAAAAGCAAGTGAGGATTTAATTAGATTTGAAAAATAAATCGAGAATAAAACGATATAAAGTTGTTACATTATGAATACCCGGTTTTGTGCACTCCTGAATACGTAAAAAATTTGCACTAGTGACTAGCTTCGTGAGGAAATTCTCAGAGTTCTAATGAGAAGACCTGACCAGTGAACGTTCACCACTGTACAATATAGGCAGGAACTACTGAAGACTACTGACTGACGCCGCGTAACACTACCTAGAGTGATCACAGCTATATATGAACCTCCGGATCCCGGCTCGGTAATCCAGAGGTTAGTACGATTGTCTTCAGTTTGAAATCCTCCACATCCACCAATACACTCCAATAAATCTGTTTTTTTCACTTCAATAGAGAATTTGACTATATGATGATTGATGAAGAAATTCAACTCATTAAAAATATGATTTTCACTATGTTCTAACAATTTTATGTGTGCGATTTGTGGAAATGTTGGATTTTTAATAAATTCTATTAACATTTTCATGAATTTGAAAAATTACAATAATTACACAACTGATTCGTACATACATATTTAAATATATTTATATATAATCAGCTTAATTGTAACTTGAAGTCACAGAATTGAACTTTGACTATTTTTGTCATTATCACTAATGATGATGAATACAACTTAATTATTTACTAAGAAAAACTCATTCATATACATAAAAAACTGTGTGTCCATATCCATTTGATGAATGATTCCAAAAGACTGGAATTTACCATATAATAACCAGAACTGCATTGTCAACCTACCTCTACTCAAACAAAAAAAGATTCCCATTTCTGTTTTGTCAATGTTCAATGATGATGATGATGATGCTTTGGTCATCCATCATGTTCATGATCAAAAAACAATTTTTTTTTTGTTTTATGAAAAATAATCATAAACAATTTGATGGATGCACTTTAATCCATGTCGATAAACACACCAGGAATAAATGTAATTGGACATTGAAATGAGTGTTGTGTATTGTTGCGTTTTGATTTGAATTTTTCTTTTCTATTTTTCAATATTTCATTTTGAAATGAACAAAATCATTTTTTTTATCAAATGTTGTTTAAATAATAAACACACCTGACTATTTACTGGATAGATTTAATTAGGAGAATAAACTAGATTCGTTTTGGGTGAGGAAGAAATGAGGAGTCAGCGATTGAGGTAGATGAGATAAATAGTGCAGAAATCATCCGACTACGTCAAAGAGGCAAGTTCTCATTTGGAATCCCCAAGGCAAAAAAGTAGTTTGTAGACCAAAATGCACATTTATGCCAAGAATCGAAGACTGATATGAAAAGAGTGAACTGTCATTAAGTAGAAGTGGAAATAAAGTCCCGCACACAGTTGGTTGGCCAGCGACTTATGCTTCTTGAAGAGGAAGTAAGATTCATTAAGTTATTTTCAGTAAAAATATCAGAAATGTCTTGGTGGAATACACTACTTGAATATTTTTTCACGTAGTAAGAACCATTGTCTAAGTTTTATTTAAGTAGTTATCGTGTTATACACTTTTATATTAAATAATTCCAGTCAGATCAATATTCTTTGTAGATTTATCCGCATGGACACTTTATCTAGACACTTCTAGTGGTAATGTCCGTCTAAACCTTAGATAAAAAATATGGGTTTAGGATAGAGTTAGCAACAATTTCTGTAGAAAACAAACTTGCTAAGAATATGCTAACCACAGAAAATCACTTCAATCATATAAACTCTTTCCTCAGAGTTATAGAGTTATGATGCCTAATAATGGAAGCTGAGTTCCTTCAATAATATTCCTTCAGCTGACCAAATCAATAATTGAGATAGGTACATGCAATGTCCGCACAATGCGGCAGAACGGACGCAACATTTACGCCGATGCAGAAAAATGCGATGATACACTTTAGTGGTACTTGGAATAAGTGAAACATATTTGGATATAATTCAGACGGAAAAGTTAATTTATGGTGAGAAGTACTGTTGTATTTTAGTCATGCAGAAGCTAATATCTCACACTGAAGTTATCTTAAGAAGTTCACGACCCAAAATCATAAATGCATCCTCCATGACAAAACGATATGACACTACAATCAATATCATTCAATGCTATGCGTCAATCCACGGTAACAATGATCCCGTTACCCATCAACTCCTATGACAGGTAATAGTCAATCGTCAAGAGATGCCCGTCAAGGGATTTGCCGATTGTGATGAGAAGACATAACCCTCAGCAACACAATCACCTTTCATAACACACTGAACATTGAAATGTAGATGTTTATTGGGAGAAAAATGAATGAAAAATTGTCTCTCTCAAAAAAAAAGACGCATAACAAATCAAAACACATTCCTGTAATACTACTATCCTTTAAAAATAAGTAGTATTGAATGAAATTTGTGCAGAATCAAACAACAATGTAGGTGACGATGTCATGTTCACTGAAGTAGTAGTAGGAGTAGTAGTAGTAGTGATATCTATTTTATTTCGTATGATTTAAACCTGTCATTGAAGATGTCCATAAAACTGTGAGAAATAAACTCCACCAAGAATTGTAAAGAATTCCAGATGCTAAAACCAAATCTTCTCTCTTATAACCAAATTTACCAGTTCTGAAAATTTTTTTCATTTCAAATAATAATTTCTGTAGAAAAAAAAATTCGTTTATGTCAAGTTAAATTAGGAATTTGCATTGATTAATTAATTAATTTATTCATTGATAATTTCATTCATTGAATAACGAAAACTATTAGTTCAACTGATCAAGTAATGGTTTGTTTTTCCAGTGATCACATTGGAAATTCTGTTATCCGATGATCCCTAGTAGAATCTTATGAATGGATGCTATGATTTCTATGTATCGTGAACTAATAGGTGATGTGTAGGTGTAAGGTTCGTCACTAGGTACGCTCGAAGTTATTACGAGTTCACCTTAGTCGATAAACGCGAACGAGACAATGAACCAGCGTCCAGATATGCTACCTTGAATCCCAAACTTCAAAACAGAAGACGTGATAAGCGCAGAATGTATATTGTACAAACACCCAGCAATCACAATACAATCAAGCACACAACTCTCGTTTATTTATACATTATAGAAACGTCCTTGGATCAGTTACGAAAATAGCACACTAAAATACACAGCAGCCAATCATCACAGTCATGGAATTTCGTGGTGGGAAATGAAATCTGAAGCTCAACTGATCAGTCCATGCTGGCAAACTTGAAATCCGAAATAAGGCTTTTATCAAGCGAGTTTTGGGGATCTAACATCCCCAACAGTGGGCTGGATTTCTATTTTCTTTCGTTGAATTTCCATTTTTGGTTTTTTACTTTGATGAGAATAGACACTTCCACGACCGAATCATTCAGCTTAAAGAATGAAATTTCGCCATAATTGGAAGAAATTAAAATTCTATTATACAGTCAGTATTAAGTGTTTTTATAGTCATGCATCGTATCACTAATGTCATAAAAAAGTCGTATGAATTGACTGAGAATATATATTTCTTTCTAAAATATAAGTTTCCGTCAGTATTAGTACGATTTGATCTAGCCGTGTATATATATATAAAGGAATATCATTAGTCTTGTATTGAGCCACCGTTCAATCACAGAATAATGATGCCTTCCATTCTTGCTGCATATTATTTGCTAAAACCTTCATAAAACGAACTTCACATCGTCGCACTCAACAATTTTTGATCTTGTACAAGAAACATTTACCCTCTAGATCATTAATCCAGAGCTTACTAGTGCACACATCACATTGCGTAATCAATCATCTTCAGAAGTCTACGTGATGTGATGGGAATTCTTGAAAACCACCGCAACAGTATCATTTATTATATAATTACAGAGATAGTAATTGATAATAAACTGTATTGAACAAAATGTAACATTGCCACTAATAATAATCATAAATGATAATACGAATAACTTACAAAACTTGCAAATGGAAGTGTAATTACACCGGCAACAACCAGTATAATCTAATTACAAAATTACAAACGAGAAAAAGAACATTCTCAAGGTGTTTTGGTTGTTGTTGTTGTTAAAAATGAAACAAGTAAAACAATTATTTATCTAGTTATTGAATATTGAACAAATAATATTCATTTCATTCTCATGAATCATCATTTTCTTCTTCTTCTTCTGATCATCGATTTACTGATTATTAGTTATTTGTTTATTTACATGAAAAATAATTCAAAATATCAGTCAACAGACTGATAGCTAAAGTTTTTTTCTTGCGAATAACGTAAGTGAATAAATTCACTGTGGAGTTTTGTCCTCCATGCAGTCAGTCAGTCAGATACAACGTAGAACTTTGTACTCGTGTACATCTATTTACGATGCGACACCGCATTATTACAAATTAATCGAACTGTCAAGTCAAATGCCATAGTATGAAAGGCGGCAAAAGTGTTAGCAATAATGGTAAACGATTTTGAGACATGCTGCCGCCCCCAACCTCGTAATGTACACCAATAAACATGGCTCCGTCCACTTGTCAGTGAGTTCTTGGATTTGTGCCAAGTTTTTAGTTTGGTTGCCCCTAGCTTTCTTCTGGTGTACTCCTGTATCAGATAACATAGCTGGTCGATGCAGTAGGTGGTTGGGCAAACGTACCACGTTTCCCAACCTACCAAAATGAGGAAGTTTCAATACTTCATCTATTGATCTTCCATCTTTACCTAGTACTCTTTTCTAACAACAGTACTGCTTCCTCGATGTTCCACGGATATATGAGACATGTTTCGCATAAACCTATAATTGAAAAGTAGGACCCCACGAATATGCTCTGTTTTATTTTATTTCACAGCCATATAGTAGGACAGAGAGAACTGCTGCACAGTACACTCGTCCTTTTGGTTAGCAGATGGATATCTCGCCTATGCCATAAGGGAGGCAGGTTGGCAAAAGCCAGTGGAGCCTTTTGTATCCATACTAAGATTTTGTCACACAACAAGCATTCACCGTTGACAAGACTCACGAGATAAGTGAATCAGTCAACACACTCAACTGCTTCAATCCCTATCACTAGTTCAGCTGACGATTCAAGTCTATCCGGAAGCAATATTTTGCATTTCGACGGGGTGAATCTCATTCCGAACATGTTTGCATAGTTGCTTAGGGAGGTCAGAAGACTCCGTGTTTTGTCATCGTCTTCACCAAATAGAACTATGCTATCGGCATATTCTAAGTAGGATGGAGCGGAGTGCTGCGCAGTTCACTCTGTCTTTGGTTAGCAGATTGATACCTCGCCTATACCATAAGTGAGGAAGGTTGGCAAAAGCCAGTCGAGTCTTTTGTATCCATGCTAAGATTTCGTCACACAACAAGCATTCAGTATTGACGAGACCCCAGAGATAAGTGAATCAGTCAACACACTCAGCTACTTCACTCCCTTTTACTAGTTAAGCTAACGATTCAAGCCCATCCTGAGGAAACATTTTGCATTTCGATGGGAAGAATCGCATCCTAAACACGCTTGCACTGTTTTTTAGGTAGGTCAAAAGGGGCCGTGTTCTTTTATCAGCGCCTTTACCAAATAGAACTATGCCATCAGCATATTCTAAGTCGCGAAGTTAATCTCCTGGTAAAAATTCTGTTCCTGAACATTCACACGAATATAATGTTATTTCTCAGAACATGTCAATAACAAAGTTTAATATGAATGGAGAGAGTTGACATCCGTGAAGAATACCACTTGAAGTAATCACTCTGGACGACAATTAAACATAGGCGTTGACTCAGGCAGTACTGTTCGAGTAGAGAGCCTGTACAAATTTAGTGTAACTCTTTGGTACACCTCTCAGTGACAGATACTTACAAAGAATGTCACAGTAGACAGAGTCAAACGCCACCTTCAGTTCCAGGTATACAATTATCGTCGGACGTCTGTGTGTGTCTATGTTCTAGGACCTGAAGAAGTGTGAATAGACGGTCTATACATTCACGGTCAGTTCTGAAACCAGACTAGTTTTCTCGAGTCAAAGCATTATTAAAGATAATATTTCCATCAGCAATAATCTACTGTGGGAGAGAACAAGTGTGATTCCATCAGCTGAGGAACAAATAAGGAAAAAGCGTTGGTAATGGATAAAACATACATTATAGAAATCATCCAACTAATTCATGAGACAAGCCATCACTTGGCCTCCTCATGGCCAAAACAAAGGAGCTAGAGCAAAAAGCACATTGTATTCTAAAACGGTGACAGAGATGAGAAGAATGAATAGCAACTGGAAACAGCTGGAAATTAGAGCGGCGGACAGAGTGTGGTGGGAGCTACCTATAAGTAGTATATGACGTGAGTGTCAACGTAATGTCTGGCAGCGGAAGATGGGGGAAGATCGAGAAAGGAAGAGTTAGAAAACAATGGAATTTGTGTGAAACGCATGAATAGTGACAATGGATTGATGTTTTGCAACAGGAACAGTTCAGTTCGATATGATGAACTGATATTTTGCAAATTAACGATTTACGTTATGGTTTTCCGATTTTACTGAGTAACTCTGTAATTTTCGTTAAATACAATTCGGTTGCCCCACCTGTGTTCTCGTTCACTACAAGAGTAAGCTGAAAAATGATTGTCGGTGGCTTATACTCCTTTAAGAGAACAGGCGTAAGTAAGTGAGTAAGTAAGAAAGTAAGTAAGTCAGTAAGTAAGTAAGTAAGTAGATAAGTTTAAGACTCTATGTAAATATAAACTCATAAACACGCAATATTTGTATACAATTCAGGATTTTCTAGCGTAATGACGGGTATATATTACCTTTAAGCCCATTGATTGATATTCAATCGTTCAGATGTTCAACTTTATTGATTGATGAGTACAAATGAATGAGGTGTTTTTTTTTCTCTATTACAGAAACTCAACTGGCCACGCTTTCCTACTGTAAGACTGACAATTTTTACACGAATTTATACTCTATGAGTGAAGTTAGGTATTAACACCGGCTCACTGGTCAATAAGTTAGGCATTCATGCACGAGACCGAAGTTTCTTGGTTTCATTCCTGCTTGAAAGGCTCGCGCAGATGCGCAACGTTGAGGACTCTAGTATCACAATAAAATGGTCTTAAAGTACTTTCAGCTTCCTAATGCTAGTATAACATTGATCAGTTCATGATCAGTTCAATCAAGCAATCTTTGGGCATTTACAACGAAGAATGATGGCATAGACTCACTGACAGAATTTAAATGAAACGAAAATTTTGTAAAAAAAATTAAAATACTTACTTCATACTTGTTCAGTATGATGTAACAAATCTGTCCAATGAGTAAGAGGATATCACTAATTAGTGTAACAATCATATTGATGACATAATGTCGACTAATATCATATTGTAGAATAGCTGTAATGCAAATTATGTAGTTGAACAAGGTCACTGAGACACCGAAAACTTGATAAACAATCTCGTCAATGTACAAAGTTGCATCGGATGCAATTGCAATCGTGGAAAATATTGTCTGCAATGAGAATAAAAATGATAATAATAATAATAACAGCTTGCGAGGTTATACTACTTATATTCAATGATGATAATATAATGTGAGCGGAAAAAAAAACAATCACAAACATGTAAGTGGAATAATTGTGTTTATGTAAAGTTGACATCACATGGTCAATTACTAATTAGATAATGATGTGTAGGTCGACATGTTCTGTATGTGTACTGTTGAGGAGACATATACTAGAATGAAATGATAGTCCAGTACTTTCAGGTGTTCAAAGATGATATCAATAAAACTGTAAAGTTAACGTTGGTTAGTAGACAACTTAAGAGATTATTTGGACAGTCTTGAATCAATAGATAGATAGATAGATGTGTGGATAGTTAGATAGATAAGTCAGTAGAAATTTACCCTGCAGTTTTCATGCATTTAAGCTGTTTTAAACTGAAACCGCTTCTTATTAACTTTTAATGCGTACATACTTCAATTGAAACGTAACCATTTATGTACATACACACTCACCATCAATAATAGATACAATATATTGTAAGGATATTTTCGTGTTAATACTGGGACGAATACCCATATTAATAGAAGAACTATGTATATAATGCTGTAAACAACAATAAAGATTGTGAATAACTAGAATAATTTTTATCAGAATTAGAAAAATTTCTCTTTCATTGCATACAAATTATGTTTTGATTTAATGAAGAAACTGTTCAATTCCCAATGGTGATTTTCATGTTGTAGAAACTTCTTCTAATGACTGGTGATCGGACTCTGATTTAGATGAATGACTGAATATGTTATAACATACAATCTACTTTTCAGCTTAAGTTGATTGTACTTAGGCGAACTTCGTTTGTGCGATGACGGTAATAAGAAGCTAAATGCACGGATACAGTTGGATGAGTTTATTTCATGCAGACCGACATGAGTATACAAAGTGTAAAAGCAAAGCAGAGCAAAGCGTAGCAAAGAGGAATAGTCGAATGAGCTAACTCAATGAGAAGATGAAGGTAAAAACTGAGTTATATGTGGTCAGACAAATATAAGTTAGACATGTGACAAGTGAATTAAGCAAAGGACACGTGTAATCAAGTAAAAGCAAAACGTATGAGCAGTAAGTTGGGCAGAAAAAGTTAATTAGATTGCCGAAAAGCTTGGACAGGCCATGTGGCCTTAACATTTAAGATGAAGAACAAGTACCAACAGACTGGTTAAAAGCACACCTCATCAAAATAACAAAGAAAGGCCTTCACAACAAGTTTGAGGCAACAGCCATCTCTCAATACCAAGAAAAATCTTCAAAACAGTGTGTTGTTTAATTGAATGGATAATTCAGTAGACACTAAAGTTCGAAATGAGCAGGCTGGATTCCGCAAGTATCAGTCATATGTCGACTGAATTAAAACAGTACGGATCATTGTGGCACGATCAACTGTATGGAATTCACCACCGAACATCAACTTCATTGACTACGAGAAAGCATTTTACAGTGTGGAGGGAATGACACTGTGGAGGCTCTTTTGATACCATGGTGTACCTGCGGCGAAAATCCACATCCTACGGAATTCTTGTGATTGACAAATCACAGACTCCTTTCAAGTGATGGCTGGTGTCCGATAAGATTGCCTAATCTCATCCTTTCTTTTACTCATAGTGGTCGACTGAGTTATAAAGAAGTCAACTTTTGAGGTCGGAGCCAGGATACAATGCATAGCTTAGATGCAGATCGACATTCTAGACATGGCAGATGATCTAGACCTTATATCCCACATACAAGAACAAATGTAGGAGAAGATGACCAGTGTTGTTGCAGCTTCTGCAGCAACAATAAATATTAACGTACACAAGGCAAACAGCAACATCCTTCGACTGAGTAACGAAGCAAGTACTAACTGAGAACCACAGGAACAAGGGAGAAGACCGGAAAATACTCTTCTCCGAGAATTAGAGACAGATATGAAGAGAATGAATAGCGATTGGGAATAGCCGGAATGGAAAGTGAAGGGAAGAGGAGGTTGAGAAATGCTGGTAAACGGCAATGTGCTTTATTGGGGGTAACAGGCGTAAGTAAGTAATTTCAGCACGGTAATGAAACAGTCATGATGACTTTATTCAATATTGTATGTTCAGTACAATGTTGAAATTTCTGCGCTCAATATTTCAACAAGTTTCAGATTACAAAATCATTAGAGATTGACAATTGGAAGTAGGAAGTTCAGGAATTGACATCTTAGTAACGTTTATCCTGTTCTAAACAAATTACTAGCCACTGTGATGTCTCGAATTGTACTGTATTTTTGTATTTTATAAAGCCGATAGCACATAAACATTTTATGTACGCGCCTGAATAAATTATGTGATTCATAGATATAAGTGACATGTTAAAACAGACAGAAACAGGTAACTTGTTGAAAAATATTTGATATCAACAGGACAGATAACCCAAATATACAAGCTGGTCACTGTCTGTTTGGTTATTTTATCGAATTTTTTATACTATCAGTATAGAAATTAGTAGTAGATAAATAAATGTGAATAAATATAAGGGAGAATGATAGTGAGTAGTACTGACAAGTAGTATACTCTTAACATACATTTCATTTAGAAAAGTATCTGTTATTATCACTAATAACAATATTATTACTAATAGGCAACTCAATAGTCATTTACCTGGAAAACCAAAGAATCATTTTGTATTGTTGAACCCATGCACTAATCCAATGGCTAAAAATAAATTCAACTTTAATTAACTTCAACAAACAAATAACACGTACATTAGAATAAATAAATTTGTTCCTCCAAAAGTTATTGTAAACTGTAGAATTGCAATTCCAAATACCTTTCAATGAATAAACATATAAATAAGAAGTTGAACACATCAATGAAGACAAAATAAAATTAGGATTATATTGTCTCAAAATATCAATACTTCTATTATATATTCGATTAAGTGGATCATTTAGTTATGTTCGTCACTTGATCCGTTTTAAGCTATTACGAATTCACCAGTGTCCAGACAGGCTACCTTGAATCCCAAACTGCAAATCAGAAGACTTGGTAAGCGTAGAATGTATATTCCACAAACACCCAGCAATCGCAATACAATCAAGCACACAACTCTCGTTTATTTATACATCATAGAAACGTCGTTGGGACAGTTACGAAAATAGCACAGTAAAATACACAGCAGCAAATCACAGTCATAGATTTCCGTGGTGGGAAATGAGATCTCAAAGTCAGCTGATCAGCCCATGCTGGTTGACGTGAAATCCAAAATAAGGCATTTATCAAGCGAGTTTTAGGTATTCTAACATCCTCAACACATTTGTATAGTTATGGAGATTGTTAGTTATTACTGAGATCGTGAATCAATCATGGTTTGAGCACCATTGGAAATGTGAAAGCACTGGACGGACGTTTCAGCCTGGTACAGGACTCATCAGCAGTGAGCATGCACGACTCTAGCTACTAGCAGGATTCGAACAGAGGAACTTCCAGCGTTGAACGCGAACACCTGCCGATCGGGATCGAGCCCAAGATCTTCAATGAGCACTGCTTCACACTCGACAGGATTGAACTCCCCAAGTTACAAC
>OX103979.1:71871916-71925122 GCA_944470395.2 Schistosoma turkestanicum
TTGCTACTTGGCTTGTGTATGTTGATATTTATTGTTGCCTCAGAAGCTGCAACTGCACTGATCATCTTTTCCTACATTTGTTCTTTTATGTGGGATATACGGTCTAGATCATCTGCAATGTCTAGATTGTCAGTTTAAATCTGAGCTATGCATTGTATCCTGGCTTTGCCCAAAAATGTTGACTTCTTTAAAATCTAGTCGACCACTTTGAGAAGAAGAAAGGATGAGATTAAGCCACCTTATCTGACACCAGTCTTCACTTGAAAGGAGTCTGTGAGCTGTCCTCATCAAAAAAACGGATAACTGTTTATTATTGAAATTACATCGATGGCGGATTATCGATTGATCATGAATAGTGTATAGAATTCAGAAATAAGATAACTATTGGTATTTTAAATCTTTTATCGATTCTGAATAAAATGTGATCAATTCCAAAAACACTTTCATTGAACACCATACAAGATCCGAAACGCTATCAAAAATATACAAACTCATTTTCATTTCTACAAACTAACGATAACAGTAGAATTATGAATCACGTACTTCAGTCAATACAAACAAAATAAATATCTTATGATCAAGTCACAAATTCAAATACGTGATACAATTTTACAAGTATTCAGTGTAAGTCATGAAAGTTACACCTCGAAGATATTATGAATTTGCCGAGAAAAATCGATAAATGGATTTGTAAAAATTATTGTTCGGTAAATTGAACCTTGAACTTAGATGGTACTTTTGTTTGGTCACTCAACAATAAGGTGTATCTGTAACTTAAAGCCAATTGAATATTCATCTAGAAATTCACATTCTCATCATTTAATCGTGTAGTTGAATAGTTTGAAAATAAGCTACAAGGTTGTACTATTTGAAAAGTCAATTTTATTTTCGTTGTTTTAATCTTTGATTTATGCTCAAAATTAATTCAATCATTGCATGTCATCCTTATTCCAAAATAGAACGAATAAGACATAATTGTGAAATGAGAAAATCGGTCAATATTCGCATACAAGCAAGAAAGTATGATCTGAATTGGTTACAACAACAAGAAGTATCCATTGATCAAAATAAATATTCAAGTGATAAAAATGTATTTACATTGAATGTAAGAAGCATCAATCATTTTTATGCATCTTAATTCATAAATAGCGAAACTGCTGATTATTATTGCTTTGATTTTTATATTTCATTGTGTGTTCATTGGTGACTAGCTCCTTGGAGGGGAATTTCTCTGAGTTCTAGTGAGAAGTTGTAACTTGGAGAAATCAACCCTGTCGAGTGTGAAGCAGTGCTCATCGAAAAGACCGAAGATCTTGGGCTCGATCCCAATCGGTAGCGTTGTGGATGTGCATTGCTAATGAGTCTCATACTAAGACGAATCGGTAGTCCAATACTTCCAGGCGTCTAATATTGGTCTAACATTAATCGATTCGTGATTGCAATTGAAATGGTTTTGGTATCTAGATTGAAATTCAGTCAATTTACAGCTTTGATGTGTATCAGAGTAGAGTTGATGACTACAATCCATAAAGTAAAAGATATAAAATTGTTTAATTTCATTTTCATGTTTGTCTAATAAATATATCATGTTTTACTAAAAACGGGATAACATTCATTGAATAAATTGTCAATTATTGAGTCACTTATTTACGCGGAACTCACCCTGGATCCCCTCAGGGGCTACCACTGGTCCTAAGCCCGAATAAAGGAGGATGGTTGGGCATGTGATCAGCGACTCCATACCGCTGAAAAACGCTAACCAGGATGATCGATTCAAACCATTTAGAAGGGTTATGTACTCTCAAGAGGAAAGACGAGTTCCTTAGTAACTCATGAGGCAATTACCCCTTCTAGTAAACGGAGCAACAATTATTTTAGGTATATAGAATGTTCGTACAATGTGAGAGACCGCGAGAATCATCCATGTTGTTGCAGAGTTAAAAAGATACAACCTGGTGGTTCTTGGAATCAGTGGAACACAGTGGACACTGGTTCCATAATTATGATTAGGTTCACAAAAGCTGCCATTATACTCCAGTTAGCAAGAAGGAAATGCTCAATATACACAAGGAGTTGAACTGATTCTGTTCGAAGAAGCCCAAAAACACTGATGGGATAGGAATCTCATGCTCCTAGGATCATCAAAGCATCTTTGAAAACAAAGCAAGAGGGCATTACAATGAACGTCATCCAATGTTATGAGCCTATCTACGATTACGCTGAAGAAGCTAAAGATCAGTTCTGCCAGAGGCTGCAATCAATCGTTGAAAAACGTTCAACAAAGGATTTGAATTTTCTGATTGGAGACCCAAATGCCAAAGGTGGAATAGGCACACTGAATATGAAGACATGATGGGACGATATAGACTGTGAGGATGGTGAGACATTTGCAAATCTGTTTGCCTTCAAAAATTGGCCAACGGGGCCAACGACATCATACAAGTTTAATCCGGCCTCAATTAGGGATAATGACAGACTCGAAAAATTCATGATAGCCCTCAGCAATAGATTCCGTGATTTTCATAATCTACTCAATGGAGAGCAAACTACTCTTACTAGCAATGTCTTACACCCTTATAGTAGGAAGGTGCAAAGTTCTGAACAGTAGACTCGTACTTTCATTAATAGACGTATATCTCGCCTATTTCATAAGTGACGCAGGTTTGAAAAGGCCAGTAGAGCCTTCTGTATCCGTGCTGAGATTTGGTCAGTCACTAGGCCATTAGCACTGATGAGACCCCTAACTCAGTATTCACATAATGTTTTCATTGTTATATTTTCATTTATGATTTGATAGGATTACGGGGTTGTGAAGATTGTTAAGTTAAACATTAGAAATCATGAATCGATCAGTGCTAGACTACCATTAAAAACGTGGAATCACTGGACGGCGTGCAGAGGTTAGGCATTAGCACGCAAGACCGAAGGTCCTAGGTTCGAATCCTGAGAGATGCGGGAGTCGTGGATACGCACCGCTGATCAATCCCATACCAGGACGAAACGGCCTTCCAGTGCTTTCAGGTTTCTAATGGTGTTCTAACACTGCTCGATTCAAGATTTCAGATTTATTATGCGTTATAATTAAGTTCGCATTATTTTGAGGTAAAGCAATTCACTAAATCACATCTGTTAAACAAACTGCAACTCACTTGACAAGATGTTTTATAACTCAAATTACACAATCATTTTTATACATACTTACCTTCCTCCTTGGGTTTGAAACAGCCAATAACCCTTAAAATACTTTCAAAACAGAATAATCTTCATACATATAAATAACAAAAATACTTTATTTAAACACTGTATTTTATGATTAGGATAAAACTAGTAAGTTTATTCAATTTATTGAGTGAATAAAAAGCAGGGGATATTTATTAAATCAATGATACTTTAAAATTGTTGTCAGATTATTCCTACTTCATCTGTTTAGGTATAACATCGTATAAACTAATTCTACTAGTCTAGCAAATCTATCTTAAATTTAAATAAATTTAGTTATACAGTTTGAAAATTCACAATTTCGTTAGATTGATCAGGGCTAGACATTAGTACCCTATAGATGATGATGCCTCAATGGTCCAAAGGTCAGGTGTTCGCGCTCAAGGTCGGAAGTTCCTCTGTTCGAATCCTGCGAGTAGCGGGAGTCATGCATGCTCACTGATGATGAGTCCTGTACCAAGATGAAACGGCCGTCCAGTGCTTCCACATTTCTAATGGTGCTCAAACCATGATTGATTCACCATCTCAGTAATAAGTAACAATCTCCATAACTCTACAAATGTGTTGGGGATGTTAGATTCCCAAAACTTGCTTGATAAATAGCTTATTTTGGATTTCACGTTTGCAAGCATGGGCTGATCAGTCGACCCTGAGATTTCATTTCCCACCACGAAAATCCATGGCTGTGTATTTTAGTGTGCTATTTTCTAAACTGTCCCAACGACGTTTCTATGATGTATAAATAAACGAGAGTTGTGTGCTTGATTGAATTGTGATTGCTGGATGTTTGTAGAATATACTTTCTATGCTTACAAAGCCTTTTTTTCTTCAGCTTGCGATTCAAGATAACCTACCTGAACACTGGTGAACTCGTATTAGCTTCAAACGGACCAAGTGACGAACATAACAAAATGATGATACACTTAATTGAATGTATAATAGAAGTGTTTATATTTTGAGACAATATAATCCTAATTTTATTTTATCTTCATTTATGTGTTCAACTTTTTATTTATATGTTTATTCATTGAAAGGTATTTGGAATTGCAATTCTACAGTTTACAATTACTTTTGGCGGGACAAATTTATTCATTCTAATGTATGTGTTGTGTTTGTTGAAGTTAATTTAAGTTAAATTTATTTTTAGCCATTGGATTAGTGAATGGGTTCAACAAAACAAAATGATTCATTGGTTTTCCAGGTAAATGACTATTCACTTTCCTATTAGAAATAATATTGTTATTAATGATAATAACAGATACTTTTCTAAATGAAATGAATGCTAAATGTATACTACTTGTAGGATCCAAACTGTGGTTTGGACGGAAGAATAACTGTCCAGGTAGTTTATGTACGCGCTATTACCCAGTGTAAAACCGAAGCAAGTGATTTGGGTAAATGACGGTTCTATTATTCATCGTAAGTATGAATGTAAATCATTTTCTAAATAAATATTACCACTCAGTCGTTCCACCAAAAATTGTTCAGTTAATCAAATCCACAACAGCAACAAATAAATGTTATTCTTTCCGTCCTGGATAGATCAGATTCGTTCGATAGGTAATTTTTGGTTGCTTTATAATACAGAGTGTTTCCATTTCTGGAAGGGTGCTTCAATTCACAATCTAGATGCACAGTTCCACTGAAGGAAAGCAACACAATCAAAAGAGTGACAAATCAATATGGCTGTCACCATGACTAAGTATCAGTTTAAACAACATAAATGAACTTCAGAAAGAAACATAGAAACTCAGAGAAGGCAAAAGTAATAGAAACTTTAATAAAATACAAATATTATCATTTCAGAGATGGAATCGAACAGATTAACAAAATGCACAACTGAAGGAATCAATAAGA
The DNA here is from genome assembly GCA_944470395.2 of Schistosoma turkestanicum. Lineage (NCBI taxonomy): Eukaryota > Metazoa > Platyhelminthes > Trematoda > Strigeidida > Schistosomatidae > Schistosoma > Schistosoma turkestanicum. The sequence continues at coordinate 71,876,993 of OX103979.1, forward strand.
GCAAACTACAAATGTATACATGGAGGGATTTTCACAAAAACAAAGTCTTCAAAACTGAATCTAACACTACTTGTCAGTACTACTCACTATCATTCTCCGTTATATTTATTCACATTTATTCATCTACTACTAATTTCTATACTGACAGTATAAAAAGTTCGATAAAATAATCAAGCAAACATAGTGATTGAATTGAGATCTTACTCGCTTAAAACAATTCACACAAAATTCAAACCAAACAGATAGTGACCAGCTTGTATATTTGGGCTATCTGTCTTGTTGAAATCAAATATATTTCAACAGGTTACTTGTTTCTGTCTGTTTTAACATGTCACATATCTATGAATCACATAATTTATTCAGAGCTTACATAAAATGTTTATGTGCTATCGGCTTCGTAAAGCACAAAAATACAGTACAATTCAAGACATCACAGTGGCTAGTAATTTGTTAATAAGATGTCAATTCTTGAGCTGCTTACTTCCAACTGTTAATCTCTAATGGTTTTGTAAACTGAAACTTGTTGAAATATTGCGTGAGGAAAGTTGAACAGTGTACTGAACATATATTATTTAATAAAATCATTATTATTAAAATTATTATTATGGTTATTATTTTTAGATTATAACTGTTTCATTACCGTCCTAAAATTACTTACTTACCTAATTGCCTACTCCTGTTACCCCCCATGGAACATAGGCTGCCAAACAGCATTTCCCAGCCTACTCTGTCCTTAGAATTTCCATTCCGGCTGTTCCCAATTGCTTTTCATTTTTTTCATGAATGTCTTTAATTATCGGCAAAGTGTGTTGTTCAGTCTACCCCTTCTCCTTTATCCTTGATGATTCTAAGTTATTACTTGCCTCGTCACTTAGTCGGGTTTATTTCCCCAATGTATGTCCCATACACCTTAACTACTTTTTCTCAATTACTTCCTCACCTGGAGGAAGCTGGTTTGTTCTCTGCCACAACAGGTTGTTACTGATGATGTATGGCCATGGATCCACATGATATGGTAATAAACACCTGAATGTTGTGGATGATGGCTGTTGCAGTTCTTCAAGCCTCCACTCCATTCGACAGGAGATCTGTCTTGACTTTTGTATTAAAAATTGTGAATTTGATGTTGGCTGTTCGACTGTTGTGTTGAATTGTATGTAGATGTCTTCATTTGTCGAATTGCCCTCTTCGTTTTAACGATTTGCGCCTTCACATTTGCATTAGATCCACCTTTTTTATCAGTCATGTTGCTCAGTTAAGCAGAGATTTTCACATCTTCCAAGTATTCTCGGTAAAGTGTGATTTGGTTGTTGCATGTTGTGTTGTATGGTAGGATGTTGCTATTTGCTTTGTGTATGTTGATTTCTGTTATTGATGTAGAGGCTTCTACTACACTGGTCATCTTCTCCTACATTTGTTATTGTATGTGGGACATATTGTCTACATCATCTGCGATGTGTAGATCGTCAAGCTGCATCTGGGCTATGCATTGTATCATGGCTTTGGCCTGAAAAGTTGACTTTTTTATGATCTAGTCGAACACTATGAAAAGAAGAAAGGATGAGATTAAGCAATCTTATCTGACACCGGTCTTCACTTGGAAGGAGTCTGGGATTTGTATTCCATGCACGACTTTGCGGTTTAGTTAATCACAATATTTCCCCAGGCATACCGTAGTGTCGAATGAGCCTCCATAGTGTCATTCCTTCCACACTGAAAAATGCTTTCTCGTAGTCAATGAAGTTGATGTTTAGTGGTGAATTCCATACAGTTTATCCTGTCAAAATGATCCGCATTGTTTCGTTTTGGTCGATATATGACCGATACTTGCGGAATCCAGCCTGCTCATTTCGAAGTTGAGTGTCTGATGAATTGTGCATTCAATTAAACAACACAGTATTGAAGAGGTTTCCTGGTATTGTGATATGTTCGTCACTTAGGATGCTTGAGGCTATTACGAGTTTACCTTGATCGATAAACGCGAACGAGACTTTTACCAGCTTCCAGGAAGGCTACCTTGAATCCAAACGGTAAAACAGAAGTCTTGGTAAGCGTAGAGAGTATATTCTACAAACACCCAGCAATCACACAACAACCAAGCATACAACTCTCGTTTATTTATACAACATAACAACGTCCTTGAGACAGTTAAGAAAATAGCATACTAAAATACACTGCAGCCAATCACAGCCATTGATTTTGCTGGTGGGAATTGAAATCTCAAGGTCATCTGATCAGCCCATGCTAGCGAAACGTGAAAACCAAAATACGGCATTACCAAGCGAATTTTGGGGATCTAACATCCCCAACACTCCTCCCCTTTTTAATAGCTTGTTCTCCTGGGGTCGACTTGCATCTTGACTATTGTTCGCCGCTGTCTGAGGGGATACCTTCGGGAACGAAGAACAGCTTGCTGCTGAGTTTCTTCTCGTGGCGGGGCTCTCGGTAGGTTGAAGGTATCAAGCAAGATGTCAAGGGGAAGGCTTTCTGCTCTTGATGGGCGATCTGGGGCTAGCCGTCTGCGTATCTGATTGCGATGACGTGACCATTTATCACCTCCTACCTCTACTTCGTACATAACTCGACCAACCCTTCTGACCACTCTCGCTTCTACCCAAGGACCATGGTTCGTTCTGTAGTCGCGGGCAAACACAGGGCATCCCACCTCGTAAGCGGATTGTCTTTGCTGCTTTGTCTCTACTGATGAGGGTGCATTGGTCGGATGCATCAGGCTGTGAATCGTTTTCAATCTTCTTCCCATCAGGATTTCAGCTGGGGACTTTTGCTCCGGTAACAATTCATTTGGTGTTGTCCGATAGACGTACAAGAAATTTTGTAACGTTTCGGCTGGCGTCCCCTCCCCTTTTGACTTGAGCAGTGCTCTTTTAAACGTATCCACAAACCTTTCCGCCTGCCCATTCGATTGCGGGTGGTATGGTGGCGAGCGTAAGTGTTTAATAGCTAGCCGTTGACAGAAATTCTGGAATTGGGAAGAGGTGAATTGAGAGCCATTGTCGGATACGATCACATCTGGTATGCCATTTCGTGAGAAAATTTCAGTTAGGAGCTGTATAGTCTTAGTTGTAGTGGGCGGCATAACGGGGCTGATTTCCGGCCATTTAGAAAAGGCGTCGACGACAATTAAATACATAGTTCCATTTATTGGGCCAGCGAAGTCGACATGTATCCTGGACCAAGGATGCTCAGGTTTGGGCCATGAAACCGGCGGAATTTTGGCATTCATCTTTGCCGCCTGCTGACACCGGATGCATTTTTCAACCAACGCTGTGACATGTTGATCCATGTGAGGCCAGTATGCATAACTCCTGGCTATGGACTTCATTCGTTTAATCCCAGGATGACCAAGATGGAACTGTCTCAGCACTTTTGCACGAAGGGATTCTGGCACGACTACTCTTTCACCAAACATCAGACAATCGTTTACGATGCATAGTGACTCCCGCCGCTGATACAGTTGCTTCATGTCACCTTCAAACTTTTTCGACGGCCAACCGTTAGTGACATATTTCATCGTCATCTTGATGATGGGGTCGTTTCTAGAAGCATTTTGTATGTCTGTTGCAGACACCGGTAATGCGCGAACTGCGGTTGTCAGATCACATTCTGCGTGGTCTTCTACTGACAGAGATGCGATCACCATGTTTTCCTCAGCCGCCACTTGATCATTAATGAGTCGTGACAAAGCGTCTGCTTGACCGAATTGTAGAGTGCGTCGATATTGGATTTCGAAATCATACCCCAAAAGTACCAAGGCCCATCGCTGAAGACGATTTGCAGAATGGGCTGGAATGCCAGACTTTAAACCAAATATTGCTAACAGAGGCTTGTGATCTGTGAGGAGCGTGAATCTCCGACCGTACAGAAACTTATGGAAACCGTGAACAGCAAACACAAGGGCAAGAGCTTCTTTCTCTATCTGGCTATACTTCTTTTTTTGCTAGGGTCAGTGTACGGGATGCATGCATAACGGCTTTTTCTGAAGCGTCTGGAAACTGATGTGAAATAACAGCACCTAGGCCATATGCTGAAGCGTCTGCTGCTACGATGATCGGCATGGATGGATCGTAGTGTGTTAATAACAATTCCGAGCTAATTATAGACTTGAGTTTACCAAAAGCCGCGTCACACTCTTTAGTCCAGTTCCATGTGCTATGCTTCTGCAGTAGACAATTCAATGGAGCGCGAATATCATGCATCGAGGGAACAAAAGCTGAATAATAACTGATCAAACCGAGAAAAGATCGTAATTCGGAAACATTAGTGGGAGTAGGCATCAGTTTGATAGCTCGGATGTTTTCAGGATCCGGTCTGCGACCGTCGGCATCAAAGATGAATCCCAAATACTTTACCGACTGCAATAGAAACTGGCATTTTTCTGGGCGTAACCGGAAACCATTGTCACTGATGCGTTGTAGTACCAATGTCGTGCGTTCCCGTAGCTGTTCTAACGTCTTCGCAACAATCAAGATATCATCGAGATAAGCTGCAACCCCTGGGATATCTGACAGGATAGTATCCATTAGTTGTTGGAAGATAGATGGCGCAGTCTTAACTCCAAAAGGTAGGCGGTCATACTGGAACAAACCACGATGAGTGTTGATAGTAAGCAGCTCTTTAGATGCTTCATCGACTTCCACTTGCAAATAAGCATCAGCTAGGTCAAGCTTTGCGAAGAACTTTCCCCCATTCAGCATAGTGAACAGATCTGCTGGGACTGGCAGAGGATAATGATGCTGTTCTAGAGCTGCGTTGAGACCTGTAGAGAAGTCAGCACATATACGTATCGTGCCGTTGGCCTTCTTGATAACGACTATAGGTGCTGCCCAACTGGAGTAAGAAACGGGAGTAATAACTCCTTGTCGTTGAAGGCGATCCAGCTCTTCATCTACTGTTGCTAATGTAGCATACGGTACAGGCCTCTTTGGACGAAAAGCAGGCTTAGCCCCATGTTTCAACCGAAGTGTTGCTTTCATAGCAGTGCACCGACCTAATCCAGGTTCAAAAATGGTTGAAAACTCTGTCATTAGCTTCTTCGTATACGCTTCTGCGTCATGTCGTTGTGATACCAGGTTGCATATGGTATTTAGCGGGACATCAGCCAATTTTAGCTGGTCGAACCAATCTAAACCAAGTAAATTTAGATCAGCTGGCGTTATATAGCATACCCCAGTAAACGACGAATCCCGGAAAGCAACTTTACATTCCAATTGTCCTAACAGACGAAGATAATTACCACATGCTGTGCGAGGCTTTTGTGTTGTGTGCTGCAGGCTTGGGCTGCCCAATTTGGTCCAATTTTTGCGTGAGAGGATAGTGACATCAGATGCAGTATCTATTTGCATTCTACACAAATAACCGTTAATATTAAGAGTAATAAATTTCCTCTCACCTGGTGATGAGCTTTGGCAGGAAGATATTAGGCTCAATGCATTGGTACTGGATCTAGGAACAGGCTTCTTAGCACTTCTGGATCGCTTTGGCTTTTTCTGTAGGCAAAAGCCATCTTTATGACCGATGACTTTACACTTCCTGCATCTATGCTGCCTAAATGGGCAGTTCCGTACATAGTGCCATGAACCGCAGTGCCAGCAAGCAGAAGGTGGATTCATTTTGGGTTTTTGGGCCGAATTGGAGCGGGGTGAACTGGGTGTAGCACGGGCAGACTTATAATGATTAGGTGGCTGCTGTACCAAATGAATTTCAGATCGGCTTGAACTACCATTCTGAACTATAGTCGAGTCTCGTTGTAGGTTAGTGAGACGTTGGTACTCATGAGCCATATCATTAAGCGTAAGCTTTGGATCTTGCTCCAACCGACTTAGTAGCCTTGTTCTAATGTCACTAAACTTACTCGACTGGAGGCTGCAGATGAGTATAAGGGCTTTGAACTGGTCTTCCGACAAAGACTTCAACCGAAAACGTTCGCATTCACGGTTGACGATGCCCACGTGAGTAAGAAAATCATCATCTTCGTTCATAATTAGCTTCAAACATCGATAACGAGTATTAAATAGTGACGAGTTGTCTCCAAAGTGTTGGCTTAAAGTCTGGACAGTCTCAGAAAACGAACAGTCTCGTGGGTTCAAAGGCAGGATCAAATTACAGTACTTATCCAGCTCACTTGCGCCCAACTTTCGAAGTAGCAGCCGAACCTTCCAAGCATCATCTTGGTTGGCGAAGTCAAATTTAAATAAATCTTCATAACGCCGGAACCACATGTCAAAAGTGACATTTGCATCAGGATCATAATGAAATTCAGATATGCTATTTGCGATGCCGTCGACCGATGGAGCTGTGGTTGCATTAGATGAGCTGGGCTGTGTGGAAGGGGAAATCTTCATGTCTGTCAACATCTGCATCAGTTTCAGCTGCTGCTCAAGTAGTAATTCAAGTTTGGCAGGATCCATATTTCCAAAAGCACCGTCGCCACTGATATGTTCGTCACTTAGGATGCTTGAGGCTATTACGAGTTTACCTTGATCGATAAACGCGAACGAGACTTTTACCAGCTTCCAGGAAGGCTACCTTGAATCCAAACGGTAAAACAGAAGTCTTGGTAAGCGTAGAGAGTATATTCTACAAACACCCAGCAATCACACAACAACCAAGCATACAACTCTCGTTTATTTATACAACATAACAACGTCCTTGAGACAGTTAAGAAAATAGCATACTAAAATACACTGCAGCCAATCACAGCCATTGATTTTGCTGGTGGGAATTGAAATCTCAAGGTCATCTGATCAGCCCATGCTAGCGAAACGTGAAAACCAAAATACGGCATTACCAAGCGAATTTTGGGGATCTAACATCCCCAACATATTGAGAGATGGCTGATGCCTTACATTTGCTGTGATTGCCTTTCTTTATTATGCTTTTGATGAGGTGTGCTTTTTTCCAGTCTGTTGGTACTTGCTCTTGATCTTAAATGTTAAGCCCACATGGCCTGTCCAAGCTTTACGGCAATCTAATTTAAATTTTTCTGCCCGACTTACTGCTCACACGTTTTGCCTTCACTTGATTACACGTGTCCTTTGCTTAATTCACTTGTTACATGTCTAAATTACTTTTTCTGACTGCAAATAGTCAGACACGCCTTCATCTCAATGTGTTAGCTCATTTAACTTTTCCTCTTTGCTCCGCTTTGCTCTGCTTTGCTTTAACACTTTGTATACTCATGTCGGTCTGCATGAAATAAACTCATCCAGCTGTATCCATATTAAGGTTCTTAATACCTCCATCGCACAAACGAAGTTCACCTAAGTACAATCAACAAAAATTGAAAAGTAGATTGTATGTTATAACATATTCAGTCATTCGTCCAAATCGGAGTCAGATCTCCAGCCATTATAATAAATTTCTACATTCTCTCAACACAAATAAGGCAACAACATGAAAATCACCATTGTGAATTGAACAGTTTCTTCATCAAATCAAAACATAATTTGTATGCAATGAGTGACAAATTTTTCTAATTATGATCAGAAATTATTATAGTTATTCATAGTCTTTATTGTTGTTTACAGCATTATATACATAGTTCTTCTATTAATATGGGTATTCGTCCCAGTATTAACACGAAAATATCCTTACAATATATTGTATCTATTATTGATGGTGAGTGTGTATGTACATATATGGTTACATTTCAGTTCAAGTCTGTACACATTACTTACTTACTTACTTACGCCTGTTACCCCCAATGGAGCATAGACCACCCACCAGTTTTCTCCAACCAACTCTGTCCTGGGCTTCCGTCTCCAGTTCTGTCCAATGTTTGTTCATTCCTCTCATATCTTTCTCTATTTCTCGGCGTAATGTATTCCTTGGCCATCCTCTTTTCCTTTTTGCCTTGAGGGTTCCATGTGAGGGCTTGTCTCGTCACGCAGTTAGGTGCTTTTCGTAGTGTGTGTCCTATCCATTTCCACCGCTTCTTCCTCATTTCCTCCTCCACTGCAATCTGGTTTGTTCTCTCCCACAGTTCGTTGTTGCTGATCGTGTCTGGCCAACGAATACGAAGTATTTTGCGTAGACAGCTGTTAATAAACACTTGTATCCTCTGGATGATTGCTTTGGTAGTTCTCCAAGTTTCCACTCCATACAGTAGAACTGTCTTGACATTTGTATTGAAAATGCTGATTTTGGTGTTGGTTGAAAGTTGTTTGGATTTCCAGATATTTTTCAACTGTAGAAATGCAGCCCTTGCTTTGCCAATCCGGGCCCTCACATCTGCATCGGATCCACCTTGATTGTCGATGATGCTGCCCAGATATGTGAAGGTGTTAACGTCCTCCAAGGCATCTCCATCAAGTGTGATTTGGTTGGTGCATGTTGTGTTGCATCGGAGAATTTTGCTTTTACCTTTATGTATGTTGAGACCTACTGCGGCAGAGGCTACTGCTACACTCGTCGTCTTCTCTTGCATTTGTTGTTGAGTGTGAGATAGAAGAGCCAAGTCATCTGCGAAGTCCAGGTCGTCCAGCTGCGTCCCAACTGTCCAGTTGATACCGTGCTTCCCTCCAGATGTTGACGTTTTCATAATCCAGTCGATGACCAGGAGAAAGAGAAAGGGTGAGAGTAAGCAACCTTGCCTGACACCGGTCTTCACCTCAAAAGAGTCTGTCAGCTGTCCTCCGTGCACGATTTTGCAGTTGAATCCATCATAAGAATTCCGTATGATGTTGACTATTTTCTCAGGCACACCGTAGTGTTTTCCTATCCACGCTATCGAATGCTTTCTCGTAGTCGATGAAGTTGATGTAGAATGGTGAGTTCCATTCAATTGATTGTTCCACAATGATCCGTAATGTAGCAATTTGGTTAGTACATGATCGATCCTTACGAAATCCGGCCTGTTGATCTCGAAGTTAGGCGTCCACGAAGTCCTTCATTCTGTTTAACAATACCCTGTTGAAGACTTTGCCTGGTATTGAAAGAAGAGTGATGCCTCTGTAGTTCTCACACTTGCTGAGATCGCCTTTCTTTGGTATTTTGATCAGGTATCCTTCTTTCCAATCTGATGGTACTTGTTCCTCATCCCAAATCTTCTTGAAGAGAATGTGAAATATTTTCGCAGTTGCTTCTACATCTGCTTTCATTGCCTCTGCTGGAATGTTGTCTGGTCCTGCTGCTTTGCCGTTCTTGATTTGTCTGATGGCCATACTGATCACCTCAATCGTAGGTGCGCCAATGTTAATTGGGAGGTCCGTGGATGCTGCTTCGATGTTGGGTGTGTTCAGTGGAGCTGGTCGATTCAATAGTTCCTTAAAGTGCTCTACCCACCTATTTCGTTGTTGTTCAGTGTTGCTGATTACTTTGCCTTCCTTGCTTTTCACTGGTCGTTCTGGTTTACGATAGTTTCCGGCCAGTTTCTTTGTTGTTTCGTACAATTGTCTCAAGATTTCTTCTCTTGCAGCGTTTTCCGCCGTCATTGCTAGATCTTCCACATATTTTCGTTTGTCAGCTCTGATGCTCTTCTTCACTTCCCTGTTCGCTTCTGTGTATGCAGCTTGTGCGGTAACTTTCTCCGCTCTTGTCCGGCTGACATTGATAGCTGCCTTCTTGTTCCTCCTTTCTTCAATTTTTGCGAGAGTATCAACAGAGATCCATTACTTGTGATGGTACTTCTTGTGACCCAGAACTTCGTGACATGTTGAAGTGATTGCCTCCTCAATCCCTTTCCAATTGTTCTCCAATGTTGCGTCTTCTCCATTGTGTAGATCCTGAAAGGCCTGGAACCTATTGGTGAGGGCTATCCTGAATTCGTTGAGCTTTACAGTATCCCGAAGAAATGCCGTATTAAACTTCTGTGATGTTGTCTGCCCCGTTGTCCAGTGCTTCTTTAGTTTCAGTTTCATTTTGGCGATTAGCAAATGGTGATCTGAGGCTATATCAGCTCCTCTCTTGGTTCTCACATCCTCCATATTCCTTCTGAACGTTTTGTTGATACAGATATGATCAATCTGGTTTTGAGTAGTGTGATCCGGTGAAATCCATGTGGCTTTGTGTATGCGTTTGTGCGGGAATATTGTGCCACCGATGACCAGTTTGTTGAAGGCACATAGGTTTGCAAATCTCTCACCATTTTCGTTCCTTTCTCCCAGTCCATGTCGTCCCATGATGTCTTCATATCCAGTGTTGTCCATTCCAACCTTGGCATTCAGATCTCCCATAAGAATGGTCAAATTTTTTGATGAGTATCTGTCGACTATTGACTGCAGCCTTTCGTAGAATTGATCTTTAACGTCGTCATTGTAGTCATTGGTAGGTGCATAACATTGGATGACGTTCATTGTAATGTCATTTTTCTTTGTTTGGCAGGATGCTTTAATGATCCTCGGTCCATGAGATTCCCATCCTATCAGTGCCTTTTGTGCATGTTTGGACAGCATCAATGCAACTCCTTGTGTATGTGAAGCATTTTCCTCTTCATGACCAGAGTATAACGGCAGTTCCCCTGAAGCTAGTCTCAACTGTCCTACCTGTGTCCAATGCGTTTCACTGATGCCGAGCACCTCGAGGTTGTATCTTTTCATTTCTGCCGCAACTTGAAATAGTCTTCCAGTCTCCCACAATGTACGAACGTTCCATGTACCTAAAAAAATGGTTGCTCTGGTTGTCAGAAGAGGCATCATCCCCGTGACTTCCGAGGGAACTCGGCTTTCATCACGAGACGTCATAATGCTTCTTCCAACTCCCAGGGCAGAGTTAAAATGGTTTGAATTATTTTTTCTGGTTGGCGTTTTTTTGGCAAGTTAGTTTTTGACGGAATGAGGTCGCCAACCCCATGTCCAACCCTCCTCCTTTACCCGGGCTTGAGACCGGCAGTAGCCCCGAAGGTTCTACTGGCGGAGTTTTGTACACATTAAAAGTCTGTAAAAAGGTGTTTCAGTTTAAAGCAGCTTTGTTGCATGAAAACTGCTAGGTAAACCTCTACTGACCTATTCGTCTATCTATCTATCTGTCTATCTATCCACACATCTATCTATCTATCTATCCACGCATCCGTCTATCTATCTATCTATCTATCGATTCAACACTGTCCAAATAATCTCTTAAGTTTTGTCTAGTAACCAACATTAACTGTACAGTTTTATTGATATCATCTTTATACACATGAAAGTACTGGACGTCCGTTTCATTCTAGTATAGGTCTCCTCAACAGTACACATACAGAACATGTCGACCTACACCTCATTATCAAATTAGTAATTGACCTTGTGATGTCAACTTATCATAAAGACAATTATTCATCTTGTGATTCTTTTTCCGCTCACATTATATTATCATCATTGGATATAAGTAGTATAATTTCGAACGCTGTCATTATTGTTACTATTATTATTGCGTTTGTCATCATGGCTATTATTTTCATTATCATTGCAGACAATATTTTCAACCATTGCAATTGCATCCGATGCAACTTTGTACATTGACGAGATTGTTTATCAAGTTTTCGCTGTTTCAGTGACCTTGTTCAACTACATAATTTGCATTACAGCTATTCTACAATATGACATTAGTCGACATTATGTCATCAATATGATTGTTACATTAATTAGTGATATCCTATTACTCATTGGACAAATTTGTTACATCATACTGAGCGATTATGCAGTAAGTATTTTCTGTTTTACAAAAAATTTTGTTTGATTGGAATTTGGTCAATGAGTCTATGCCATTATTCTCCGTTGTGAATGCTCTAAGATTGGTTAATTGAACTGATCATGAACTGATCAATGTTATACTAGCATTAGGAAGCTGAAAGTACTCGAAGACCGTTTTATTGTGATACTGGTGTCCTCAACGGTGCGCATCGGCGCGAGCCTTTCAAGCAGGAATAAAATCAAGAAACTTCGGTCTAATGCATGAATGCCTAACTTATTGACCACTGAACCGGTATCCAACGGTGTTAATATTTAACTTCACTCACAGATTATAAATTTGTGTGAAAATTATCAGTCTTCACAGTTGTAAACCGTTACCAGTTGAGTTTAATCTGCATTGAATGTGCGGCAGTTTACCCACCGAAGATAATGGATGAGATCATACAGTAACGTGGATTGATTCCAGTTAGACAATAATACCAGCTCACTAGTCAATAGATTAGGCGCATGTGCACAAGAGTAAAATTTCTTCGTTTGATTCCTGCTTTCAGAGTTGTGGATGCTCATCACTGAGTTTTCCAATACCAGAACGAGACATTTGTGGAATACTTTCACATTCCTAATGGTAGTCTAACACTGTTTAGTGTTCATGATCTCCATGAAACCAAACCATCTACAAACATCGTATATTGACAATGCTTAGTCTATTTAGATCAACAAGTTTCGATTCTAATGAAGAATTTCGCATTTGAAATGGAAATTCGACTAATCGTCTTAAATAAAAATAGTGAATCGGTAATAATGTGTTTCAAAACAGTGGTTCCCTTTGACAAATTCGAATAGAGAAATGAGAAGACATATTTTGTGAGATAGTACCATTTCGTGCTTTCTCGTCAGTCACATACAAGCAACATGTTATTTGTGTAAATACAGTTTTGAAGATAAGGTCAAAATTTCTTATTTAGCATGACGTTCACTCACTAGAACCATGGTAAACAAAGGTCAACATACAGTTGCTTTTGAACACATAAATTTGGACTTTTCCGACCAATCAAGATAGCTTCGAGTAGTCTCAGTGTGTGCGGGTTTTGATTACATGTTACAACTCTAAAGGCTGGTTTTGGGTCAATTTGATGACCACTCATCATTAGATGTTTTGCAATGGACGAGGCTGGGTTTCTTGATCGATTTTGAGATGATGAGCTAGGTTGATGAATCATGGATTTGACTAGCCATTTTGGAATATGTTCCCCTATCCTGTCTTCTAATCGGCGATCTGTCCTCCCTAAGTAACTTTCTCCGCAGTTACATGTGAATTGGTAAATACAGTGGAATTTGTACTGAATCGGTCTTGGAGACTTGATTGGGGTAACTGAGATCGATTGAGTTTTTGTGATAAGCCTCAAATTAGCTGCATTGAAGGTCTTTTTTATTGCAGCTGCAGTCTGTTTGGTTGTAATTTTCATGCAATGATCACCTTTGAAAGGTAACTGTAGGTACACTGGTTTCTTGGGTACATCAGTTGCTATCAGCTTCGTCGTAGTTGTGTTCTGATGACCAGTAAACCTTTCGGGATATCCGTTTGATTTAAGTGTCTCAGTAATAAGCTTGAATTCGTCGTCCAATGTATCAGCAGTGCAGATAATGCTTGCTCGAGCGAATAAAGTTTTGACAACAGAACGTTTATATTGTATGGGGCAGAAACTAGTGAAGTGGAGGTACTGTCCCGACCAGGTGGGTTTGTGGTGTACTTTTCGTCTGATTGATCCGTCTGGACTATCCGTCTGGTACTATCTCACAAAATATGTCTTCTCATTTCTCTATTCAAATAATGTGTTTGTTTGTTTCTTACATAAATATCAATTAAAATAAGATTTCAATATTGTGGAAATTTATCTAGTTCTTCATTCAAATCTAGACTGTTCTAAAGATGACAAAATCAATGATTAATAAGTTTTAACATTCAAACCATTCATTAACATTCATGGTCATGATAAAAATGATGTTTGTACTCAATTCGCTTTGTTTGTTATATACGATTAGAAAGTAGATATCCACTATTATGTTTCTATAATCAAAAAATGAAAAACACCTCGTTCATTTTTACTCATCATTCAATAAAGTCGAACATGTGAACGATTGAGTATCAATCAATAGGCTTAAAGGTAATATATACCCGTCATTACGCCGAAAAATTCTGAATTGTATACAAATATTGCGTGTTTATGAGTTTATATTTACATAGAGTCTGAAACTTACTTACTTGCTTACTTACTTACTTACTTATGCACTTACTTACTTACTTAGGCCTGTTCTCTTAAAAGAGTACAAGCCACCAAACATCAATTTCTAGCTTACTCTGTCCGCCAATCTCCTTTCCAGTTGTTTCCAGTTGCTATTCATTTTTCTCATTACTGTCATCGTTTTATAATGCAATATGCATTTTGGTCTAGCTCTTTCGTTTTGGCCATGAGGATGCCAAGTCAGGGCTTGCTTCATGAATTAGTTGGATGATTTCCATAATGTATGTCTTATCCACTCCCAACGCTTTTACCTTATTTCTTCTTCGGCTAATGAAATCTCATTTGTTCTCTCCAACAGTAGATTAATGCTGATGGAAATATTATCTTCAATAAAGTTTTGACACCTAACTAGAGCACGTGAACAACAGACTCTAGAAAACCGGTCTGGTTTCAGACCTGAACGTGCTGTATAGACCATCTATTCACACTGTGTCAGGTCCTATAACACAGACACATCTACTGACGTCCAACGATTGTTGGACCTGAAAGTGGCGTTTGACTCTGTCTACTGTGACGTTCAGTGTCGGTGTCTGTCACTGAAATATGTACCGAAGAAGTACACTAACTCTGTACAGGCTGTCTACTCAAACTGTATTGGCTGAGTCAACGCTTATGGTTTAGTTTCGTTCAGAGTGATTACTTCAAGTGGTGTTCTTCACGGATGCCAGCTCTCTCCATTCATATTGAACTTCGTTATTGACATATTCTGAGAAATAACATTATCTTTATCTGAATTTTCGGGAATCGAACTTTTACCAGGAGATTAACTTCTCGACTTAGAATATGCTGATCGCATAGCTCTATTTGGGGAAGACGATGATAAAACACAGTCTTCTGACCTCCCTAAGCAACTATGCAAACATGTTCGGGATGCCACTCACCCCGTTGAAATGCAAGATATTGCTTCATGATTGGCTTGAATCGTCAGCTGAACTAGTGATAGGGAGTGAAGGAGTTGAACATGTTGACTGCTTCACTTATCGTGGGAGTCTCATCAGTGTTGATAGCTTGGTGACACGGATACAGAATGCTTGATTGTCTTAAGCCAATGTGCTTCACTTATGGGGTAGGCGAGATATCTGTTTGCTAATCAAAGGACGAGTGTACTTCGCAGTAGTTTGCTCCATCCTACTTTATCGATGTGAACTGCTACAGAGCATATTCGTAGGCTACTAGTTTTCGATCATAGGTTTATGCGAAACATCTCTCGTATATCCTGGGAAAATCGAGTAAGCAATACTGTTGTTAGGATGGTAAATCAATAGATGAAGTATTGAAACTTCACCATTCCAGTTGGTTGGGACAGGTGTCACGTTTGCCCAACCACCGGTTGCCTTGACAAGCGATGTTGTGTGATTTAGAAGTACACCAGAAGAAAGCTAGGGGCAACCAAACTAAAGCTTGTCTCAAATCTAAGAAGTCACTGGCAAATAGATAAGGCGATGTTTCTTGATGTAGACTACGAGGTTGGAAGGAGGCGTAAGACAATAGTTATCGGTGGTTAGAGACTTCGAACGATATGTCTCAAA
Source organism: Schistosoma turkestanicum (assembly GCA_944470395.2). Taxonomy (NCBI): domain Eukaryota; kingdom Metazoa; phylum Platyhelminthes; class Trematoda; order Strigeidida; family Schistosomatidae; genus Schistosoma; species Schistosoma turkestanicum. The sequence continues at coordinate 71,892,452 of OX103979.1, forward strand.
ATCGTTTTCCATTATCGCTAACACTTCTGCCGCCTTTCATACTATAGCATTTGACTTGACAGTTTGAATAATTTATGGTAATAGGGTGTAGCATCGTGAACAGATGTACACGAGTACAAAGTTCTGTGTTGTTTCGAAGAAGAAGAAAATGATGATTCATGAGAAATGAATATTAATGTTCAATAGTCAATAACTAGATAAATAATTGTTTTACTTGTTTCTTTTTCGACAACAACAACAACCAAAAGAACTTGAGAATGTTCTTTTTTCTCGTTTGTAATTTTGTAATTAGATTATACTTGTTGTTGCCGGTGTCATTACACTTCCATTTGCAAGTTTTGTAAGTTATTCGTATTATTATTTATGATTATTATTAGTAGTAATGTTACTACATTTTGTTCAATACAGTTTATTATTATCAATTACTATCTCTGTACTTATATAATAAATGGTACTATTGCGGTGGTTTTCAAGAATTCCCATCACATCACGTAGACTTCTGAAGATGACTGATTAGAGCATGTCGATGTGTGCACCTGTAAGCTCTAGATCAATGATTTAGAGGGTGAATGTTTCTTGTACAAGATCAAAAATTGTTGAGTGCGACGATATGAAGTCCGTTTTATGAACGTTTTAGCAAATAATATGCAACAAGAATTGAAGACTTCACTATTCTATGCTTGAATGACGACTTAATACAAGACTAATGATATTCCTCTATATACATATATATATACAACCAGATCACATCGTACTAATACATGGAAGTGAACAACAGTAAATGAATGAGCCAAAGGTGACTGTGACTAGTGGAGACTGCGAATCACAAACAAAGAATAGTATTCTGTAAAGCAGTAATTATTGAGTAATTCAAGACCTGGAGATAAAAACAATATACATAGATACAAGTCTTGTTACTTCACAGTTATACAATAAAACTGTGTACAACAATAATCCATAAATTAGGTTCTTAAATAACTGTTTACTTTATAGTTCATTCGGATATAATACTGTGAACGTTCCTTTAAGTGAGATTGAAAGTAGCTGCTTCGTTGCTGTTTTCAAGCTGATTTATTCATGGTAAAAATTAGTGACGGTTGACTTGAGTTGATCAAAACGATCGTTCGAAATAAGCGGTTCAGTGAAAGGTTTGTTTAATAAGATTCTGAAGTTGTGTTTCGGTGTGGAATTTATCAATCTCCGTAGAAGTATTGCACAATGTCGCACCGAACGACAATGGTCGCATTTGTAGCAAGGATACATGTGTCAATTTACAAATTCTCATTACTGTTCTATTCAATACTTGGAACCTTTTAATAATCTTGACCGTGTCGCACAACACCACTTCACTTTTATTAATAATTCTGACTACTTTATTATATTAGTTCACCTTACATAGAAATCATAGCGTCTATTCATTAGATTCCGCTAGGGATCGTCGGATAACAGAATCTCCAATGTGATCACTAATAAAAATGCAAACCCATACTTGATGACCTTGAACTAAAAGTTTTCGTTATTCAATGAATGAAATTATCAATGAATAAATTAATTAATTCATGATTAAAATTCCTAATTTAACTTGACATAAACTATTTTTTTTCTACAGAAATTATTATTTGAAATGAAAAAAATTTTCAGAACTGGTAAATTTGGTTATAAGAGAGAAGATTTGGTTTTAGCATCTGGAATTCTTTACAATTCTTGGTGGAGTTTATTTCTCACAGTTTTATGGACATCTTCAATGACAGGTTTAAATCAGACGAAATTAATAGACATCACTACTATTCCTACTTCATGACATCGTCAACTAAATTGTTTGATTATGCACAAAATTTGTCCGATACTACTTATTTTTAAAGGATAGTAGTATTACAGGAATGTGTTTTGATTTGTTATGCGTCTTTTTTTGAGAGCGAGACAATTTTTCATTCACTTTTCTCCAAATAAACATCTACATTTCAATATTCAGTGTGTTGTGAAAGGTGATTGTGTTTTTGAAAGTTATGTGTTCTCATCAGAATCGGCAAATCTTTTGACGGATACCTCTTGACGATTGACTATTGTCTGTCATAGTAGTTGATGTGTAACCGGATCATTGATACCGTGGTTTGAGGCATAGCATTGAATGATATTGATTGTAGTGGCATATCGTTTTGTCATGGAGGATGCATTGATGATTTTGGGTCGTGAGCCTCTTTAGATAACAGTAATGCAGCGAAATATCAGTGTGAGACATTAGCTTCCGTATGACTAAAATACAACAATATCTCTTCCCCAAAATTAAGTATTGAGTCTAAATTATATCCAAATATGTTTCACTTATTCCAAGTACCACTAAAGTATATCATCGCATTTTTCTGCATCTGCGTAAATGGTGCCTCCGTTCTACCACATTGTGCGGACATTGCATGTTCCTATCTCAATAGATGAACTGATCATCAGAAGGAATATCGTCTTTGTGACTTTTGAAGTAACTCAGCTTCCATTATGAAGCGGTATAGCTCCAGTTAATAAAGGTCCTTCAACTATGATGGCAGAGTTTATGTGATTTAAGAGAATTTTCTGTGGTTAGCGTTTTCTTAGCAAGTTTGTATTCAACGGGAAAGGGTTGCTTACTCCATGCTACACGCATCTCTTTTATTCAAGCTTTAGACGGACATTGTCACTAGAAGTGTCCAGGCGGATAAATCTACAAAGAATATTTATCTGACTGAAAATTTTTAATAAAAATGTGTACAACACAATAACTACTTAAATAAAACTTAAAGAATGGTTCTTACTACATGAAAAAATATTCAATTAGTGTCTTCCTTCCACCTAGAAATTTCTGATATTTTAATTGAAAATAACTGAATAAATCTTACTTCCTCCTCATGAAGCTTAAGTCGCTGACCAACCAACTGTGTGCCGGGACTTTATTTCCACTTCTACTTAATGACAGTTCACTCTTTTCATATCAGTCTTCGATTCTTGGCATAAATGCGTAGTTTGGTCTCTTACTTTTCCTTTGACATTGAGGATTATAAATGAGAACTCGCGAGGTTGACCTAGCCGGATGATTTCTGACCTGCGTATCCCATTCATGTCAATTGCTGATTCCTCATTTCTTCCCCACTCAAAACGAATCTGGTTTATTCTCTTAATTAAAAAACTATCCAGTAAATAGTCAAGTGTTTATTATTTAAACAACATTTGAGAAAAGAAATGATTTTGTTTATTTCAAAATGAAATATTGAAAAATAGAAAAGAAAAATTCAAATCAAAACGCAACACAACAAAACACTCATTTCAATGTCCAATTAAATTTATTCCTGGTGTGTTTATCGACATGGATTAAAGTGCATCAATTTGTTTATCAACATTTTTCAAAAACAAACAAAAAATTGTTTTTTGATCATGAACATGATGGATGACCAGAATATCATCATCATCATCATTGAACATTGACAAAACAGAAATGGGAATCTTTTTTTGTTTGAGTAGAGGTAGGTTGACAATGCAGTTCTGGTTATTGTATGTGTAAATTCCGGTTGTTTGGAATCTTTCATCAAACTGCTATGGACACACACAGTTTTTTATGTATATGAATGAGTTTTTCATTTGTAAATAATGAATTAAGTTGTATTCATCATCATTAGTGATAATGACAAAAACAGTCAAAGTTCAATTCTGTGTGTGACTTCAAGTTACAATTAAGCTGATTATATATATTTGTATATATATGTATGTACGAATCAGTTGTGTAATTATTTTTATTTTTCAAATTCATGAAAATTTCAATAGCATTTATTAAAAAATCAAACATTTCCACAAATTGCTTACACATAAAATTGTTAGAACATAGTGAAATATCCTGTTTTTATGAGTTGAATATTTTTCATCAATCATCATACAGTCAAATTCTATTGAAGTGAAAAAACAGATTTATTGGAGTGTATTGGTGGGTGTTGTAGTATTCAAATTGAGGATTGACTACTAACCTCTGGATTACTGAACCGGCATTCAACGGAGTTCATGTATTACTCTTATCGTTCTAGGTATTTTACGCGACCTCAGTCAGTTGTCTTCAGTAGTTCCTAGCTACGTTGTACAAGGTTGAACCTCTACTGGTCAGGACTTCTCATTAGACTACTGAGAATTTCCTCACGAAGCTAGTCACTAGTGAACATATTGTGCAGCTTTTTTTACGTGTTCTGTAGTGTACAAAACCGGGTATTCATAATGTAACAACTATATCGTTTTATTCTCCATTTATTTTCAAACCGAATTCAATCCTCACTTGCCTTCCTTTTTCACTTAACATCACAGAAACAATGAGACGTCATTGTGAAACTGAAAATGTGGTCAACACTTACAAACAATTAAGAAAGTGTGATTTGCAATCATCACAACCAAAAGTATCAATTCGTCGAAATCAATATTCAAGTGATGAAAATATTTTCACTTTGAATGTAAGCAAAAAGTACATTTTATTCTATACGTAATTCATTAATTATCCGGTGTGATGTGTGTTTTATTTTTCACATACCTGACTGACTAAATTATTTCTTGTTGAATATTATTGTTCTAACAAGTATTGAATATTGAAAGATAAACTGGTATCATTTATTGAATGATTGAAAATGCATATATATGTATATACGTTTATTGACAGTTGAACTTCGTTCCATTCAAAAAAAATTAGTTTTCGTCATCACAGTTCAATAGATTTTTTAAATGTGTACTTATAAAAAATACTGTCTAGAAATTTATTTGTTTCAAAAAAAATTCAAATTATGAATCGATCAATGTTAGATAACTATTAGAAATGTGAAAGTACCGGAAAGACGTTTTGTCTTAGTAAAGGACTCATCTAGACTGTAGATTGATTGAAGTTATTCATTCACACCTTTGGATGAGTGGTCTATGGTTAATGCGTTAGCAAGCAAGACCGAAGGTCCTTGGTTTGATTCTTGCGAGATGGAGTCATGGAGTCGTATACTGTTAATGAGCCCCAGACCAGGATGAAACGACCATCATCCAGCTCTATCAAGATTCTTTAATGATGGCCTAATATTGATCAATTCATGATATCAAGGAAACTCAACAATCTTCACAAATAGAATTCAATTGTCTAGCCTCCTTCGCATCACAAATTTCATCTTCGTTAGACAAATGAAAGTATACTTTGGTCAAATCGTTTATCTTTATTAGTAAAGCATATTCATGATTGGCTAAGTGAACTTTGTTGACAAACCAAAAATCAGTGAATAATAATTTCATCCATCTCTCTATATTAATGTACAAGATGGTTGAATTTTCCTCACTATATTACGTAAATTCAACAGTTGCTCACTTACTTACTTGCTTACTTACTTACTTACTTACTTACTTGCTTACCCAATGGAGCCTAGGCTGCCAACTCCTCGACCTTTCTTCCTAGTTCTATTGCTGTTCATTCTTTTCACATCTGTCTCTGGTTCTCGGTGTAATGTGTTGTTTGGTTTGCCTATTTTCCTTTAATATTGAGGATTTTGAATCATGTTTGTAACGTAGGTGGTTACTTTCCGCAATATGTGTCTTATCTACCTCTTACGCTTCTTCCTGATTTCTTCTTCTGCTGGGACCTAGTTTTTTTGTATCCCACAGCAGGTTGTTACTGGTTCAACAGTTGCACTACACTAAAAATTATCATCTGTCTTATGAAATTTTTTTTCAGTTACCGAATGTCATATTATTTCATATAATTTGAGTAATCAATTAGAACTTTTATTTACAGTGACATTTGATTAATTTTCACTATACGGTTGTCGAAATTGTTGAGTTTCATTGAAATCGTAAGTCAATCAATGTTAGACCATCATTAGATTACTGGAAGCACCGGATGGCCATTTTGTCCTGGTATTAAACTCATCAGTAGTGAGCATCCGTAGACCCCAGTCCGAAGAAATTGAACCAAGAACCTTCCGTCGTACTCACGAACCCTTAACCTGTTGACCCTGGCATCCAATAGTATCATTGTTTAACTGCGATCAATCCGCAGTCTTGCGCGACTGTTATTATTAATTTACATCTGAAATACGTTGATAAGTGTATATATGTGATCGGATCATTCGAAATATAGTAAGCACAAATATTTCGTCTATCTTCAAAGCAACTACATACTCTGATTGTTCTACAGAAAATTTCTAAATTCAAATTAATTGTTTTAAAAACAATTTCACTCGATCAAACTATCAAAACATGTGAATTCTCATATAAAACATGTAAATCCATTTCAAGATTACAGTATCATTTCAACTGAAACAAAGATGCACTCAAAATCAAACGAGTATCTACCATAATACATTTCTACTTTGTAGATTTCATTGGTCTTCAATATATAAAATGACATAATAATGCTTGTCTATTCTACTATATTTACAGGTATTTGCAATTAGTATTCTTCGATTGGCAATCAGTTTTGCTGGAATAAACTTATTTATTCAAATGTATGTCATGTTGTTGTTGCTAGTTTTTCTGATTACTGAATTGAAATTTCATTTTTAGTCCAGCGATCCGTGAATGGACTGAACAGAATCAATTAATTTTATGGATATTAACGTAAGGAAATAACTTTGTTCACGATCATTATCCAACAATAATATTTATTATTATTATACATAGTGAACATTTGATTAATTGTTCGTTACAGAACAGTCTCATCACTCAAGTTCATATAATATTGATTTCTGTGTGAAGATGAACTCCGTTGGTTTCGGTAGTATATTCATTTCAGGTCAAACGGATATTTCACTGAGTGAAATGATTTTGCAATCCCAATGGAATAATTGTTAGAAAATATAACCATCGACCGACAGACAATGTGAGCGTATAATCGATAATCGAACTATTATTTATTAATGCAAATATATCAAGTGAAGATAAGTTTCAATAAAATAACCGACTATTCACAGATATAAATGATCACAAAGCAATAAGGGAATTAAAAATTAACAACTTACTTACCTACTTACTTACTTGCGTCTGTTACCAGCATTCTCCAACCTACTGTGTCCTTCCATTTTCATTCTGGCTATTCACGATTGCTATTCATTCTTTTCAAATATATCTCTAAGAGTGTTCGGCAAAGTGTGTTGATCAATCGACCTCTGCTCCTTTATCCCTGAGGTTTCTAAGGTAGTAATTGCCTCCATACTTAATCGGGCGTAATTCCACAATGTATGTCCCATACACCTCAACGACGTTTTCACAATTTCTTCCTCAGTTGGATGAAGTTGGTTTGTTCTCTGCCACAACAGCTTGTTACTAATGATGTCTGGCCAATGGATCCACATGATATGGTAATCAACACCTGAATCTTGTGGATGATGACGGTGGCAGTTCTTCAAGTTTCCGTTCCACACAACAGAACAACTATCTTGACGTTCGTATCGAAAATTGTGAATTCAATTTTGGCTGGCCGAAAACTGAGTAGAGATTCAGACGTTAAAAAAGATAATAAAGTTCACGCAATTAAGACAATTTGTCATGAATATATATTAGCTGACCAGAAGAACATCTTTCATGAAAAAATTTCTAGACTTCATTGTCCTATCCATATCTAAGATCTGTATCGTTTTTCTCAACGCAATGAACAACATACCAAAGAATACACCGTTCTTAGCTATGCATTTTCTTCATCATGCTTACTTACTTAGTAACGCCTGTTATCCCCAAATGAGCATAGGCAGCCGACCAGTTTACTCCGAACAACTCTGACCTGGTCTTCCCTTTCCACTTCTTTACAGTTTTCGTTCATTCTCCCCGTGTCTTGCTCAATTTCTCGGCGTAATGTGTAGGTTGACCTTCCTCTTTTCCTTTTGCCTTGAGAATTCCATGTGAGGGCTTGTCTCGTGATGCAGTTAGGTGATTTTCGTAGTGTGTGTCCTATCCACTTCCACCGCATCTTCCTGATTCCCTCCTCCACTGCAATTTGTTTGTTCTGTCCCACAGTATGTTGTTGCTGATCGTGTCTGGTCAATAAATGAGAAGTATTTTGCGAAGACTTCTGTTAATAAACACTTGTATCTTATGGATGATGGTTTTGGTAGTTCTCCATGTTTCCGCTCCATACAGTAGAACTGTCTTGACATTTGTATTGAAAATCCTGATTTTGGTGTTGATTGATATTTGTTTGAAGTTCCAGATATTTTTCAAGTGTAGAAATGCAGCCCTTGATTTGATGATCCGCGCCCGTCACATCTTCATCGGATCCACCTTGGTTGTTGATGATGCTGCCCAGATATGCAAAGGTGTTAACATCCTCTAAAGAATCTCCATCAAGAGTGATTAGGTTGACACATGTTGTGTTGTATCGCAGAACCCTACTTTTGCCTCTATGTATATTGATTTTCTTCATCATATCAAAATACGATACGTAAATTGTGAATGATAATTTTTTTTACATTTGTCTAATACCTTTACTACCTCTTCTACTTTTGGATTTGAATTGACAATTATATCTCTGTGCTGATGTGGTATGACAACATGAACTGATGTACTTACGTACGACGTTCTACGTTGCATCTCACTGACTGACTGAACGCAATAAAGACAGAATTTGTAATGATTATATAAGCTAACCAGGAGAACATCTTTCATGAAAAAATTTTTAGACTTCATTGTCTTATCCATATCTAAGATCTGTATAGTTATGCATTTTCTTCATCATGCTTACTTACTTAGTAACGCCTGTTATCCCCAAATGAGCATAGTCAGTCGACCAGTTTTACTCCAAACAACTATGACCTGGCCTTCCCTATCCACTTCTTTACAGTTTTCGTTCATTCTCCCCGTGTCTTGCTCAGTTTCTCGGCGTAACGTGGATGATTGTGTTGTTGTTTCGTTCTCTAAGCTGGTTGTTTTGGTTGTGGAGCTTTCATTGTTCTTCTGAACAACGTCATCAGCAAAAACTTCTGAAGTTTGATGTTAACGTCCTCTAAAGAATCTCCATCAAGAGTGATTCGGTTGACGCATGTTGTGTTGTATCGTAGAATCTTACTTTTCCCTTTATGTATGTTGATTTTCTTCATCATATTAAAATGCAATTCGTGAATTGTGAATGATAATATTTTTACATTTGTCCTAAAATTATTATTATTTTCATCAATGTTCTAAACCATACTATTCACAGCGCTATCTACTTAGTTCTTCAATTGGTATGGGTGTTTGTTCCAGCGTTATCACGTAAACTGCCCTATAACATAATGTATCTATTATTGATGGTAAGTGAATGTCTATATGTGTGTGTTTGACATTCCATCTTGTAACAGAAATGTTAATATATATATATATATATATTTAAAGAAGCGGTGGAAGTGGATAAGACACGCATTTAGAAAAGCAACCAACTTCATCACAAATCAAGCCCTCAATCGACAACCTCAAGGTCAACATAAAAGAGGAAGGTCAAGGAACATATTACTCTGAGCAATGGAGAGAAATATGAGAAGAATGAACGAAAATTTTACAGAACTGAAAAGAGAAACCCAAAATACATTAGGTTGGAGAATGTTAGTCAAACGCCTATGTTCCATTGACAGATGAATATGGGGTTCTTTCAATGTGTCTCCTGAATAACTGAATAACTGATACCGGCACAGTTGTACGATGGTTAGGCTTTCGCCTACAATACCGAAGGTCATGCGTTCGAATCCTGCGGGGTGCAGGACTCGTGGATGCGCACTGCCACTGATGAGTCTCATACAAGGACGAAACGGCCGTCCAGTGCTTCCAGGTTTCTAATGGTGGTCTTATATTGATTGATTCATGGTTTCAAAAATGTGTAACTTAACAAACTTCACAACCCCGTTATGCAAACATTTTCTCATCCGAACATAAACAATAGGCTTGGACTGTCCTTAAGTAACTGTAACACCTCTCTTTTCATACCGATTGTTATACATTCATTGGTAGGACTCACAAACAATTCCTTGCTGCAGCATGTTCCATTGAAGATAATAAACGTAAGTATGTAACACTACATTAACTTATCTCTCTAACTCACACTCAAATGACAGATGAATATGGGTTTGCTTGATGTGTCTCCTGAATAAATGAATAACCGGCTCAGTGGTCCGATGGTTAGGCTTTCGCCACAAAACAGAAGGTCCTGCATTCGAATCCTGCGGGGTGCAGGAGTCGTGGATGCGCACTGCTGAGGAGTCCCATACCAGGACGAAACGGCCGTCCAGTGCTTCCAGGTTTCTAATGGTGGTCTTATATTGATTGATTCATGGTTTCAAAAATGTGTAACTTAACAAACTTCACAACCCCGTTATGCAAACATTTTCTCATCCGAACATAAACAATAGGCTTGGACTGTCCTTAAGTAACTGTAACACCTCCTTTCATACCGATTATTATACATTCATCGGTAGGACTCACGAACAATTCCTTGCTGCAGCATGTTCTAATATTTAGAACAATTAATGCACAGACTACATTACATCATGTTTGGAATTGTTTTTCCTGTCACATTATACTATCATCAGAGTATTTAAGTAGTATAATATCACCAACTGTTCGTCTTGATTGTGATTACGATTGTCATCATTAATTATTTTTATTATATATTATTTTTGTTTATGCTCATTGCAGACATTATTTTCAACCATTGCAATCGCATCAGACGCAACTTTTTACCCTGACGATGTTGTTTATATGATTTTCGCTATATCAGTGATTGTATTCAACTTCCTTATATGCATTACAACTGTTCTACAATATGATATTAGTCAAAATCACATTGTAAACATGATTATTACATTGATTATTGTTAGTTTGTTGTTACTTGGTCAAATAATTCATCTTACATTAGGAAATAATAAAGCAGTTAGTTTCTTTTTCTCATTGCATTGCATTTTTTCAGTTTGATTATACATTCTGGTATGACTACTGACCACCATCATTAGAAGACATGTGGAAGCACTGAAAGACGATTGTTTCATCCTGGTATAAGAAATATCAGCAGTGTGCATCCATGAATCGTGCTACTTGAACACAGGGTCTTCAGCCTTGTGCGTGAACGCTTAAATTCTAGTCCACATCAAACGGTGTTATTGTTTAACTCCGATCAGTCTACGGATTTCGTGCTATTTCACCTATTGTCTTCTGTTGTTATCGCTGATACTTAACAGAGTTGAACTCTCGTCATTTCAGTGCAAAACAACGACCCCCCTTAAACTATGATGCTAAATCACAAAATGTGTTCACTAGTGATAGATTCGTGAAGAAGTTCTCGAAGATTTTGTGAGATCAGTGATCAGTGGAATTCAACCATGTCGGATATAGGCAGTAACTACCGAAGAGAATAGATGAGGTCGCGCTAAATCGTTAGACTGATCAGAGTTGGACATTACCACAGTTGCATGCCCAGTCACGGTTCGCGAATGTAAACGTTCGCGCACAAAATCGAAAGTTCCAAGTTCGAATTCTGCTTTTAACGTTAGTCTTGCATGCACAATTTTGATGAGTCCTACGTCACGATTCATCGACCAGCTTTCAGTGATTTTACGTTTTTAATGGTGATCTAACAAAGAATTATTCATGTTTTATCATTTTCCTGAACGATTCCAGTTCGCAATTATCCTATCGATCGATAATGATATAATGAAATGATACAGAACAATACGTTTGTTATTTCAATCAATATTCAATTAAACTATACACAAATAAGCATCTCAATGAAATTGGTGTTTTTTTTCTTAAACTTAATTGCTACAAATCTTTTTATTTCTGTTTTCTTTATCAATGATCATAGATTTCACTGATTGTTACTGGTGTATTTGCATTTTTATTATTATGTCTTGTAAGTGAATAATAATATCTCGTTAACATTTTCTTGAATATTTGCTGTATATATATATAAATATATATATATATATATATATATATCTATATATTGCTCAATATTGCATTTTAAATGATCGAATCATTCTTAATGATTTCTCTGTGAAATTACTTACTTACTTACATACTAACTGACTTACGCCTGTTACCTCTAATGCGGCATAGACCGCCTATCATTATTCTCCAATCCATTCTGTCGTCCGACTACGTTTACAGATCTATCCAATTGGAATTCATTCTTTTCATGTCATCTCTCATTCTAGTCGCTATATATACATTGGTCAATCTGTAAACCTTTAGCTTTTAAGATTCCAAGAGAGATTTGCCTCGTGATGCAGTTGGATGATCGCCCCGCCGTGTGTGTTCTATCCACCTCAAGTGTTTTTCCTTTATTCCATACTCAATCTGGTTTCTTCTCTCACACAGTAGGTTGTTAAAGATGATTTCAGGCAATCCGATCTGCAGTATCTTCTATAGACAACACCTGGAACTTGTGGATAATAGTTTTCATAGTTCTTCAAGTTTCCGCTCCATACAACTGAATAAATGTTTTGATGTTCAGTTTGAAAATTCTTGATTCAATGTTGGCTGACTGAGAGATGTTTTGAGTTCAAAATGCTCTCTTCAATAGTCGAAATACTCTCCTTGCTTTTCCATTCTGTGTCTTTACATCTGAATCAGATCCACAGTGTTTATTGATCATGCTGCCTAGATATGTATTGTCAATGTTTTCATATCTTCTAATGCTTCTCCATCAAGTCTAATTTGGTTGGTGTGTTTCGTTTTGTATCGGTGGATTTTATGAAATATTCAATAATACGAATAAGAATCATTGACTGTTTTGATTGCTCAATTTAACACTAATCAAATATATTGTGATAGTTAATAGGTCAAATGAAAGCATATAACAAACAGTATATAGAAACATAGCAGTCTAGCTATTTGGTAATTATACAATGAAGTTTATTATAAGGTTGTGGAGAATGTTAAGTTTCATTGAAATAATCATGAGTCGAATAATGTTAGATCATGAATAGAAACTTGGAAGCACTAAAAGATGGCCATTTCGTCCTAGATCGAGACTCATCATTAGAGTGGATTCAACACTCCCGCTCACTAGAACCACACACAAGACCTTCGGCCTTGCATCGAAACGTCTAACCACTGAAACACTGAGCCGGTCTTGAACAACCTTATCGATTGTCTCTGCTGAGCACTGTTTCATAGAAACATTAATCAATCACTGCAAATTGTACCATAATTAAAATTTTACATTAACCCTTTGTTTTTATCTTACGAGATAATTTTCAATATTTTTTATCACAGAAATTATTGATTGAAGTGAAAATGGTATTTGGAGATGGCCAGTATCGTTACAATCGCATGGAGTGAGTAAATGCCGCTGGATCTATTTACAATTGTTGGTGGGGTTTATTTTTGACACTTTCATGGATTTTTGTACAGTGAAAAACTGAGAAAATAATACAACCATACGAATCACTCAACACCTCAATGTGTTTTATTTTTGACAAGAAAAACAAATTTTGTCTGTAAATTTTGATTTGAATGAGTGTACTAATATATATACATAGAACAGCCAGCAATGCGATTCAGTATGATTACTTCGTCTTGTTTGGGATTGGTCTACAGTTCGATATACCTGATATATCCTACAGCTGATGATCCTTCCAGCACCTGAATGCAGTACCCCATTCGCTCTAAACTCTATTGCGTTATCGACATAGCTAGTTGAGTTCATACAGTCAGTCACTTGGACTCATTTGCTGATATTTATACAGAAATTTGATCTATTGTGGTTGATATTTATATATATGCGGATCCGATGAAGATTCCCCTCGTAGTATAGCCATGATATGACATAAGTGTTTACATAGATCAAAGCAATCTGCATAAAATAACCAAAAGTAAGTATACCAATGAAGAATGATCACATTTTAGTCTAAAAAAGAGTATCAACAATGCAATATAATTCAAACTATTTCAAAATTTGTACAAGTATCGTTTTTGCTAATTAAAAGGTGAATTCATTTCTCGTACAATATTCAAATATTTGATTGTACACGCAAATATATATATATAATATGTATATAAAAAGATTTTTTAAAAATTGTTTTGTTTAAGTTTATATTTTATTGAAAAAGAAACATCGTTTAGGTAAAGAAAAACAAAGGATTTTTACATTTCATTATCAAAATATCAAACAGTTTTTATTCAACGAAATGAATAATTTTAAAAATAAGAAGTTATTGATCCATGTGGCATAAAACGCAATAATTCCTTCAAAAAATACTATTTTCTCAAATTCTGAACGTTACTGATTCATAACATAACACTGACTAGATAGTCTGGTAGACTGTGATTTGTGGCATTAGGCATCATTTCAATCATAAATACAATTACTTAAGCTATCGCAGAACAATTTATGTATGTAGAAGCTTATGGTGGTGTTTCGTTCTATGAGCTTTGGATGTTTTGGTTGTGAACCTTTCATTATTTGTAAGTCTAATTCAATCGGTCAGTTCCTATTGGTCGTCTTAACTATCAATGTCACATACTTCAAACGTTTTTCCTTCTCGACCTAACTGCATAAATATGCATTATCTGTATGGTTTTATGACCCGGATCCTTAGTTTGGGGATCCTTATGATCTTCTGGATTAGGACCTCGTACTTTTTTGATGCTTGTAGAATACACGTTCTACTTCATATCATGTCTTCTTCTTCTATTTAGTGGGAGTTTGGGATGCACGGATTAGAGTAGTCGGTCGGATCATCGATCCTCGCTCTCGTTTTCCGACTAATGTGAACTCATAATAGTTCAAGCATATCGGTTGACGTGATCACGCGCATGCTGGTAGTTAACTCTGCTATGTACCAATTCGAAACTGGATGAGTTTCACTGAAGATGTGTTGATATGCTGAGGAAAGTGATATCCACTTACCTCAAATTATAACTGCTCTTACACTTTTCGGATTGGCCACTCCAAATTCCATTATAGACTCAAATCAAAGTAGTCTATTGAGACCAGTTAAAATGTGATTTGAATAAATTCAATCAACTGTAGTTCACATTTGCGACTTGTTAAGATTCAGTCAGTTTGTGTAATATTGGAAACTAGAGAGTGCTGGACACTGGTTTCAAATACCAATCTTCGTGTACTTAGTATCGTAATCGAGAGCAGTATTGATTAGGTAGAATATAGGTGTTGTCATTTGAAGAGTAATTTTCATTGAGATTGTTGCAGTTCTATTGCGGAGTTGTGACTGGGACATTTTAACGATGGACAAACACAATTGAATTTTCCAGTGCGTGATCAGTGGATTCAAAGCAGGTTAGCAAACCGAGGGTAACTGCCTTGCTTTGGAATCCGAATTTCGTGCTTATGCATTGGTGAGAATCATCAAATCGAGCAGAAACAGCGATATGGATATGTCTGATTTTCCAATCAATACTAAACCAATGACAATACTTATCGTGAAATCACCGACAAATGAGAATGAAGTTAAAGGTTATTTGATGAATAATTTTTAACAACGCATCGTGCATATTGTATTAACATTGAGTTGAATCAAGTACTCAGTATCATGCAGATGAATAATTGTTTGCAAAATAAACAAATAAACTGATATAGTGTTCTATAAAGTAAGCAAATTAACTTTTAACACCTACTCAGTGGAAGCAAAGTTCATGTTTCACGAATTATCATCAAATTGTTTATGTGTATTAAGTATCGCACATTGGACATTGAACAGAAATTATTCTACGATTACTGATTAATTCTCGTTTTGAACAGATTTTTAGTAATATTAATACTAGTAGTAGTAGTAGTAGTAGTGGTATTACTTGTATTACTAGTAGTACATACATACTGTTGTGATCGTCACTTGATACGCTTGAAGCTATTACAAGTTCACCAGCGTCTAGGTAGGCTACCTTGAATACCAAGCTGGTAAGCGTAGAAAGTATATTCTACAAACACCCAGCAATCACAATACAATCAAGCACACAACTCTCGTTTATTTATACAACATAGAAACGTCCTTAAGACAGTTAAGAAAATAGCACACTAAAATACACAGCAGCCAATCACAGCCATGGATTTTGGTGGTGGGAAATGAAATCTCAAGCTCAATTGGTCAGCCCATGTTGGCAAACGTGAAATTCAAAATAAGGCATTTATCAAGCGAGTTCTGGAGATCTAATATCCCCCACAATTCATTCATGTGACACTCACAAAATCCACCAAGGAATGGAATGGGTTATGCATAAGGCTGAAATCACTTCTGTTTCAATAGTATAAATGTACAGATTAATAACTTGTGAAATTCGTCTGTCATCTTGTGTTGTATATTTAGAGACATTCGACGAACTTCGCCGTCTCTTGTGCTAATTGGATAACGCAATAGCGTTTAAAGCGAATGGGGTACAGCATTCAACTCCTGGAGTGAATATCAACTCTAGGATATGTCAAGTATGTCGAACTGTAGACCAATCCCAAAACACGACGAAATAATCTTACTGAATCGCATTGCTATTACACATTCTATCTGTTCTATGTATATATATATGTGTACACTCATTCAAATCAAAATTTACAGACAAAATTTGTTTTTCTTGTCAAAAATAAAACACAATGAGATGTTGTGTGATTTGTATTGTTTGTTTTATTTTCTCATTTTTAAATGTACAAAAATCCATGAAAGTGTCAAAAATAAACCCCACCAACAATTGTAAATAGATGCAGCTGCATTGACTAACTCCATGCGATTGTAACGATACTGGCCATCTCCAAATACCATTTTCACTTCAATCAATAATTTCTGTGATAAGAAATATTGAAAATTATCTCGTAAGATAAAAACAAAGGGTTAATGTAAAATTTTAATTATGGTACATTTTGCAGTGATTGATTGATAATTCTATGAAACAGTGCTCAGCAGAGACAGTTGATAAGGTTGTTCAAGACCGGCTCAGTGGTTCATTGGTTAGACGTTTCGATGCAAGGCCGAAGGTCTTGTGTGTGGTTCTAGTGAGCGGGAGTGTTGAATCCACTCTAATGATGAGTCTCGATCTAGGACGAAATGGCCATCTTTTAGTGCTTCCAAGTTTCTATTCATGATCTAACATTATTCGACTCATGATTATTTCAATGAAACTTAACATTCTCCACAACCTTATAATAAACTTCATTGTATAATTACCAAATAGCTGGACTGCTATATTTCTATAAACCGTTTGTTATATTCTTTCATTTGACCTATTAACTGTCACAATATATTTGAGTAGTCTTAATTTCAGCAATCAAAACAGTCAATTATTTTAATCGTAATACTGAATATTTCATAAAATCCACCGATACAAAACGAAACACACCAACCAAATTAGACTTGATGGAGAAGCATTAGAAGATATGAAAACATTGACAATACATATCTAGGCAGCATGATCAATAAACACTGTGGATCTGATTCTGATGTGAAAACACAGAATGGAAAAGCAGGGAGACTATTTTGACATTTGAAGAGAGCATCTCACACTCGAAACATCTCTCAGTCAGCCAACAATAAATTTAGAATTTTCAAACAGAACATCAAGATAATTGTTCTATTGTATGTTGTAGAAACATGAAGAACTATGAAAACTATCATCTACAAGATTCCCGTGTTGTCTATGTAAGATAATGCAGATCGATTGACTTGAAACCATCTTTAACAACCGACTGTGTGAGAGAAGAAACCAGACTAAGGAGGGAATAAGGAGAAATAACGGAGGTGGATAAAACACACACCGAGGAAATCATCCAACTGCATCACGAGGCAAAAGCTCTCTTGGAATCCTAAAAGCGAAAGGAAGACAGATTGACCAAGGGATATATTGCGACCAGAATGAGAGACGACATGAAAAGAATGAATTCCACTTGGATAGAACTGTCAACGAACTCGGACAACCGAGTGGATTGGAAAATGCTGATAGGCGATCTATGCTCCGTGAGAGGTAACAGGCGTAAGTCAGTTAGTATGTAAGTAAGTAAGTAATTTCACATCATACTACAGAGAAATCATTAAGAATGATTCGATCATTTAAAATGCAATATTGAACAATATAAATATATATACATCAAATATTCAAGAAAATGTTAACGAGATATTAATATTCACTTACAAGACATAATAATAGAAATGCAAATACACCAGTAACAATCAGTGGAATCTATGATCAGTGATAAACAAAACACAAATAAAGAGATTTGTAGCAATTAAGTTTAAGAAAAAAAACACCAATTTCATTGAGATGCTTATTTGTGTATAGAATAATTGAATATTGATTGAAATAACAAACGTATTGTTCTGTATCATTTCATTATATCATTATCGATCGATAGGATAATTGCGAACTGGAATCGTTCAGGAAAATGATAAAACATAAATAATTCATTGTTAGATCACCATTAAAAACCTGAAAGCACTGAATGCTGGTCGATGAATCCTGAGATAGAAATCATCAAAATTGTGCATGCAAGACTAACGTTAAAAGCAGAATTCGAACTTGGAACTTTCGATTTTGCGCATGAACGCTCACATCTTCGACCACTGACTGTACATGGAACTGTGGTAATGACTAACTCTGATCAGTCTAACGATTTCGCGCTACCTCATCTATTGTCTTCAGTAGTTACTGCCTATATCCAACATGATTGAAATCCACTGATCACTGATCTCACAAAATCTCCGAGAATTTCTTCACGAATCTAGTCACCAGTGAATACATTTTTCGATTTAGCATTATAGTTTAACGGGTGTCGTTGTTTTGCACTGAAATGACGAGAGTTCAACTCTAATGGATATCAGCATTAACAACCGAAGACAATGAGTGAAGTAGCACGAAATCCGTAGACTGATCGGAGTTATTCAATAACACCGTTTGATGTGGTCTAGAATTTAAGCGTTCACGCACAAGGCTGAAGACCCTGTGTTCAAGTAGCACAAGTCACGGTAAACACTGCTGATAATTCCCATATCAGGATGAAACGCCAGTCTTTCAGTGCTTCCATGTGTCTTCTAATGATGGTTGTCAGTCACACTAGAATGTTTAATCAAACTGAAATAATACAATGCAAAACTCTAATCACCTACTTCATTATTTCCTAATGTAACGTGAATTATTTGACCAAGTAACAACAAACTAACAATAATCAATGTAATAATCATGTTTACAATGTGATTTTGACTAATATCATATTGTAGAACAGTTGTAATGCATATAAGGAAGTTGAATACAATCACTGATATAGCGGTAATCATATAAACAGCATCTACAGAGTATAAAGTTGCATCTGATGCAATTGCAATGGTTGAAAATAATGTCTGAAATGAGAATAAACAAGAAAATATGTAATAAAAATAATGAATGATGATAATCGTAATCACAATCAAGATGAACAGTTGGTGATATTATACTACTTAAATACTCTGATGATAGTATAATGTAAGCGGTAAAACCATCACTAACATGAAAATTCATCAATTGATTTGATGTAATGTAGTCTGTGTGTTAATTATACTAAATATTAGAACATGATGCAGCAAGGAATTGTTCGTGAGTCTTACCGATGATTGAATATTTATCGGTATGAAAAGAGGTGTTACAGTTACTTAAGGACAGTCCAAGCCTGTTGTTTATGTTAGGATGAGAAAATATTTGCATTACGGGGTTGTGAAGATTGTTAAGTTACACATTTTTGAAACCATGAATCGATCAATGTTAGGCCACCATTAGAAACCTGGAAGCACTGGACGTCTGTTTCGTCCTGTTATGGGACTCCTCAGCAGTGCGCATCCACGAGTCCTGCACCCCGCAGTTTTCGAACGCGGGACCTTCTGTTTTGTGGCGAAAGCCTAACCATCGGACCACTGAGCCGGTATCGGTTATTCAGTTATTCAGGAGACACATCAAGCAACCGCATATTCATCTGTCAATTGTGTGTGAGTCAGAGAGATTAGGTAATCTAGTGTTATATACTTACGTCTGTTATCTCCAATCGAGCATAGGCCTTTACTAACATTCTCCAACCTAATATATTTTGGGTTTCTCTTCTCGGTTCTATACAACTTTTGTTCATTCTTCTCATATTCATCTCCGTTTCTCAGAGTAATATGTTCCTTGACCTTCCTCTTTTCTGTTGACGTTGAGGGTGCTTATTGAGGTCTTGTTTTGTGATGAAGTTGGTTACTTTTCTAAATGTGTGTCTCATCCACTTCCACCACTTCTTCCTGATTTCCCACTCCACTGGAATCTTGTTTGTTCCCTCGCACAGTAGTTTGTGGCTGATGGTTTCTGACCAATGGATCCGAAGTATTTTGTGTAGACAACCGTTAATGAACTCTTATATCGTGTGGATGATGACTTTGTTGGTTTGCTAAGTTTCTGACACAAAGAATAGCAGTGTCTTGATATCGGAATTGACGATTCCAAATTTGATGTTTGTTGATAGTTGTTTTGAATTGTAGATGTTGTGTAACTATAGAAATACGATTCTTACTTTCCCATTCGATCTACATCAGTTACACCTTGCTCTTGAACGTTGCTGCCTAATTAGGTAAAGTTCTTTACATCCTCCATAAAGACTGTCTTTATTATTTTGTGATCTTGAAAAACGTACAATAATTCACAGACTGATCAGATTCAGACATTAAAACTGTTGGATATCGGTTAGCTCAATGGTCTAAAGGTTAAGCGTCTGCGAACAAGGCCGACACTGCTAGGGAGGCATATCACTAGAAGGAAACAGTTGGATTAATTCAGTTTGATTAGTGATCTGTTGAATATATTTAGTTGAGATAAGACAATGAAAAACTAACAACAGAAAACAAAGTCCTAATAGCTATAACAGTGTCCATCCTATTCATTCGTCACACAACCTCAATACTACTCTCTCAATTCTAGTCATTCTTCAAACACTAAACAAATAATTGTGATCTACTTTGGATTAATCAATACAAGTGATTCTTCATTGATAACTGATTCACTAACCGAAATACATCTGAACTCGCTTTCACTTTGGTGCATTTAATCAGAAGTCTCATGAGAATTGTTGTTCGATGTATGGAAGGTGAAATCTTCAAAACTACCCGACTGTTCCCACACCGAATGTGAACGGAATTGTGTGGATAGGTAAAACATTTTCCACCATCTCAAATCTATAAATTTCCCGTACCTGACAAAGTATCTTCTGTTGGACAGATATGTTAGTCAATGATACAAGTATCCGATACTACGTTTAGTTTGAATGCGATTAGTACAAATGATCAAGTGTAATACAACTGGCTGCTCAAACGTGATGCCTAAAAATGATACCAATTTCCTATGGATAATTATAATTGATTATCGATTGATGAGAAATACCGTCAATATTCAAATTAATTATAAAGAATAATTCACTATTAAGCTTACGGACATTGGAAGATAGAATTTATTAAATAAATAATGTAAATGACCAGACAGCATCAGCAACAACCTACTGTAAGAGAGAACAAACCAGATTGCAGTGGAGGAGGAAATCAGCAAGAAGCGGTGGAAGTGGATAGGACACACATTATGAAAAGCAACGAACTGTGTCACAAGACAAGCACTCACTTGGAACCCTCAAGGCAAAAGGAAAAGAGGAAGGCCAAGGAACACATTACGCCGAGAAATAGAGAAAGATATGAGAGGAATGAACAAACATCCGACAGAACTGGAGACGGAATCCCGGGACACAGTTGGTTGGAGAAAACTGGTGGGCGGCCTATGCTCCATTGAGGGTAACAGGCGTAAGTAAGTAAGTAATATATATATTAACATTTCTATTACAAGATGGAATGTCAAACACACACATATATACATACACTTACCATCAGTAGTAGATACATTATGTTATAGGGCAGTTTACGTGATAACGCTGGAACGAACGCCCACACCAACTGAAGAACTAAGTAGATAGCGCTGTGAATAGTATGGTTTAGAACATTGATGAAAATAATAATAATTTCAGAACAAATGTAAAAAATTATCATTCACAATTTACGAATTGCATTTTGATATGATGAATAAAATCAACATACATAAAGGGAAAATTAAGATTCTACGATACAACACAACATTCGACAACCAAATCACACTTGATGGAAATGCTTTGAAGGACGTTAACACCTTTACATATCTGGGGAGCATCATCGACAACCAAGGTGGATCAGATGCAGATGTGAGGGCGCGGATTGGCAAAGCAAGGACTGCAATTCTACAACTGAAAAATATCTGGGAGAGAACAAACCAGATTGCAGTGGAGGAGGAAATCAAGATGAAGCGCTGGAAGTGGATAGGACACACACTATAAAAGCACCCACAACGCGTCTCCAGAGAAGCGTTTTCTTGGAACCCTCAAAGTTAAAGGAAAAGAGGTAGGCCAAAGTACATATTACGCTAAGAAACAGAGAAAGACATGAGAAGAAGGAAAGAAAACTGGAAAGGGAAGGCCAGGACAGAGTTGGTTGGAGAAAACTGGTTGGCGCCCAATGCTCTATTCAGGGTAACAGGCGTAAGTAAGTAAGTAAGTATGATAAAGAAAATGCATGGCTAAGAATTATGAACTCTACGGTATGATGTTTATTGTGTTGTGAAAAACAATACAGATATTGGATAAGGGTAAGACAATGAAGGCTAGAAATTTTTTCATGAAAGAAATTTCTTCTGATTCACTAGCATTCATTACAAATTTTGTCTTTATTGCGTGAACTTCATTTAATATCTTTTCAACATCTGAATCTCTACTCAGCTGTCGGATAGCCATCATTGAATTCACAATTTTCAATACAAACGTCAAGACAGTTGTTCTGTTGTATGTAACGGAAACTTGAAGAACTGAGACCGTCATCCTCCACAAGATTCAGGTGTTGATTACCATATCATGTGGATCCATTGGACAGACATCATCAGTAACAATCTATTGTGGCAGAGAACAAAAAAACTTCCTCCAACTGAGGAAGGAATTGGGAAAAAACGTTTGAGATATATGGGACACCCGAATAAGAAACGAGGCAATTACTAATTTAGAAACCTCACGGATAAAGGAGCAGAGGTCGATTGAACAGCACATTTTGCCGAACACACTTAGAGACATGCATGAAAAGAATGAATAGCAATCGTGAATAGCCAGAATGAAAAGTGAATGACACATTAGCTTGGAGAATGCTGGTAACAGATGCAAGTAAGTAATATGCAATTCACTTATCGCTTTGTGATCATTTATATCTGTGAATAGTCGGTTATTTTATTGGAAATTAATGTTATCTTCACTTGATATATTTGCATTAATAAATAATAGTTCGATTATCGATTATACGCTCACAATAATATTAGTAATAATAGTAATAAATATTTCTGTTGGATATCGACAGTGAACAAAGTTATTTCCTTACCTGAATATCCATAAAATTAATTGATTCTCTTTGGTCCATTCACGGATCGCTTGACTAAAAATGAAATTTCAATTACAGATTATTTAATGATCAGAAAAAGCTAACAACAACAACAGAATGACATACATTTGAATGAATAAGATTGTTCCGGCAAAACTGATTGCCAATTGAAGAATACTAATTGAAAATACCTGTAAATGTAGTAGAATAGACAAGAATTATTTCATTTTATATATTGAAGACCAATGAAATCTAGAAAGTAAAAATGTTTGATTTAAGTGATAGTATCATTCTGGAAATGGAGTTGTATGTTTTATATGGGAATTCATATGTTTTGATAGTTTGATCAAGTGAAATTGTTTTTAAAACAATTAGTTTGAATTCAGAAATGTTGATAGAATAATCAGAGTATGTAGTTCCTCTTCAGATGAGTTATATATTTGCGCTATAGTTATTTCGAATGATCCGATCACATACATACATTTATCAACGTATTTCAGATGTAAATTAATAATAACAGTCGCGCAAGACTGCTTATCGATCGAAGTTAGACCATAGCATCATTGGGTGCCGGGTTAGTGGACAACGGGTTAAGCGTTCGTGAGTACGATCAAAGGTTTTAGGTTCCATCCCTTAGGGCGGGCGCTTTTTGGTTGCGTCATGTTGATCATTTTAATACTTAGAAGTAATGGTCATCCGATGTCTCCAGGTTTCTAATGATGGTCTAACATTGGTCGATTATTGATTCTAATGGAACTCAACAATCTTTACAACCCTATGGCGAGAATTAATCAAGGGTCAATTAAATAAAACTCTAAATTAATCACATTAGATTATATGCAATAATATAACCATTCGGTAGTTAAAGGAACATTTCATTTAAGTGATAAAATTTTTTATTATAATGCAACTGCTGAACCAGTAACAATCTGCTGTGGGATAGAACAAACTAGGTCCCAGAAAAAGCAGACATCAGGAAAAAGCGTAAGAGGTAGATAGGACACATATTGAGGATAGTAACCTAATACGTCACAAACACCGACACTGATTCGGAATCCTCAATATCAAAGAAAAAGATGCAAACAGAACAACGCATTACGGTGAAAATCGGAAACAGATGTGAAAAGAATGAACAGCGATTGGAAAGAACTAGGAACAAACGACCAGGACTGAGTAGATTGGAGAATGCTAGTTGGCAGCCTAGGCTCCACTGGGTGTAAAAAGGCGTAAGTACGTAAGTAAGTAAGTAAGTGCATAAGAGCATAAGTAAGTAGGTAAATAAGTAACTGTTTAATTTACGTAATATAGTGAGGAAGCTCTAACCATCTTGTACAATAATATCGTGAGATGGATGAAATTATTATTCACTGATTTGTTCTTTGTCAACAAAGTTCACTTAGCCAATCATGAATATGCTTTACTAATAAAGATAAACGATTTGACCAAAGTATACTTTCATTTGTCTAAGGAAGATGAAATTTCTGATGCGAAGGAGGCTAGACAATTTAATTTTGTTTGTGAAGATTGTTGAATTTCATCATAAAATTGATCATAAATTGATCAATATTAGGCCATCATTAAAAAATCTTGGAAGAGCTGGATGATCGCCGTTTCATCCTGGTCTAGGGCTCATCAGTTGTACACATCCAGGACTGCATACCGCAAGAATCAAACCAAGAAACTTCGGTCTTGCTCGCTTACGCTTCACCCATAGACCACTCATTCAAGTGTATTAGTGACTAACTTCAATCAATCTGCATTCTTCATGAGTCCTTTACCAAGACAAAACGTCTTTCCAGTACTTTCACATTTGTAACAGTGATCTAACATTGATCGATTCATGATTTGAATTTTGTTTGAAACAAATAGATTTCTAGACAGTATGTTTTATAAGTACACATTTAAAAAATCTATTGAACTGTGATGACGAAAACTAATTTTTCTTTTTTGAATGGAACGAAGTTCAACTGTCAATAAACGTATACATATAAATACATTTTCAATCATTCAATAAATGATACCAGTTTATCTTTCAATGTTCAATACTCGTGTTAGAACAATAATATTCAACAAGAATTAATTCAGTAAGGTATGTGAAAAATAAAACAACACATCACACCGGATAATTAATGAATTACGTATAGAATAAAATGTACTTTTTGCTTACATTCAAAGTGAAAATATTTTCATCACTTGAATATTGATTTCGACGAATTGATACCTCTTTTTGTTGTGATGAATGCAAAGCACACTTTCTTAATTGTTTATAAGTGTTGACCACATTTTTACTTTCACAATGACGTCTCATTGTTTCTGTGATGTTAAGTGAAATATTAAAAGCAAGCGAGGATTGAATTAGGTTTGAAAATATATCATAAATAAAACGATAACTTCGTTACATTATGAATACCCGGTTTTGTGCACTCCTGAATACGTAAAAAGGTGCACAATATGCTCACTAGTGACTAGCTTCGTGAGGAAATTCTCAGAGTTCTAATGAGAAGACCTGACCAGTGAACGTTCACCACTGTACAATATAGGCAGGAACTACTGAAGACTACTGAATGAGGTCGCGTAAAATACCTAGAATGATCAGAGTTATACATGAAATCCGTTAAATGCCAGCTAACTAATCTCGAGGTTAGTCGATTGGCTTCAGTTTGAATCCTCCAACATCCACCAATACACTCCAATAAATCTGTACTTTACTTCAATATAATTTGACTATATGATGATAGATGAAACAAATTCAACTCAATAAAATATGATATTTCACTATGTTCTAACAATTTTATGTGTAAGCATTTTGTGGAAATGTTTGATGTTTTAATAAATTCTATTAACATTTTCATGAATTCGAAAAATAATAATTACACAACTGATTCGTACATACATGTGTATATATAATCAGCTTAATTGTAACTTGAAGTCACACACAGAATTGAACTTTGACTGTTTTTGTCATTATCATTAATGATGATGAATACAACTTAATTATCTACCTAAGAAAAACTCATTCATATACATAAAAACCATGTGTGTCCATATCAGTTTGATTAAAAGATTCCAAAAGACTGGAATTGAACATATAATAACCAGAACTGCATTGTCAACCTACCTCTACTCAAACAAAAAAAGATTCCCTTTTCTGTTTTGTCAATGTTCAATGATGATGATGATGATGATGCTTTGGTCATCCATCATGTTCATGATCAAAAAACAATTTTTTGGTTGTTTTTCGAAAAATGATAAACAACTTGATGGATGCACTTTAATCCATTCGATAGACAAACCAGGAATAAATTTAATTGGACATTGAAATGAGTGTTGAATTGTGTTGTTGATTTGATTTTTCTTGTCTATTTTTCAATATTTCATTTTGAAATAAACAAAATCATTTTTTTCTCAAATATTGTTTAAATAATAAACACACCTGACTATTTACTGGATAGATTTAATGGGGGGAATCAACTACATTCGTTTTGAGTGAGGAAGAAATCAAATATTGATCTACTCCTATTTATTTTTAGTGATGGTCAATCAGGTACAACTAATGTTGTAGTCACTGTGATGTCTACTTTCGAAACTTCAGCTGGTGTTTTGTTTGGTCTATCTGTTTTGCCACCCTTTATGTACATGATGGTGGCGTGATATTTACAAGAAATTTACTATATACAGCTTCGATTTATGGATGAGTTCAGTAGGGCTATACTATTTGAGAGTTCTTCAAAGTGTTCCAACCAATTGTGATGCTATTCTTTGATTCTAGTGATTGGTTAATCTTCCTTGTTTTTTGACTGCTTCTCTTCACTTGCTTGTGTATTTTTGTTTATTTTGCCAGTGTTTAGATTCTTATTGACTGAAGAATATCGACAGTTTTTTGAACCATGATCTATGGTCATACACTAATGACGATTGTTCGTAATATATTATCTGATAAATGTCAGTCAGTTGTAAATCAATCATTCTCTTAGGTTTGATGAAATTTCAGGTCACCTCATCGAACGAAATAACCGTCAACTTTCTACGTAACTCTTACAAAAATCATCAGGTATGCTCTACTTATTTCAAAATTACCAAACGTTGTAATGACCACTTACTTGGTAAGGATATTCCATCTCTATGGTCAGTTCAATTTAACAATCACTGATCTTCACCAAAGAAACGTGTTGTTTGATGCTCCGATCATTGACAGATGCATCTATCAAGTGGAAAACACTTTGTCAAGTACAAAATATTTATTTATCTATAGGCATTCAGTTCACATTCGATGTAGGAACAGTTTGGTAGTTTTAAAGATTATACCTTCTTTCATATTACTGCCAGTTAAACATACATCAAACAATATCTTACACTTGTCATTACAATTCCGATTAGATGTGCACCATTTAAATGTGGATATGAGTTTAGAGGCATTTCCTTTAACCGAAGCAGATATCAATGAAGAATCCATAGTAGATCTCAATTATTCAGTGAACATTTGAAGAATGACTGCAGTCGACTGAGTAGTGTCGAATTTGAATGAGCAATCAATATAATTAACATTGTTATGGCTAATAGGATCAAAATTAGAAAGAGAAATAATTTTCTGTTGTTAGTTTTGTATGGTTCATCACAACCAACTTAATTCAAAAGAAAAATGGTCAGATAAATATGATCTGTAGATCATTTTCTTCATGTTATGTTCGTCAGTAGGTACGCTTGAAGCTATTACAAGCTCACCTTAGTCGATAAACGAGAACGAGTCAATCAACCAGCGCCCAGATAGGCTACCTTGAATCCCAAACTTCAAAACAGAAGACTTGATCAGCGTAGAAAGTAAATTCTACAAACACGCAGCAATCACATTACAATCAATCACACAACCGTCGTTTATTTATACATCATAGAAACGTCCTTGTGACACTTACGAAAATAGCACACTAAAATACACGGCAGCAAATCACAGCCATGGATTTTGCTAGTGGGAAATGAAATCTCAGGGTCAACTGATCAGCCCATCCTGGCAAACATGAAATCCAAAATAAGGCATTTATGAAGCGAGTTTTGGGGATCTAACATCCTCAACACTTCATTCATGTGACACTCACAAAATGCACCTAGGAATTGAATGTGTTTTGCTTCAGGCTGAAATCACTTCTGTTTCAATAGTATAGATGTACAGATTATGTGAAATTCATCTGTCAGTACATCTTGTGTTGTATATTTAGAGATATTCGACGAAGTTGGTCGTCTCATGTGCAACTAGTTCATAAAGCATACAACAACAAGAAAATCTACAGTATGTGAAATAAAACATTGTGAGCAATTACAAATGCAACTTCTGTAGGCTTCTTCATGATGGAGAAAATTTTTAGCTCAGGTGAATGATTGTGTTGGTTTTTCGTTCTCTGAGCTGATTGTCATTGCCAACATCGACACTGACCCAATTTATCAACTAATCAGAAAAATCATAGGTGACATAGGATCAAGAAACAGATCAAAAGGGGCATACAATCAAAACAAAGGTGCAAACAGAGACAGGTTTAATGTCAACAACAACCAATCAAGATTGAGGTTAGCAGAACAAGCTACAGGTCAAACGTAGAGAAGTTTGAATACTTCACTTCTTCTATCTGAAGTTTGTGCTGATGATGCTGTTCAGAACAAGAACAATGAAAGCTCCGCAACCAAAACATCCAAAGCTCATAGAACGAAACGCGATAGAGTTTAAAGCGAATGGGGTACTGCATTCAGGTGCTGGAGGGATCATCAGCTGTAGGATATGTCACGTATATTGAACTGTAGACGAATCTCAAAACTGGACGAAATAATCTTACTGAATTTCATTGCTAGACACATTCTATCTGTTCTATGTACATATATGTGTACATTCATTCAAATCAAAATTTACAGACAAAATTTGTTTTTCTTGTCAAAATTAAAACACAATGAGATGTTGTGTGATTTGTAATTTCACATTTTTTTATTGTACAAAAATCCATGAAAGTGTCAAAAATAAACCCCACCAACAATTGTAAATAGATCCAGCGGCATTTACTAACTCCAATCGATTGTAACGATACTGACCATCTCCAAATACCATTTTCACTTCAATCAATAATTTCTGTGATAAGAAATATTGAAAATTATCTCGTCAGATAAAAGCAAAGGGTTGATGTAAACTTTTAATGATAGTACATTTTGCAGTGACTGAATATTTCGTAACAGAACAAATACTGAGAAGATAATGGTAACTTGTGAAACCGTTTCATAGATTACAATTAGAGTGGTTTATATTTCTGTAAAACTGTACTCATCAGAGAGAGACATTGGATAAGGTTGCGCAAGAGCGTGGATTGATCGAAGTTAGTCATTGACAGCGTCGAATGCCGGCTCAGTGGTTTAGTGTTTAGACGTTCGTGTGCAAGACAGAAGGCTTTGTGTGTGATTCTCGTGAGCGGAAGTGATGAATCCGCTCTAATGATGAGTCTCCATCTAGGACGAAATGGCCATCTTTCAGTGCTTCCATGTTTCTAATGATGATCTAACATTATTCGACTCATGCTTTCCATGAAACTTAATATTCTCCACAACCTTATAATAAACTTCATTGTATAATTTCCAAATGACTAGACTGCTATGTTTCTATATACTGTTTGTGATATGCTTTCATTTGACCTATTAACTTCCACGATATCTGTGATTGATCCACATGTAGTTGGAATAGTATTGACTGAAGCTTGATCATTTTCCCCTCTTATTCGAATTGAACGGTGTAAGTAGAAGAGGATATATTCTGGACTAATAAGATTTTGGGATAATTCTCGGTTCAGCATCGAGACAAAACACTATACAAGTCAAATAATGTAACTGACTAGAGGTTAAGTAACTCAGGCAATTGACCTAGGCCTAGTAAAGAAATTATAACTAGGATTCTCACTGACCAATTGTTTCTGGCGATATCAATACAATTAGAGTCATGATGAGAAATTTTGGAATAGAATAAAGTGCTATCTTTGACTGCTGTAAGACTCAAATATTTGATTAGTAAATTACCTAACAGTTAGAACAGAGTCTACATATATATAGATGACTTTTAGTCAATAAATAGTTCTGATTACTATACAAAATATTCAAATATGCAAATGCTAGCATTATGTTCATTTCCAGATTTGATAAGGAGCAATCGAAACGGTCAATGATTCTTATTCGTATTACTGAATATTTCATAAAATCCACCGATACAAAACGAAACACACCAACCAAATCAGACTTGATGGAGAAGCATTAGAAGATATGAAAACATTGACAATACATATCTAGGCAGCATGATCGATAAACATTGTGGATCTGATTCAAATGTAAAGACACAGAATGGAAAAGCAAGGAGAGTATTTTAACAATTGAAGAGAGCATCTCGCACTCAAAACATTTCTCAGTCAGCCAACATTAAATTTAGAATTTTCAAACTGAACATCAAGATAATTGTTCTATTGTATGGAGTGGAAACTTGAAGGACTACGAAAACTATCATCCACAAGATTCAGGTGTTTTCTATACAAGATACTGCAGATCGATTGGCCTGAAACCATCTTTAACAACCGACTGTGATAGAAGAAACCAGACTGAGGAGAGAATAATGAAACGTACTGGAGGACACACACCGAGGAGATCATCCAACTGCATCACGAAGCAAGCTCTCCATTGGAATCCTAAAAGTGAAAGGATGAGAGATTGACCAAGGGATATATTGCGACCAGAATGAGAGACGAAATGAAATGAAAGAATTCCGATAAGATAGAACTGTAAACAAACTCGGACGAGAGAGTGAATTGGAGAATAATGATAGGCGGTCTATACTCCATGAGAGGTAACAGGTGTAAGTCAGTTAGTATGTAATTAAGTAAGTAATTTCACATCATACTACAGAGAAATCATTAAGAATGATTCGATCATTTAAAATTCAATATTGAACAATATAAATATATATAAATATCAAATATTCAAGAAAATGTTAACGAGATATTCTTATTCACTTACAAGACATAATAATAAAAATGCAAATACACCAGTAACAATCAGTGGAATCTATGATCATTGATAAACAAAACAGAAATAAAAAGATTTGTAGCAATTAAGTTGAGATGCTTATTTGTGTATAGTTTAATTGAATATTAACATAACAAACGCATTGTTCTGTATCATTTCATTAAATCATTATCGATCGATAGGATAATTGCGAACTGGAATCGTTCAGGAAAATGATAAAACATGAATAAGTCATCGTTAGATCACCATTAAAAACCTGAAAGCACTGAATGCTGGTCGATGAATCCTGAGATAGAAATCATCAAAATTGTGCATGCAAGACTACCGTTAAACGCAGGATTCGAACTTGGAACTTTCGATTTTGTGCATGAACGCTCACATCTTCGACCACTGACTGTACATGGAACTGTGGTAATGACTAACTCTGATCAGTCTAACGATTTAGCGCGACCTCATCTATTGTCTTCGGTAGTTACTGCCCATATCCAACATGATTGAATTCCACTGATCACTGATCTCACAAAATCTCCGAGAATTTCTTCACGAAGCTAGACACTAGTGAACACATTTTTTGATTTTGCATCAAAGTATTACGTAGGTTGTTGTTTCGCACTGAAATGACGAGAGTTCAACTCTGCTAAGTATCAGCAATAACAACAGAAGACAATAGGTGAAATAGCACGAAATCCGTAGACTGATCGGAGTTAAACAATAACACCGTTTGGTGTGGTCTAGCATTTAAGCGTTCACGCACAAGGCTGAAGACCCTGTGTTCAAGTAGCACAAGTCACGGTAAACACTGCTGATGATTCCTATACCAGGATGTAACGACAGTCGTTCAGTGCTTCCATGTGTCTTCTAATGATGGTGGTCAGTAGTCATACCAGAATGTATATTCAAACTGAAAACATGCAATGCAATGCGAAAAAGAAACTAACTACTTTATTGTTTCTTAATGTAAGGTGAATTAGTTGACCGATTCCCAACAAACCAACAATAATCAATGTAATAATCATGTGGACAATGTGATGTTGACTAATATCATATTGTAGAACAGTTGTAATGCATATAAGGAAGTTGAATACAATCACTGATATAGCGAAAATCATATAAACAACATCCTCAGAATATAAAGTTGCATCTGATGCGATTGCAATGGTTGAAAATAATGTCTGCAATGAGAATAAACAAAAAAAATATGTAATAAAAATAATTAGTGATGATAATCGTAATAACAATCAAGACGAACAGATGATGATATTATACTACTTAAATACTCTTATGATAGTATA
>OX103979.1:71925619-72040895 GCA_944470395.2 Schistosoma turkestanicum
CTTCATCATATCAAAATGCGATTCGTGAATTGTGAATGATAATTTTTTTTACATTTGTCCTAAAATTATGATTAATTTCATCAATGTTCTAAACCATACTATTCACAGCGCTGTCTACTTAGTTCTTCAATTGGTATGGGTGTTCGTTCCAGCGTTATCACGTAAACTGCCCTATAACATAATGTATCTACTACTGATGGTAAGTGTATGTTTATATGTGTGTGTTTGACATTCCATCTTGTAACAGAAATGTTTATATATATATATATATATATATATATATATATATATATATATAAAGAAGCGGTGGAAGTGGATGAGACACACATTTAGAAAAGCCACCAAATCTATCACAAAACAAGCCATCAATTGACACCCTCAATGTCAGCAGAAAGGAGGAAGGTCAAGGAACATATTACTCTGAGAAACGGAGACGAATATGAGAGGAATGAATAAAAATTGTACAGAACTGAAAAGAGAAACCCAAAATACATTAGGTTGGAGAATATTAGTCCAAGGCCTATGCTCCATTGGAGATAACAGACGTAAGTATATAACACTAGAGTAACTTATCTCTCTGATTCAAACACAATTGACAGATGAATATGGGTTTGCTTGATGTCTCTCCTGAATAAATGAATAACCGGCTCAGTGGTTCGATGGTTAGGCTTTCGCCACAATACAGAAGGTCCTACGTTCGAATACTGCGGGGTGCAGAAGTCGTGGATGCGCACTGCTGAGGAGTCTAATACGAGGACGAAACGGCCGTTAGTGCTTCCAGGTTTCTAATGGTGGTCTAACATTGGTCGATTCATGGTTTCAAAAATGTGTAACTTAACAATCTTCACAATCCCGTAATTCAAACATTTTCTCATCCGAACATAAACAATAGGCTTGAACTGTCATTAAGTAACATTAACACCTCTTTTCATACCGATAAATATTCATTCATCGGTAGGACTCAAAAACAATTCCTTGCTGCAGCATGTTCTAATATTTAGCATAATTTACACACAGACCACATTATAAAAAGAAAATTGTTGAATTTTTATGTTTGTAATTGTTTTTCCTGTCACATTATACTATCATCAGTGTATTTAAGTAGTATAATATCACCAACTGTTCATCTTGATAGTGATTACCATTGTCATCATTCATTATTTTTATTATATATTTTCTTTGTTTATTCTCCTTGCAGACATTATTTTCAACCATTGCAATCGCATCAGATGCAACTTTATACTCTGACGATGTTGTTTATATGATTTTCGCTATATCAGTGATTGTATTCAACTTCCTTATATGCATTACAACTGTTCTACAATATGATATTAGTCAAAGTCACATTGTAAACATGATTATTACATTGATTATTGTTGGTTTGTTGTTAATTGGTCAAATAATTCACGTTACATTAGGAAATAATGAAGTAGGTGATTAGAGTTTTGCATTGTATTTTTTTCAGTTTGATTACACATTCTGGTATGACTACTGACCACCATCATTAGAAGACACGTGGAAGCACTGAAAGACTGGCGTTTCATCCTGGTATAGGAATTATCAGCAGTGTGAATCCATGACTTGTGCTACTTGGAGATAGATCTTTGGCCTTGTGCGTGAACGCTTTAATTCTAGACCACATCAAAAGTTGTTATTGAATAACTCCGATCAGTCTACGGATTTCGTGCTACTTCACCTATTGTCTTCTGTTGTTATTGCTGATATCCAACACAGGTGAACTCTCGTCATTTCAGTGCAAAACAACGACACCCGTTAAACTATAATGCTAAATCACAAAATGTGTTCACTAGTGACTAGATTCGTGAAGTAATTCTCGGAGATTTTGTGAGATCAGTGATCAGTCGAATTCAGTCATGTCGGATGTAGTCAGTAACTATCAAAGACAATAGATGAGGTAGCGCGAAATCGTTAGACTGATTAGATGTAGTCATTGCCACAGTTGCATTACCAGTCAGGGGTCGAGAATGTAAGGGTTCACGCAAAAAATCGGAAGTTCCAAGTTTCAATCCTGCGTTTAACGGTAGTCTTGCATGCACAATTTTGATGAGTACCATATCAGGATTCATCGACCAGCATTCAGTGATTTTAGGTTTTTAATGGTGGTCTAACAATGACTCATTCATGTTTTATCATTTTCTTGATCAATTCCAATTCACAATTATCTTATCGATCGATAATGATATAATGAAATGATACAGAACAATGCGTTTGTTATTTCAATCAATATTCAATTAAACTATACACAAACAAGCATCTCAATGAAATTGGTGTTTTTTTTTTAAACTTAATTGCTATAAATCTCTTTATTTGTGTTTTGTTTATCAATGATGATAGATTCCACTGATTGTTACTGGTGTATTTGCATTTTTATTATTATGTCTTGTAAGTGAATAATAATATCTCGTTAACATTTTCTTGAATATTTGATAAATATATATATATTGTTCAATATTGGATTTAAAATGATCGATTCACTCTTAATGATTTCTTAGTAGTATGATGTGAAATTACTTACTTACATACTAACTGACTTACTCATGTTACCTCTCACGGAGCATAGACCGCGTACCAGCATTCTCCAATCCACTCTGTCG
The DNA here is from genome assembly GCA_944470395.2 of Schistosoma turkestanicum. NCBI lineage: Eukaryota > Metazoa > Platyhelminthes > Trematoda > Strigeidida > Schistosomatidae > Schistosoma > Schistosoma turkestanicum. Next base: position 71,928,235 of record OX103979.1, read on the forward strand.
TCCGAGTTCGTTTACAGTTCTATCCAATCGGAATTCATTCTTTTCATGTCGTCTCTCATTCTAGTCGCTATATATCCCTTGGTCAATCTGTCATCCTTTCGCTTTTAGGATTCCAAGAGAGATCTTGCTTCGTGATGCAGTTGGATGATCTGCTCGGTATGTCTCCTCCAGTAAGTTTCATTATTCTCTCCTCAGTCTGGTTTCTTCTATCACACAGTCGGTTGTTAAAGATGGTTTCAAGGCAATCAATCTGCAGTATCATGTATAGACAACACCTGAATCTTGTAGATGATAGTTTTCGTAGTCCTTCAAGTTTCCGCTCCATACAACTGAATAAATGTTTTGATGTTCAGTTTGAAAATTCTAAATTCAATGTTGGCTGAATGAGAGAAGTTTTGAGATCGAAATGCTCTCTTCAATTGTCAAAATACTCTCCTTGCTTTTCCATTCTGTGTCTTTACATCTGAATTCGATCCACAGTGTTTATTGATCATGAGATATTGTCAATGTTTTCATATTTTCTAATGCTTCTCAATCAAGTCTGAGTGGGTTGGTGTGTTTCGTTTTGTATCGGTGGATTTTATGAAATATTCAATAATACGAATAAGAATCATTGACTGTTTTGATTGCTCAATTTAACACTAATCAAATATATTGTGATAGTTAATAGGTCAAATGAAAGCATATAACAAACAGTATATAGAAATATAGCAGTCCAGCTATTTGGTAATTATACAATGAAGTTTATTATAAGGTTGTGGAGAATGTTAAGTTTCATTGAAATAATCATGAGTCGAATAATGTTAGATCATGAATAGAAACTTGGAAGCACTAAAAGATGGCCATTTCGTCCTAGATCGAGACTCATCATTAGAGTGGATTCAACACTCCCGCTCACTAGAACCACACACAAGACCTTCGGCCTTGCATCGAAACGTCTAACCACTGAAACACTGAGCCGGTCTTGAACAACCTTATCGATTGTCTCTGCTGAGCACTGATTCATAGAAACATTGATCAGTCACTGCAAAATGTACTATAGTTAAAATTTTACATCAACCTTTGTTTTTATCTTACGAGATAATTTTCAATATTTCTTATCACAGAAATTATGGATTGAAGTGAAAATGGTATTTGGAGATGGCCAGTATCGTTACAATCGCATGGAGTTAGTCAATGCAGCTGCATCTATTTACAATTGTTGGTGGGGTTTATTTTTGACACTTTCATGGATTTTTGTACATTTAAAAATGAGAAAATAAAACAACCATTCGAATCACTAAACACCTCAATGTGTTTTATTTTTGACAAGAAAAACAAATTTCGTCTGTAAATTTTGATTTGAATGAGTGTACACATATATATACATAGAACAGATAGAATGTGTCTAGCAATGTGATTCAGTATGATTATTTCGTCCAGTTTTGAGATTCGTCTACAGTTCGATATACCTGACATATCCTAGAGTTGATATTCAATTCAGGAGTTGAATGTAGTACCCCATACGCTTTAAACGCTATTGCGTTATCCAATTAGCACATGAGACGTCCAAGTTCGTAGAATATCTCTAAATATACAGCACAAGATGTACTGACAGGCGAATGTCACAAGTTATTTATCTGTACATCTATACTATTGAAACAGAAGTGATATCAGCCTGACGCAAAACACATTCCATTCCTTGGTGGATTTTGTGAGTGTCACATGAATGAAGTGTTGGGGATGTTAGATCCCCAAAACTCGCTTGATAAATGCCTTATTTAGGATTTCACGTTTGCCAGCATTGGCTGATCAGTTGAGCTTCAGATTTCATTTCCCACCACGAAAATCCATGGCTGCGATTGGTTGCTGCGTATTTTAGTGTGCTATTTTCGTAACTGTCCAAAGGACGTTTCTACTATGTTTAAATAAACGAGAGTTGTATGCTTGATTGTATTGTGATTGCTAGGTGTTTGTAGAAATATACTTTCTACGTTTACCAAGTCTTCTGTTTTACAGTTTGGGATTCAAGGTAGCCTATCTGGACGCTGGTTGATTGTCTCGTTCGCGTTTATCGACTAAGGTGAACTCGTAATAGCTTCAAGCTTACCTAGTGACGAACACAACAGTTTTTCGGTGACCAGCACAGCTGTCGGTTGCAATATACCATATCCATTATCTTTTGGCCGAGCTCCAGTAATTTCACTTTCTCCAATATAATGTTCATCGAAAATTTCTAGTTCATCACTCATTCATTCTTTAACACACGAATGCTGACAGATTTTTTTCACGAATATTTATGCATGCTTCTTTAGGCATACAGTTGCAATTTGATGGCCAACACATGGCAACTTGTCAGAAAGATTTTCTCACTGTTAGATCATTTTCCGTCATACATCATACACATTACGGAGTCATTGACATCTCTTTGAGTGTGTCTTGGGTCGAAAGTGTTACAACATACATACTGGTGACATTTTGTAGAAGGAAGTGACCAGAATTCATCCGATTGAACAAGGAGTAGTGGAAATCATCGGTTGAGAAACATAATCAGAAATGATTCGAACTAATCCGCTTCACTGCTTGTTAGTAAGTGTATTCAAAGTGTAGACACAACTGTCCGGTGTATTGTCATAGCATTGAGTGACATTGAATGAAAACTTCGTCAGTATGTTTAGTTCAAAGCAAACACTGAATAGTTGTAATGATCATACTGCTGAATTTGCTTGAGAGGATGTTAGAGGTTGTCAGCATTTGATAATTTATGTTTCTGGTATTCTATTTTTGTTGTGACAATCTGCTCGGTTAAACAAACGCAGTCGATCGACTTTCTAGCATTTAAAGTTAGTTTTGCTCCAGCTGAAAGCCATCATGGCACATCGAAATTTTGTTTCAATGTAGTCAGATAATTCTATCCCGTTGGCAATCATTGATAAGTTCGATTCTTGTATTTCTGCTTTAATGCGAAATACCACTGACTTATATACGCATAAAATGAGGCGTGAACACTTGATTGTTCTGTAGCATCCTAAATATTGAATTTCAGATAACCTTTGCAATGTCATCTTCACTTATCTTTGTGTTAGGATAAGCATCCAATATCCTAAGAGAATCGATTTTAAGTCTAATTCTATCGGTCAATTCCTATTGGTCGTCCTAACTATCAATGTCACATACTTCAAATGTTGTTTCCTTCTCGATATAACTGTATAAATATGCATTATCTGTAACGTTTCATGACCCGGATTCTTCGTTCGTGATCCTTATGATCTTCTGGATTCGGACCTCATACTTTCTGGATGCTTGTAGAATACACGTTCTACTTCATATCATGTCTTCTTCTTCTATTTAGTGGGAGTTTGGGATCCACGGATTAGAGTAGTCGGTCGGATTATCGATCCTCGCTCTCGTTTTCCGACTAAGGTGAACTCATAATAGTTCAAGCATATAGGCTGACGTGATCACGCGCATGCTAGTAGTTAGCTCTGCTATGTACCAGTTCGATACTGGATGAGTTTCATGCAATATGTGTTGATATGCTGAGGAAAGTGATATCCAGTTACCTCAAATTATAATTGCTCTCAAACCTTTCAGATTGGCCACTCCAAATTCCATTGTACACTCAAATCGAAATAGTCTATTGAGACCAGTTATGATGTGAATTGAGTGAGTTCAATCAAGTGAAGTTCACTTTTGAGACTTGTTAAGATTCAGTCAATTGGTGTAACACTGGAAACTAGAGAGTGCTGGACACTGGTCTCAAACACCAATCTTCGTGTACTTATTATCGTAATCGAGAACAGTATTGATTTGGTAGAATATAGATGTTGTCATTTGAAGAGTATTTTTCAGTGAGATTGTTGCAGTTCTATTGCGAAGTTGTGATTGGGGCATTTTAACGATGGACAACCACAACTGAATTTCTAAGTGCGTGATCAGTGGATTCAAAGCATGTTGGCAAACCGAAGGCACCAGCCCTGCTGTGGAATCCGAATTTCGTGCTTATGCATTGGTGAGAATTCTCAAATCTAGAAGAAACAGCGATATGGATATGTCTGATTTTCCAATCGATAATAAACTATGACAATACTTATCATGAAATCACCCACAAGTGAGAATGAAGTTACAGGTTATTTGATGAATAATTTTTAACAACCCATCGTGTCTATTGTATTAACATTGAGTTGAATCAAGTACTCAATATCATGCAAATTAACGATTGTTTACAAATTAAACAAATAAACTGATATGGTGTTCTATAAAGTAAGCAAATTAACTTTTAACACCTACTGAGTGGAAACAAAGTCCATTTTTCACAAATTATCATCAAATTGTTTATTTGTGTTAAGTATTGCACATTGGACATTGAACAGAAATGATTCTACGATTACTGATTGATTCTCGTTTTGAACAGATTTTTCGTAATAGTAATAGTAGTAGTAGTAGTAGTAGTAGTAGTAGTGTGAGTAGTATTAGTAGTAGTAGTGTGAGTAGTAGTAGTACATACATACTGTTATGTTCGTCACTAGATACGCTTGAAGCTATTACGAGTTCAGATAGGCTACCTTGAATCCAAGCTGTAAACAGAAGGCTTGGTAAGCGTAGAAAGTATATTCTACAAACACCCAGCAATCACAGTACAATCAAGCATACAACTTTCGTTTATTTATACAACATAGAAACGTCCTTGGGACAGTCACAAATATGGCACACTAAAATACACAGAAGCCAATCACAGCCATGGATTTTCGTGGTGGGAAATGAAATCTCAAGCTCAATTGGTCAGCTCATGTTGGCAAACGTGAAATCCAAAATAAGGCATTTATCTCCAACACTTCATCCATCTGTCACTCACAAAATCCACCTAGGAATTGAATGTGTTTTCTATAAGGCTGAAATCACTTCTGTTTCAATAGTATAAATGTACAGATTAATGACTACTGAAATTCGCCTGTCAGTACATCTTGTGTTGTATATTTAGAGACATTCGACGAAGTTGGCCGTCTCATGTGCTAATTGGATAACGCAATAGCGTTTAAAGCGTATGGGGTACTACATTCAACTCCTGAATTGAATATCAACTCTAGGATATGTCAGGTATATCGAACTGTAGACGAATCTCAAAACTGGACGAAATAATCATACTGAATCACATTGCTAGACACATTCTATCTGTTCTATGTATATATATGTGTACACTCATTCAAATCAAAATTTACAGACAAAATTTGTTTTTTCTTGTCAAAAATAAAACACATTGAGGTGTTGAGTGATTCGAATGGTTGTTTTATTTTCTCATTTTTAAATGTACAAAAATCCATGAAAGTGTCAAAAATAAACCCCACCAACAATTGTAAATAGATGCAGCTGCATTGACTAACTCCATGCGATTGTAACGATACTGGCCATCTCCAAATACCATTTTCACTTGAATCAATAATTTCTGTGATAAGAAATATTGAAAATTATCTCGTAAGATAAAAACAAAGGGTTGATGTAAAATTTAAACTATAGTAAATTGTGCAGTGATTGATTAATATTTCTGTGAAACAGTGCTTAGCAGAGACATTGGATAAGGTTGTTCAAGACCGGCTCAGTGTTTCAGTGGTTAGACGTTCGTGTGCATGACCATAGGTCCCATGAGTGATTCTTGTGAATCCACTCTGATGATGAATCTCAATCTAGGACAAAATAGTCATCTTTTAGTGCTTCCAGGTTTCTATTAAGGATCTAACATTAATTGACTCATTATTCCAATGAAACTTAACATTCTCCACAACCTTATAATAAACTTCATTGTAAAATTACTAGATAGCTAGACTGACATGTTTCTATATACCATTTGTAATATGCTTTCATTTGACCTATTGAATTCTACAATATCTGTGATTGATCCAAAATTATTACCACTAGACAGGTTTACTTATGTCTTCATTATGTACGAACTAGGATTTTCTACTTTGGTTCATGTGTAACACAGTGTGTCTGTGAATAAATCCACATGTAGTTGGAATGGTTATGACTGAATCTTGATCATTTTCCCCGATTATTCGAATTGAACTCTGTAAGTAGAAGAGAATATATTCTGGGACTAATAAGAGATTGGGATAATTCTCCGTTCAGCATCGAGATAAACTATTATACAAGTCAAAGAATATAAGTGACTATAGGTTAAGTAAGTCAGGCAATTGACAAAACAGTAAAGGCTTAGTAAAGAAATTATGACCAGGATTCTGACTGATCAACTTCTATGGAAACAATTGACAATACATATCTAGGCAGCATGATCGATAAACATTGTGGATCTGATTCAAATGTAAAGACACAGAATGGAAAAGCAAGGAGAGTATTTTAACAATTGAAGAGAGCATCTCGCACTCAAAACATTTCTCAGTCAGCCAACATTAAATTTAGAATTTTCAAACTGAACATCAAGATAATTGTTCTATTGTATGGAGTGGAAACTTGAAGGACTACGAAAACTATCATCCACAAGATTCAGGTGTTTTCTATACAAGATACTGCAGATCGATTGGCCTGAAACCATCTTTAACAACCGACTGTGATAGAAGAAACCAGACTGAGGAGAGAATAATGAAACGTACTGGAGGACACACACCGAGGAGATCATCCAACTGCATCACGAAGCAAGCTCTCCATTGGAATCCTAAAAGTGAAAGGATGAGAGATTGACCAAGGGATATATTGCGACCAGAATGAGAGACGAAATGAAATGAAAGAATTCCGATAAGATAGAACTGTAAACAAACTCGGACGAGAGAGTGAATTGGAGAATAATGATAGGCGGTCTATACTCCATGAGAGGTAACAGGTGTAAGTCAGTTAGTATGTAATTAAGTAAGTAATTTCACATCATACTACAGAGAAATCATTAAGAATGATTCGATCATTTAAAATTCAATATTGAACAATATAAATATATATAAATATCAAATATTCAAGAAAATGTTAACGAGATATTCTTATTCACTTACAAGACATAATAATAAAAATGCAAATACACCAGTAACAATCAGTGGAATCTATGATCATTGATAAACAAAACAGAAATAAAAAGATTTGTAGCAATTAAGTTGAGATGCTTATTTGTGTATAGTTTAATTGAATATTAACATAACAAACGCATTGTTCTGTATCATTTCATTATATCATTATCGATCGATAGGATAATTGCGAACTGGAATCGTTCAGGAAAATGATAAAACATGAATAAGTCATCGTTAGATCACCATTAAAAACCTGAAAGCACTGAATGCTGGTCGATGAATCCTGAGATAGAAATCATCAAAATTGTGCATGCAAGACTACCGTTAAACGCAGGATTCGAACTTGGAACTTTCGATTTTGTGCATGAACGCTCACATCTTCGACCACTGACTGTACATGGAACTGTGGTAATGACTAACTCTGATCAGTCTAACGATTTAGCGCGACCTCATCTATTGTCTTCGGTAGTTACTGCCCATATCCAACATGATTGAATTCCACTGATCACTGATCTCACAAAATCTCCGAGAATTTCTTCACGAAGCTAGACACTAGTGAACACATTTTTTGATTTTGCATCAAAGTATTACGTAGGTTGTTGTTTCGCACTGAAATGACGAGAGTTCAACTCTGCTAAGTATCAGCAATAACAACCGAAGACAATAGGTGAAATAGCACGAAATCCGTAGACTGATCGGAGTTAAACAATAACACCGTTTGGTGTGGTCTAGCATTTAAGCGTTCACGCACAAGGCTGAAGACCCTGTGTTCAAGTAGCACAAGTCACGGTAAACACTGCTGATGATTCCTATACCAGGATGTAACGACAGTCGTTCAGTGCTTCCATGTGTCTTCTAATGATGGTGGTCAGTAGTCATACCAGAATGTATATTCAAACTGAAAACATGCAATGCAATGCGAAAAAGAAACTAACTACTTTATTGTTTCTTAATGTAAGGTGAATTAGTTGACCGATTCCCAACAAACCAACAATAATCAATGTAATAATCATGTGGACAATGTGATGTTGACTAATATCATATTGTAGAACAGTTGTAATGCATATAAGGAAGTTGAATACAATCACTGATATAGCGAAAATCATATAAACAACATCCTCAGAATATAAAGTTGCATCTGATGCGATTGCAATGGTTGAAAATAATGTCTGCAATGAGAATAAACAAAAAAAATATGTAATAAAAATAATTAGTGATGATAATCGTAATAACAATCAAGACGAACAGATGATGATATTATACTACTTAAATACTCTGATGATAGTATAATGTAAGCGGTAAAACCATCACTAACATGAAAATTCAACAATTGTTTTGATGTAATGTAGTCTGTGTGTTAATTATGCTAAATATTAGAACATGCTGCAGCAAGGAATTGTTCGTGAGTTTTACCGATGAATGAATATTTATCGGTATGAAAAGAGGTGTTACAGTTACTCAAGGACAGTTCAAGCCTATTATTTATGTTTGGATGAGATAATGTTTGCATTACGGGATTGTGAAGATTGTTAAGTTACACATTTTTGAAACCATGAATCGATCAATGTTAGACCACCATTAGAAACCTGGAAGCACTGGACGTCTGTTTCGTCTGGGTATGGGACTCCTCAGCAGTGCGCATCCACGAGTCCTGCACCCCGCAGGATTCGAACGCGGGACATTCGGTATTGTAGGCGAAAGCCTAACCATCGGACCACTGAGCCGGTATCAGTTATTCAGTCATTCAGGAGACACATCAAACAACCCCATATTCATCTGTCAATTGTGTGTGAGTCAGAGAGATAAGTTAATCTAGTGTTACATACTTACGTCTGTTATCTCCAATCGAGCATAGGCCTTTACTAACATTCTTCAACCTAATATATTTTGGGTTTCTCTTCTCGGTTCTATACAACTTTTGTTCATTCTTCTCATATTCGTCTCCGTTTCTCAGAGTAGTATGTTCCTTGACCTTCCTCTTTTCTGTTGACGTTGAGGGTGCTAATTGAAGTCTTGTTTTTTGATGAAGTTGGTTACTTTTCTAAATGTGTGTCTCATCCACATTCCTGATTTCTCACTCCACTGGAATCTTGTTTGTTCCCTCGCACAGTAGTTTGTGGCTGATGGTTTCTGACCAACGGATCCGAAGTATTTTGTGTAGACAACTGTTAATGAACTCTTATATCGTATGGATGATGGCTCTGCTGGTTTTCCAAGTTTCTGACCCAAAGAATAGCAATGTCTTGATATCGGAATTGACGATTCAAAATCTGATGTTTGTTGATAGTTGTTTTGAATTCCAGATGTTGTGTAACTATAAAAATACGATTCTTACTTTCACATTCCATCTGCATCAGATACACCTTGCTCATCAACGATGTTGCCTAATTAGGTAAAGGTTTTTACATCCTCCATAAAGACTATCTTTAATATTTTGTGATTGTGAAAAATGTACAATAATTCACAGATTGATCAGATTCAGACATTAAAACTGTTAGATATCGATTAGCTCAATGGTCTTAAGGTTAAGCGTTTGCGAACAAGGCCAACACGTTCTACATGTGTACTGCTGAGAAGGCATATCACTAGAAGGAAACAGTCGGATTAAATCAGTTCGATCAGTGATCTGTTGAATATAGTTGGTTGAGATGAGACAATAAAAAACTAACAACAGAAAACAAGATCCAAATAGCTATAACAGCGTCCATCCTATTCATTCGTCACACAACTTCAATACTACTCTCTCAACTCTAGTCATTCTTCAAACACTAATCAAATAATTGAGATCTACTTTGGATTAATCAATACAAGTGGTTCTTCATTGATAACTGATTCTCTAACCGAAATACATCTGAACTCACTTTCACTTTGGTGCATTTAATCAGAAGTCTCATGAGAATTGTTGTTCGATGTATGGAAGGTGAAATCTTCAAAACTACCTGACTTTTCCTACACTGAATGTGAACGGGATTGGGTGGACAGGTAAAAGATTTTCCACCATCTCAAATCGATAGATTTTCCGTACTTAACAAAGTATCTTCTATTTGACAGTTATGTTAATCAGTAATCGGGGCATCAGATATCACGTTTGTTGAATGAAGATCAGTTTTCTTACTGGAAAAATACCAATGATCAAGTGTAATACAACTGGCTGCTCAACTTGATGTATAAAACTGATATCAGTTTCCTGTGGACAACACATACAATTATTACTGATCATCGATTGATGAGAAATACCGTCAATACTCAAATTAATTATGAAGAATTATTCGCTATTAAGCCTACGGTCATTGGAAGATGGAATACAAATTGAATAAGTAATGTAAATTACCAGACAGCATCAGCAACAACCTACTGTGGGAGAAAACAAACCAGATTCCAGTGGAGGAGGAAAGCAAGAAGAAGAAGTGGAAGTGGATAGGACAAATATTGAGGAAAGCACCCAACTGCGTCACAAGACATAACCTGACTTAGAACCCTCAAAGTAAAAGTAAAAGAGGAAGGCCAAGGAACACATTACGTCGAGAAATAGAGAAAGACATGAGAAGAGTGAACATAAAATTGGACAGAACTGGAAAGGGGAGGTCAGTACAGAGTTGATTGGAGAAAACTGGTCGACTGCCTATGCTCATTTGTGGATAACAGGTGTAAGTAAGTATTATATATATTAGCATTTCTGTTACAAGATGGAATGTCAAACACACACATATATACCTACACTTACCATCAGTAGTAGATACATTATGTTAAAGGGCAGTTTACGTGATAACGCTGGAACGAACACCCATACCAATTGAAGAACTAAGTAGATAGCGCTGTGAATAGTATGGTTTAGAACATTGATGAAAATAATAATAATTTTAGGACAAATTTAAAAAAAGTGATCATTCACAATTCACGAATTGCATTTCGATATGATGAAGAAAATCAACATACATAAAGGGAAAAGTAAGATTCTACGATACAACACAACATGCGCAAACAAAATCACACGCCTTTGAGGACACTTTTACATATCTGGGCAGCACCACGACAGTCAAGGCGAATCCGATGCAGACGTGAGGGCGTGGATCGGCAAACCAAAGGCATCATTACTACAACTTAAAAATATCTGGAACTCCAAACAAATATCAATTAACACCAAAATCAGGACTAAGTAACGAGGCAATTACTGACTTAGAAACCTCAGGGATAAAGGAGCAGAGGTCGATTGAACAACACACTTTGCTGTACACACTTAGAGACATGCATGAAAAGAATGAATAGCAATCGTGAATAGCCAGAATGAAAAGTGAATGACACATTAGCTTGGAGAATGCTGGTAACAGATGCAAGTAAGTAATATGCAATTCACTTATCGCTTTGTGATCATTTATATCTGTGAATAGCCGATTGTTTTATTGGAAATTAATGTTATCTTCACTTGATATATTTGCATTAGTCAGTAATCGTTTAATTATCGATTATACGCTCATATTGTCTATGGGTGGTTATATTTTCTAACAATTATTCCATTGGGATTACAAAATCATTTCATTCAGTGAAATATCCGTTTGATCTGACTCGAATATTCTACCAAAACCAACTGAGTTCATATTCGCACAGAAATCAACATTGTATGAACTTGTGTGATGATACTGTTCTGTAACGAACAATTAATCAAATGTTAACTATGTATACTTTTTGTAGAAATTCTTGTGTTTACTACGGTTTATCTGTTATGTAACAATAATAATAATAATAATAATAATAATAATAATAATAATAAATATTACTGTTGGATATTGATCGTAAACATTGTTATTTCCTTACGTTAATATCCATAAAATGAATTGATTCTGTTCAGTCCATAGACGGATCGCTGGACTAAAAATGAAATTTCAATTACAGATTATTCAATAATCAACAGAAAAAACTAACAACGACAGAATGACATACATTTGAATAAACAAGTTTATTCCAGCAAAACTGATTGCCAATTGAAGAATACTAATTGCAAATACCTGTAAAAAATGTAGAATAGACAAGCAAGCATTATTTCATTTTATCTAATGAAGACCAATGAAATCTAGAAAGTAAAAATATATTATGATACATTTGCGCTATAGATATTTCAAACGAACCGATCACATATATACACTTATCAAGGTATTACAGATATATATCAATGATTCATCCAACGAACACGGTGAATGAGGTTGCGCAAGACTGCAGATTGATCAGAGCTAGACAAGAACACCGTTGAGTGCCGGCTCAGTGGTCAACAGGTTAAGCGTTTGAAAGTTTTAAGTTCGATTCCTTGAGGTCGATAAAAAGGAAAATTCAAACTAATTACTTTAGATTATACGGCATTATATAACCATCATTCAGTAGTGAAAGAAAGATTTCATTAAAGAGATAATAATTTATTGTATTGCACAATTATCTAACCAGCAAAATCCTATTGTGGAATAGAACAAACCAAATCCCAGCACAAGAAATCAGGAAGAAGCGCAATAGGTAGATAGGACACATATTACGGAAAGTAACCAGCTACATCACAAGCATAGACCCTAATTCAGAATCCTTAATATCAAAGGAAAACAAGCAAACCAAACAACACATTACACTGAAAATCAGAGACAGAAATGAAAAGAATGAACAGCGATTGGATAGAAATAGGAAGAAACTCCCAGGACTGAGGAGATTGGAGAATGCTAGTTGGCAGCCTATGCTTCATTGGGTAAGTTAGTAAGTAAGTAAGTAAGTAAGTAAGTAAGTAAGTAAGTATGTATGTATGTATGTAGGCAAGTAAGCATCAACTGAATTTGCGTAATGTAGTGAGGAAAATTCAACCGGCTTGTACATTCATATGAATAGAGGAATGAAAATCTTAATCACTGATTCGTTCTTTATCGTATTCATTAGTAAATAGATGTAACAAAAATAATTCTGTTTTATATATTTTGATGCGTTTAAAATGTATGAATAAAATTCTGATGGAAATAAGTGTTAAGCGAAAGAAATCAATAGCTCTGTTACGTAGACTGAAAGTATTATGACAATACTTGTCTTAAAATATATATAGTGAGCACCAAAACGACAACCTATCCATCAACAAAATTCACTTAGCCAATCATGATTATCCTTTACTAATAACGATTAACGATTTGACCAAAGTATACTTTTATTTGTCTAACGAAGATGAAATGTGTGATGCGAAGAAGGCTAGACAATTTAATTCTATTTCTGAAGATTGTTGAGTTTCATCATAAATTGATCAATATTGGTTCATCATTAAAATCTTGAAACAGCTGGATGATCGCCGTTTCATCCTGGTCTGGGGCTCATTAACAGTATACGACTCCATGACTCCATCTCGCAAGAATCAAACCAAGGACCTTCGGACTTGCTCGCTTACGCTTTAACCATAGACCACTCATTCAAGGGTGTGAATAAATAACTTCAACCAGTCCACAGTCTCGATGAGTCCTTTACCTTGATAAAAGGTCTTTCCGATACTTTCACATTTCTAATAGTGATCAAACATTGATCGATTCATGATTTGAATTTCGTTTGAAACAAATCAATTTCTAGACAGTATTTTTTATAAGTACACATTTAAAAAATCTATTGAACTGTGATGACGAAAACTAATTTTTCTTTTTTGAATGGAACGAAGTTCAACTGTCAATAAACGTATACATATACATTTTCAATCATTCAATAAATGATACCAGTTAATCTTCCAATATTCAATACTCATGTTAGAACAATAATATTCAACAAGAATTAATTCAGTCAAGTATGTGAAAAATAAAACACACATCACACCGGATAATTAATGAATTACGTATAGAATAAAATGTACTTTTTGCTTACATTCAAAGTGAAAATATTTTCATCCCTTGCATATTGATTTGGACGAATTGATACCTCTTTTTGTTGTGACGAATGCGAATCACACTTCTTTAATTGTTTGTAATTGTTGACCACATTTTCAATTTCACAATGACGTCTCATTGTTTCTGTGATGTTAAGTGAAATATTAAAAGCAAGTGAGGACTCAATTAAATTTGAAAATAAATCGAGAATAAAACGATAAAGTTGTTACATTATGAATACCCGGTTTTGTACAATCCTGATAACGTAAAAAATGGCACAATATGCTCACTAGTGACTAGCTTCGTAAGGAAATTCTCAGAGTTCTAATGAGTAGATCTGACCAGTGGAGGTTCAACCTTGTACAATGTAGACAGGAACTACTGAAGACAACTGACTGAGGTCGCGTAAAATACGTAGAATGATCAGAGTTATACATGAACTCCGTTGAATGCCGGCTAACTAATCCAGAGGTCAGTCGTCAATCCTCAGTTTGGATCCTCAAACATCCACTAATACACTCCAATAAATCTGTTTTTTCACTTCAATAGAATTAGACTGTATGATGATTGATGAAACAAATTCAACTCATAAAGATATGATATTTCACTATGTTCAAACAATTTTATGTGTGCGATTTGTGGAAATGTTTGACTTTTTAATAAATACTATTAACATTTTCATGAATTTGAAAAATAACAATAATTACACAACTGATTCTTACATACATATATATATTGATATATATAATCAGCTTAATTGTAACTTGAAGTCACAGAATTGAACTTTGACTGTTTTTGTCATTATCACTAATGATGATGAATACAACTTAATTCATTATTTACTAATGGAAAACTCATTCATATACATAAAAAACTGTGTGTCCATATCAGTTTGATGAAAGATTCCAAACAGCTGGAATTTACACATACAATAACCAGAACTGCATTGTCAACCTACCTCTACTCAAACAAAAAAAGATTCCCATTTCTGTTTTGTCAATGTTCAATGATGATGATGATGATGATGCTTTGGTCATCCATCATGTTCATGATCAAAAAACAATTTTTTGGTTGTTTTTCGAAAAATGATAAACAACTTGATGGATGCACTTTAATCCATTCGATAGACAAACCAGGAATAAATTTAATTGGACATTGAAATGAGTGTTGTGTATTGTTGAGTTTTGATTTGAATTTTGCTTTTCTATTTTTCAATATTTCATTTTGATATAAACAAAATCATTTTTTTCTCAAAGGTGTTGGTTAAATAATAAACACCTGACTGTTTACTACTGAAAAGATTTAATTAAGAGCATAAACCAGATTCGTTTTGATTGAGGAAGAAATGAATAGTCAGCGATTGACATGAATGGGATACGCAGGTCAGAAATCATCCAGCTAGGTCAACCTGGCGAGTCCTCATTTGTAATCCTCAATGTCAAAGGAAAAGTAAGAGACCAAACTACGCATTTATGCCAAGAATCGAAGACTGACATGGAAAGAGTGAACTGTAATCAAGTGGAAGTGGAAAGAAAGTCCCAGCACAGAGTTGGTTGGTCAGCGACTTAAGCTTCATGAGGAGGAAGTAAGATTTATCTAGTTATTTTCAATTGAAATATCAGAAACGTCTTAGTGGAATACACTAGTAGAATATTTTTTTAAGTAGTAAGAACAATTCTTTAAGTTTTATTTTAGTAGTTATTGTGTTGTACACATTTGTAATAAAAAATTCCAGTCAGATAAATATTCTTTGTAGATTTATCCGCCTGGACACTTTATCTGGACACTTCTAGTGGTATTGTCCGTCTAAACCTTAGATCGGTTTAGGATGGAGTTAGCAACCATCTCCCATAGAAAACAAACTTGCTAAGAAAACGCTAACCAAGAAAAAACTCTTAAATCACATAAACTCTGCCCTCAGAGTTGAAGGGCCTTTATTAAGCGGAGTTATAAGGCTTCATAATGGAAGCTGAGTTTCTTCAAAAGTCACAAAGACGATATTTCTTCTAATGATTAGATCAACAAATGACATTGGTACATGCAATGTCCGCACAATGTGGTAGAACGGAGGCACCATTTACGCAGATGCAGAAAAATGCGATGATATACTTTAGTGGTACTTGGAATAAATGAAACATATTTGGATACAAACTAGACGGACAACTTAAATTTTGGGGAAATGTGTTGTTGTATTTTAGTCATGCGGAAGCTTATATATCACACTGATGTTATCTAAAGAAGCTTACGACCCAAAATCATCAATGCATCCTCCATGACAAAGAGATATGGCACTACAATCAATATCATTCAATGCTATGCGTCAATCCACGGTAACAATGATCCCGTTACCCATCAACTCCTATGACAGGTAATAGTCAAAAGTCAAGAGATGCCCGTCAAATGATTTGCCGATTGTGATGAGATGACATAACACTTTGAAAAACACAATCACCTTTCATAACACATT
Organism: Schistosoma turkestanicum; assembly: GCA_944470395.2. NCBI lineage: Eukaryota > Metazoa > Platyhelminthes > Trematoda > Strigeidida > Schistosomatidae > Schistosoma > Schistosoma turkestanicum. Next base: position 71,944,551 of record OX103979.1, read on the forward strand.
GAATATTGAAATGTAGATGTTTATTTGGAGAAAAGTGAATGAAAAATTGTATCACAAAAAAAGACGCATAACAAATCAAAAACATTCCTGTAATACTACTATCCTTTAAAAATAAGTAGTATTGAATGAAATTTGTGCAGAACCAAACAATTTAGTCGACCATGTCATGTAGTAGGAGTAGTAGTGATATCTATCAATTTCGTATGTTTTAAACCTGTCATTGAAGATGTCCATAAAACTGTGAGAAATAAACTCCACCAAGAATTGTAAAGAATTCCAGATGCTAAGACCAAATCTTCTCTCTTGTAACCAAATTTGCCACTTCTGAAAATTTTTTTCATTTCAAATAATAATTTCTGCAGAAAAAAAATTCGTTTATGTCAAGTTAAATTAGGAATTTTAATGAATGAATTAATTAATTAATTGATAATTTCATTCATTGAATAACGAAAACTTTTAGTTCAACTCATCAAGTATGGGTTTGCTTTTTCTAGTGATCACATCGGAGATTCTATTATCCTACGATCCCTAGAAGAATCTTATGAATCGATCTTATGATTTCTATGTATCGTTAACTAATAGGTGAAGTGTAGGTGTAGGGTTCGTCACTAGGTACGCATGAAGCTATTACGAGTTCACCTTAGTCGATAAACGCGAACGAGACAATTACCAGCGTCCAGATAGGCTACCTTGAATCCCAAGCTGAAGATAGAAGGCTTGGTAAGCTTAGAAAGTATATTACACAAGCACCCAACAATCACAATACAATCAAGCACACAACTCTCGTTTATTTATACATCATAGAAACGTCGTTGGGACAGTTACGAAAATAGCACACTAAAATACACAGCAGCCATTCATCACAGTCATGGATATTCGTGGAGGGAAATGAGATCTCAGAGTCAACTGATTAGCCCATGCTGGCAAACTTGAAATCCAAAATAAGGCATTTATCAAGCGAGTTCTGGGGATCTAACATCCCCAACAGTAGGCTCGATTTTTATTTTCGTTCGTTGAATTTCCATTTTAGGTGTGTTTTAATTCGATGAAAATAGACACTTCCACGACCAAATCATTTAGCTTAAAGAATGAAATTTCGCCATAAACTATAAAGTCAGTATTAAGTGTTTTTTTATCGTCACGCAGTGTATCAGTAATTTCATTGAAAAGTTTGTTGTTTGATTGAAAATACACATTTCTATCTAAAATATTAGTTTCCGTCAGTTCGCAGACCATTTTTTTGGTAACATTTGGAGTGATATGGATTACGGTCGGTTTCTAATAAAATGAATCAGTCTAAGTTAGTCCATCATGAAAATTTCGGAGGTACTAATTAGCTATTTCGCTCTAGTTAATATACGTTTCCAGCAGTGCGCATCTATAATCTCATCATTAGGAAACTGTTATGTGCGAGCTGTACAAAATCGTATTTATGGTTAATCTGCCCCGTAGTAGTCTATAGTAAAGTAGAAGAGTTTTAAAAGTTATCAACGGTAGTCAGAATTATTAACGTGTAGGAAAATAAATAATGAAGTGAGGTTGTGCAACACGGTCAAGATTATTAAAAGGTTCCAAGTATTGAATAGAACAGTAATGAGAATTTGTAAATTGACACATGTATCCTTGCTACAAATGCGACCATTGTCGTTCGGTGCGACATTGTGCAATACTTCTACGGAGATTGATGAACTCCACATCAAAACACAACTTCAGAATCTTATTAAACAAACCTTTCACTGAACTGCTAATTTTAAACGATCGTTTTGATGAACTCAAGTCCACCGTCACAAATTTTTACCATGAATAAGTCAGCTTGAAACTGTCAACGAAGCAGCTACTATCAATCTCAATTGAAGGAACTTTCACAGTATTATATCGGAATGAAGAACAGAGTAAACAATTTCTTAAGAACCTAATTTATGGATTATTATTGTACATAGTTTTATTGTATAACTATGAAGTATCTAGACTAGTATTTATGTATATTCTTTGTAACCCCAGCTCTTTCATTACTGCTTTACAGAATACTATTCTTAGTTTATTATTCGCAGTCTCCACTACTCATAGTCACTTTTGGCTCATTCATGTACAGTTGATCATTACCGAATATTAGTACGATGTGATCTAGCTGCATATATATATATATATATATATGTATATATATATATATATATATATATATATATATATATATATATATATATAGAGAGAGAGAGAGAGAGAGAGAGAGGAATATCATTAGTCTTGTATTAAATCGTCATTCAGGCACAGAATAGTGAAGTCTTCCATTCTTGTTGCATATTATTTGCCAAAACTTTCAGAAACCGAACTTTGCATCGTCCCCTTCAACAATTTTTGATCTCGTACAAGAAACATTTACCCTCTAGATCATTGATCTACAGCTTACTGGTGCACACATCCACATGGTGTAATCAATCATCTTCAGAAGTCTACGTGATGTGATGAGAATTCTTTAAAACCACACCGCAACAGTACCAACAGAACCATTTATTATATAAGTACAGAGATAGTAATTGATAATCAACTGTATTGAACAAAAAGTAGTAACATTACTACTACTAATAATAATCATAAATGATAATACGAATAACTTACAAAACTTGCAAATGGAAGTGTAATTACACCGGCAACAACGAGGATAATCTAATTAGAAAATTACAAACGAGAAAAAAGAACATTCTCAACGTGTTGTTTTGGTTGTTGTTGTTGTCAAAAATGAAACAAGTAAAACAACTGTTTATCTAGTTATTGGCTATTGAACATTAATATTCATTTCTCATGGCTTTCAGCTGGAGCAAAACTAACTTCAAATGCCAGAAAGTCGATCGACTGCGTTTGTTTAACCGAGCAGATTGTCACAACAAAAATAGAATACCAAAAACATAAATTATCAAACGCTGACAACCTCTAACATCCTCTCAAGCAAATTCAACAGTATGATCAATACAAATACTCAATGTTTACTTAGAACTAAACACACTGACGAAGTTTTCACTCAATGTCACTCCAATGCTTGGACGATCCATCGGACAGTTATGTCTGCAATTCGAATACACTTACTAACAAGCAGTGAAGCGGATTAGTTCGAATCATTTCTGATTATGTTTCTAAACCGATGATTTCCACTACTCCTTGTTCAATCGGACGAATTCTGGTCACTTCGTGAAAACAATCTGTCAGCATTCGTGTGTTAAAGAATGAATGAGTGATGAACTATAAATTTTCGATGAATATCGTATTGGAGAAACGGAAACTAGTGGAACAAATCTGACAAAATTTAGATCAAGTTAGAGTAAACAAACACCTGCAACCGTACAAAAAGAACAAGAATCGAGTACAAAGAAATCAATTAGTTGATACTAGCTCGTCAAACAGATATTTGATATGGAATATAGCAACCGACAGCGGCGCTAGACACCGACAAACTGTAGCGTTCGTCACTAGGTAATCTTGAAGCTATTACGAGTTCACCTTAGTCGATAAACGAGAACGAGACAATCAACCAGAGTCCAGATAGGCTAGATTGAATCCCAAACTTCAAAACAGAAGACTTGATCAGCGTAGAAAGTAAATTCTACAAACACCCAGAAATCACATTACAATCAATCACACAACCGTCGTTTATTTATACATCATAGAAACGCCCTTGGGACAGTCACAAATATAGCACACTAAAATAAACAGCAACCAATCACAGCCATGGATTTTCCTGTTGGGAAATGAAATCTGAAGCTCAACTGATCAGCGTGAAATTCAAAATAAGGCATTTATCAAGCGAGGTTTGGGGATCTAACATCCCCAACACTTCATTCATGTGACACTGACAAAATCCAACAAGGAATGGAATGTGTTTTGCATCTGGTTGATATCACGTATGTTTCAATAGTATAAATGTACAGATTAATAACTTAGGAAATTCGCCTGTCAGTACATCTTGTGTTGTATATTTCGAGACATTTGACGAACCTGACCGTCTCATGTGTGACTAGTTCATAAAGCATACAACAACAAGAAAATCTACAATACGTGAATTAAAACGAAGTTGAACAATTTCAAATACAACATCTGTAAGCTTCTACATGGTGGAGAAAATCTTTAGCTCAGGTAAGATGGTTGTGGTGGTGTTTCGATCTTTGAGCTGGTTGTCATTGACAACATCGTTACTGACCCAATTTATCAACCATTCAGAAAAAATCATAGGTGATATAGGATCAAGAAACAGATCAAAACGGGGATACAATCAAAACAAAGGTGCAAACAGAGACAGGTTTAATGTCAACAACAACCAATCAAGATGGAGGTTAGCAGAACAAGTTACAGGTCAAACGTGGAGAAATTCGAATACTTCAATTCTTCTATCTGAAGTTTGTGCTGATGATGTTGTGTTCAGAAGGTGATCAATGAAAGCTTCACAACCAAAACATCCAGCTCATAGAACGAAACACCACCACAAGATTCTACATACATAAATTGTTCTGTGATGGCTTAAGTAATTGTATTTATGATTGAAATGATGCCTAATGCCACAAATCACAGTCTACCAGACTATCTAGTCAGTGTTATGTTATGAATCAGTAATGTTCAGAATTTGAGGAAATAGTATTTTTTTGAAGGAATTATTGCGTTTTATGCCACATGGATCGATAACTAATTATTTTTAAAATGATTCATTTCGTTGGATAAAAACTGTTTGATATTTAATAATGAAATGTAAAAACAATTTTTTAAAAATCTTTTCATATATATATATATATATATATATATTTATACTTATACTTATATATATTTGCGTGTAAAATCAAATATTTGAATATTGTACGAGAGATGAATTCATCTTTTAATTAACAAAAACAATACTTGTACACTATTTGAAATAGTTTCAATTATTTTACATTGTTGATATCTTTTTTCGACTAAAATGTGATCATTCTTCGTTGGTTTACTTACTGTTGGGTATTTTATGCAGATTACTTCCATCTACGTAAACACTTATGTCATATAATGGCTATACGACGGAGGGAATCTTCATCGGATCCGCATATATAAATATATCAACCGAAATTGATCAAATTTCTGTGAGTGACAGAACTCAACTAGCTAAGTGGATAACGCGATAGAGTTTAAAGCGATTGGGCCACTGAATTCAACTCCTGGAGTGAATATCAACTCTAGGATATGTCAGGTATATCCAACTGTACACAAATCCCAAATAAGACGAAGTAATCATACTGAATCGCATTGCTAGACACATTCTATCTGTTCTATGTATATATATATGTGTACACTCATTCAAATCAAAATTTACAGACAAAATTTGTTTTTCTTGTCAAAATTAAAACACAATGATATGTTGTGTGATTTGTATTGTTTGTTTGAATTTCACATTTTTTCATTGTACAAAAATCCATGAAAGTGTCAAAAATAAACCCCACCAACAATTGTAAATAGATGCAGCAGCATTGACTAACTCCATGCGATTGTAACGATACTGGCCATCTCCAAATATCATTTTCACTTCAATCAATAATTTCTGTGATAAGAAATATTGGAAATTTATCTCGTCAGATAAAAACAAAGGGTTGATGTTAAATTTGAACTATTGTACATTTTGCAGTGATTGATTGATATTTCTGTGGAACGGTGCTCAGCAGAGACAATCGATAAGGTTGTTCAAGACCGGCTCAGTGTTTCAGTGGTTAGACGTTCGCATGCAAGGCCGAAGGTCTTGTGTGTGATTCTCGTGAGCGGATGTGATGAATCCACTGTGATGATGAGTCTCAATCTAGGACGAGATGGCCATCTTTCAGTGCTTCCATATTTCTAATGATGATCTTACATTATTCGACTCATGATTATTTCAATGAAAATTAACATTCTCCACAACCTTATAATAAACTTCATTGTATAATTACCAAATAGCTAGACTGCTATATTTCTATATACCGTTTGTATTATGCTTTCATTTCACCTATTAACTATCACAATATATTTGATTAGTCTTAATTTCAGCAATCAAAACAGTGAATGATTTTTAATCGTATTACTGAATATTTCATAAAATCCACCGATACAAAAGAACTATGAAAACTATCATCTACAAGATTCAGGTGTTGTCTATACAAGATACTGCAGATCGGTTGGCCTGAAACCATCTTTACCAACGGACTGTGTGAGAGAAGAAACCAAACTGAGGAGGGAATAAGGAAAAGTACAGAAGGTGGATAGGACACACACCGAGGTGATCATCCAACTGCATCACGAAGCAATATTGAACAATATATATATATATATATCAAATATTCAAGAAAATGTTAACGAAATATTCTTATTCACTTACAAGACATAATAATAGAAATGCAAATACACCAGTAACAATCAGTGGAATCTATGATCATTGATAAACAAAACACAAATAAAGAGATTTGTAGCAATTAATTTTAAAGATAAAAACACCAATTTGATTGAGATGCTTATTTGTGTATAGTTTAATTGAATATTGACATAACAAACGCATTGATTGTTCTGTATCATTTCATTATATCATTATCGATCGATAAGATAATTGTGAAATGGAATCGATCAGGAAAATGATAAAACATGAATGAGTCATCGGTAGACCACCATTAAAAACCTGAATCGTGACGTAGGACTCATCAAAACTGTGCATGCAAGACTAACGTTAAACGCAGGATTCGAACTGGGAACTTTCGATTTTGCGCATGAACGCTCACATCTTCGACCACTGACTGTACATGCAACTGCGGTAATCACTAACTCTGACCAGTCTAACGATTTAGAGCGACCTCATCTATTCTCTTCGGTAGTTACTGCCTATATCCGACATGGTTGAATTCCACTGATCAATGATCTCACAAAATCGCCGAGACTTTCTTCACGAATCTAGTCACCAGTGAACACATGATTTTGATTTAGCATCAAAGTTTTACGTAGGTCGTTGTTTTGCACTGAAATGACGAGAGTTCAACTCTGTTAAGTATCAGCAATAACAACAGAAGACAATAGGTGAAGTAGCACGAAATCCGTAGACTGATCGGAGTTATTCAATAACACCTTTTGATATGGTCTAGAATTTAAGCGTTCACGCACAAGGCAGAGGACCCTGTGTTCAAGTAGCACAAGTCACGGAAAACACTGCTGATAATTCCTATACCAGGATGTAACGACAGTCGTTCAGTGCTTCCATGTGTCTTCTAATGATGGTGGTCATTCATACCAGAATGTATAATCAAACTGAAAAATTATAATGCAACTCAAAAAGAAATATGACTAACTACTTTATTGTATCTTAATATAAGGTGAATTAGTTGACCAATTCCCAGCAAACCAACAATAATCAATGTAATAATCATGTTTACAATGTAATGTTGACTAATATCATATTGTAGAACAGTTGTAATGCATATAAGGAAGTTGAATACAATCACTGATAAAGCGAAAATCATATAAACAACGTCGACAGAGTATAAAGTTGCATCTGATGCGATTGCAATGGTTGAAAATAATGTCTGCAATGAGAATAAACAGAAAAAATATATAATAAAAACAATTAATGATGACAATCGTAATAACAATCAAGATGAACAGTTGGTGATATTGTACTACTTAAATACTCTGATGATAGTTTAATGTGACAGGGAAAACAATTCCAAACATGAAAATTTAACAATTGTTTTGATGTAATGTAGTCTGTGTGTTAATTATGCTGAATATTAGAACATGCTGCAGCATGGAAGTGGATAGGACACACACTACGAAAGTCACCAAACTGCGTCACAAGACAAGCCCTCACATGGAACACTAAAGGCAAAAGGAAAAGAGTAAGGCCCAGCAACACATTACGCCGAGAAATAGAGAAAGATATGAGAGGAATGAACAAACATTGGACAGAACTGGAGAGGGAAGCCCAGGACAGAGTTGGTTGGAGAAAACTGGTGGTCGGCCTATGCTCCTTTGGAGATAGCAGGCGTAAGTAATTAAGTAATATATATATTAACATTTCTGTTACAAGATGGAATGTCAAACACACACATATATACATACACTTACCATCAGTAGTAGATACATTATGTTAAAGGGCAGTTTACGTGATAACGCTGGAACGAACACCCATACCAATTGAAGAACTAAGTAGATAGCGCTGTGAATAGTATGGTTTAGAACATTGATGAAAATAATAATAATTTTAGGACAAATTTAAAAAAGATTATCATTCACAATTCACGAATTGCATTTTGATATGATGAAGAAAATCAACATACATAAAGGGAAAAGTAAGATTGTAAGAAACAACACAACATGCGTCAACCAAAACCCTTTCGATGGACACGCCTTTGAGGACGTTAACACCTTTACATAGCTAGGCAGCATCATCAACAATCAAGGTGTATCCGATGAAGATGTGAGGGCGCGGATCAGCAAAGCAAGGGCTGCATTTCTACAATTGAAAATTATCTGGAACTTCAAACAAATATCAATCAACACCAAAATCACGATTTTCAATACAAATGTCAAGACAGTTATACTGTATGGAGCGGAAACATAGTGAACTATGAAAGCCATCATCCAGAAGATACAAGTGTTTATTAATAGAAGTCTACACAAAATACGTCGGATTCGTTGTCCAGACACCATCAGCAGTAACGTACTGTGCGACAGAACAAACCAGATTGCAGTGGAGGAGGGAATCATGAAGAAGCGGTGGAAGTGGATAGGACACACACTACGAAAAGCACCTAACTGCGTCACGAGACAAGCCCTCAAATGGAACCCTCAAGGCAAAAGGAAAAGAGGAAGGCCAAAGAACATATGACGCCGAGAAATAGAGAAACACATGAGGAGAGTGAACAACAACTGGAAAGAACTGGATAGCGAAGGCCAGGACAAAGTTTGTTGGAGAAAACTGCTCCATTGGAAGTAACAGGCGTAGGTAAGTAAGTAAGTATGATGAAGAAAATGCATAGCTAAGAATTCGGTGAATGCAATGGTATGTTGTTCATTGCGTTGAGAAAAACGATACAGATCTTAGATATGGATAGGACAATGAAGTCTAGAAATATTTTCATGAAAGAAGTTCTCCTGGTTAGCTTGTCTATTCATTAAAAATCCTGTCTTTATTGCGTTAACATCTGAATCTGTACTCAGCTGTCGGAGAGTCAGCATTGAAGTCACGATTTTCGATACGAACGTCAAGATAGTTGTTCTGTTGTGTGGAACGCAAACTTGAAGAACTGCCGCCGTCATCATCCACAAGATTCAGGTGTTGATTACCATAACATGTGGATCCGTTGGACAGACATCATTAGTAACAACCTGTTGTGGCAGAGAACAAACCAACTTCCTCCAACTGAGGAAGAAATTGTGAAAACGTGGTTGAGGTGTATGGGACATACATTGTGAAATTACGCCCGATTAAGTATCGAGGCAATTAATACCTTAGAAATCTCAGGGATAAAGGAGCAGAGGTCGATTGATCAACACACTTTGCCGAACACTCTTAGAGATATATTTGAAAAGAATGAATAGCAATCGCGAATAGCCTGAATGAAAAGTGATCAACACAGCAAATTGGCGAATGCTGGTAACAGATGCAAGTAGGTAAGTAAGTAAGTAAGTAAGTAGGTAGGTAATTTGCAATTCACTTATTGCTTTGTGATTATTTATATCTGTGAATAGCCGATTGTTTTATTAAAACTTAATCTTATCTTCACTTGATATATTCACATGAGTAAATAATAGTTCCATTATCGATTATACGCTCACATTATCTGTCGGTCGGTGGTTACATTTTCTAAGAATGATTCCAATGGGATTACAAAATCATTTCATTCAGTGAAATATCCGTTTGACCTGACTTGAATATTCTATTAAAAATCAACGGAGTTTATCTTCACACAGAAATCAGTATTATATATGAACTTGTGTGATGATACTGTTCTGTAACAATCATTCAAATATTCACTATGTATGATAATAATAAATATTATTGTTGGATATTGATCGTGAACATTGTTATTTCCTTACCTGAATATCCATAAAATGAATTCATATCGTTTAATCCATTGACTGATCGCTGAACTAAAAATGAAATTTCATTTACAGATTATTCAATAATCAGAAAAACTAACAACAGCAACATGACATACATTTGAATAAATAAGTTTATTCCAGCAAAACTGATTGCCAATTGAAGAATACTAATTGCAAATACCTGTAAAGGTAGTAGAATAGACAAAGATTATTTCATTTTATATATTGACAACCAATGAAATCTACAAAGTAAAAATGTTTGATTGAAGTGATACTATCATTCTGGAAACGGAGTTGTATGTTTTATATAGGAATTCACATGTTTTGATAGTTTGACCAAGTGAAATTGTTTAGAACAATTAGTTTGAATTTAGAAATTTTTTAATAAACAATCAGAGTATGAAGTTGCTATTCAGATGAGTGATATATTTGCGCTATAGTTATTTCGAATGATCCGATCACATATATACATTTATCAACGTATTTCAAATGTAAATTAATAAAAACAGTCGCGCAAGACTGCGTATCGATCGAAGTTAGACCAAAGCACTGTTGGGTGCCGGCTTAGTGGTCAACGGGTTAAGCGTTCGTGAGTACGATCAAAGGTTTTAAGTTCGATTCCTTAGGGCGGGCGGTTGTGGATGCGTCACGCTGACCGTTTTAATACTTAGAAGTAATGGTCATCCGATGCTTCCAGGTTTCTAATGATGGTCTAACATTGGTCGATTATTGATTCGAATGGAACTCAACAATCTTTACAACCTTATGGCGAGAATTAATCAAGGGTCAAATAAATAAAACTCTAAATTAATCGCATTAGATTATATGAAATAATATAACCATTTGGTAGTTAAGGGAACATTTCATTTAAGTGATAAAATTTTTTATTATAATGCAACTGCTGAACCAGTAACATCCTTCTGTGGGATAGAACAAACCAGATCTAAGAGGAAGAAGAAATCAGGTAGAAGCGTAACAGGTAGATAGGACATATATTGAGGATAGTAACCTAATACGTCACAAACATAGACTCTGATTCGGAATCCTCAATATCAAAGGAAAAGATACAAGCACAACAACGCATTACAGTGAAAATCGGAAACAGATGTGAAAAGAATGAACAGCGATTGGATAGAACTGGGAAGAAACTCCCAGGACTGAGTAGATTGGAGAATGCTAGTTGGCAGCCTAGGCTCCATTGAGTTTAAAAAGGCGTAAGTACGTAAGTAAGTAAGTAAGTGCATAAGAGCATAAGTAAGTAGGTAAATAAGTAACTGTTTGATTTACGTAATATAGTGAGGAAAATTCAACCATCTTGTACATTAATATAGAGAGATGGATGAAATTATTATTCACTGATTTTTGGTTTGTCAACAAAGTTCACTTAGCCAATCATGAATATGCTTTACTAATAAAGATAAACGATTTGACCAAAGTATACTTTCATTTGTCTAACGAAGATGAAATTTGTGATGCCAAAGGAGGCTAGACAATTTAATTCTATTTGTGGAGATTGTTGAGTTTCATTGATATCACAAATTGATCAATATTAGGTCATCATTAAAGAATCTTGGGATCACTGAACGATGGTCGTTTCATCCTGGTCTAGGGCTCATCAGCAGTATATATCCACGACTGCATACCGCAAGAATCGAACCAAGAACCTTTGGTCTTGCTCGCTTACGCATTCACCCATAGACCACTCATTCAAGGGTGTGAATAAATAACTTCAAACAGTCTACAGTCTTGATGAGTCCTATACCAAGACAAAACGTCTTTCCGGTACTTTCACATTTCTAATAGTGATCTAACATTGATCGATTCATGATTTGACTTTCGTTTGATACAAATCAATTTCTAGACAGTATGTTTTATAAGTACACATTTAAAAAATCTATTGAACTGTGATGACGAAAACTAATTTTTCTTTGAATGGAACGAAGTTCAACAGTCAATAAATGTATATATATATTTAAACATTTTCAATCATTCAATAAATGATACCAGTTTATCTTTCAATATTCAATACTTGTTAGAACAATAATATTCAACAAGAATTAATTCAGTTAGGTATGTGAAAAGAACAAAACACACATCACACCGGATAATTAATGAATTACGTATAGAATAAAATGTACTTTTTGCTTACATTCAAAGTGAAAATATATTCATCACTTGAATATTGATTTCGACGAATCGATACCTCTTTTTGTTGTGACGAACGCAAATCACACTTTCTTAATTGTTTGTAAATGTTGACCACATTTTCAATTTCACAATGACGTCTCATTCTTTCTGTGATGTTAAGTGAACTATTAAAAGCAAGTGAGGATTGAATTAGGTTTGAAAATATATCATAAATAAAACGATAAAGTTGTTACATCATGAATACCCGGTATTGTACACTCCTGAATACGAAAAAGGTGCACAATATGCTCACTAGTGACTAGCTTCGTGAGGAAATTCTCAGAGTTCTAATGAGAAGACTTGACCAGTAGAGGTTCAACCTTGTACAACGTAGCTAGGAACTACTGAAGACAACTGACTGAGGTCGAGTAAAATACCTAGAATGATAAGAGTTATACATAAACTCCATTGAATGCCCGCTAGCTAATCCCGAGGTTAGTCAGTTGTCCTCAGTTTGAATCCTACAACATCCACCAATACACTCCAATAAATCTGTTTTTTCACTTCAATAGAATTAGACTGTATGATGATTGATGAAACAAATTCAACTCATAAAGATATGATATTTCACTATGTTCTAACAATTATATGTGTGCGATTTGTGGAAATGTTTGATTTTTTAATAAATACTATTAACATTTTCATGAATTTGAAAAATAACAATAATTACACAACTGATTCGTACATACATATATATATTGATATATATAATCAGCTTAATTGTAACTTGAAGTCACAGAATTGAACTTTGACTGTTTTTGTCATTATCACTAATGATGATGAATACAACTTAATTCATTATTTACTAATGGAAAACTCATTCATATACATAAAAAACTGTGTGTCCATATCAGTTTGATGAAAGATTCCAAACAGCTGGAATTTACACATACAATAACCAGAACTGCATTGTCAACCTACCTCTACTCAAACAAAAAAAGATTCCCTTTTCTGTTTTGTCAATGTTCAATGATGATGATGATGATGATGCTTTGGTCATCCATCATGTTCATGATCAAAAAACAATTTTTTGGTTGTTTTTCGAAAAATGATAAACAACTTGATGGATGCACTTTAATCCATTCGATAGACAAACCAGGAATAAATTTAATTGGACATTGAAATGAGTGTTGTGTATTGTTGAGTTTTGATTTGAATTTTGCTTTTCTATTTTTCAATATTTCATTTTGATATAAACAAAATCATTTTTTTCTCAAAGGTGTTGGTTAAATAATAAACACCTGACTGTTTACTACTGAATAGATTTAATTAAGAGCATAAACCAGATTCGTTTTGATTGAGGAAGAAATGAATAGTCAGCGATTGACATGAATGGGATACGCAGGTCAGAAATCATCCAGCTAGGTCAACCTGGCGAGTCCTCATTTGTAATCCTCAATGTCAAAGGAAAAGTAAGAGACCAAACTACGCATTTATGCCAAGAATCGAAGACTGACATGAAAAGAGTGCACTGTAATTAAGTAGAAGTGGGAAGAAATTCCCGGCACAGAGTTGGTTGGTCAGCGACTTAAGCTTCATGATGAGGAAGTAAGATTTATCTAGTTATTTTCAATTGAAATATCAGAAACGTCTTAGTGGAATACACTAGTAGAATATTTTTTTAAGTAGTAAGAACAATTCTTTAAGTTTTATTTTAGTAGTTATTGTGTTGTACACATTTGTAATAAAAAATTCCAGTCAGATAAATATTCTTTGTAGATTTATCCGCCTGGACACTTTATCTGGACACTTCTAGTGGTATTGTCCGTCTAAACCTTAGATCGGTTTAGGATGGAGTTAGCAACCATCTCCCATAGAAAACAAACTTGCTAAGAAAACGCTAACCAAGAAAAAACTCTTAAATCACATAAACTCTGCCCTCAGAGTTGAAGGGCCTTTATTAAGCGGAGTTATAAGGCTTCATAATGGAAGCTGAGTTTCTTCAAAAGTCACAAAGACGATATTTCTTCTAATGATTAGATCAACAAATGACATTGGTACATGCAATGTCCGCACAATGTGGTAGAACGGAGGCACCATTTACGCAGATGCAGAAAAATGCGATGATATACTTTAGTGGTACTTGGAATAAATGAAACATATTTGGATACAAACTAGACGGACAACTTAAATTTTGGGGAAATGTGTTGTTGTATTTTAGTCATGCGGAAGCTTATATATCACACTGATGTTATCTAAACAAGCTCATGACCCAAAATCATCAATGCATCCTCCATGACAAAACGATATGACACTACAATCAATATCATTCAATGCTATGCGTCAATCCACGATAACAATGATCACATTACACATCAACTCCTATGACTGGCAATAGTCAATCGTCAAGAGATGCCCATCAAAAGATTTACCGATTCTGATGAGAACACATAACTTTCAAAAACACAATCACCTTTCATAACACATTGAATATTGAAATGTAGATGTTTATTGGGAGAAAAGTGAATGAAAAATTGTCTCTCAAAAAAAGACGCATAACAAATCAAAAACATTCCTGTAATACTACTATCCTTTATAAATGAGTAGTATCGAATGAAATTTGTGCAGAATCAAACAATTTAGTTGACGTTGTCATGTAGTAGGAATATTAGTGATATCTATTAATTTCGTCTGATTTAAACCTGTCATTGAAGATGTCCATAAAACTGTGAGAAATAAACTCCACCAAGAATTGTAAAGAATTCCAGATGCTAAGACCAAATCTTCTCTCTTGTAACCAAATTTGCCTGTTCTGAAAATTTTTTTCATTTCAAATAATAATTTCTGCAGAAAAAAAAATTCGTTTATGTCAAGTTAAATTAGGAATTTTAATGAATGAATTAATTAATTAATTGATAATTTCATTCATTGAATAACGAAAACTTTTAGTTCAACTCATCAAGTATGAGTTTGCTTTTTCTAGTGATCACATCGGAGATTCTATTATCCTACGATCCCTAGAAGAATCTTATGAATCGATCTTATGATTTCTATGTATCGTTAACTAATAGGTGAAGTGTAGGTGTAGGGTTCGTCACTAGGTACGCATGAAGCTATTACGAGTTCACCTTAGTCGATAAACGCGAACGAGACAATTACCAGCGTCCAGATAGGCTACCTTGAATCCCAAGCTGAAGATAGAAGGCTTGGTAAGCTTAGAAAGTATATTACACAAGCACCCAACAATCACAATACAATCAAGCACACAACTCTCGTTTATTTATACATCATAGAAACGTCGTTGGGACAGTTACGAAAATAGCACACTAAAATACACAGCAGCCATTCATCACAGTCATGGATATTCGTGGAGGGAAATGAGATCTCAGAGTCAACTGATTAGCCCATGCTGGCAAACTTGAAATCCAAAATAAGGCATTTATCAAGCGAGTTCTGGGGATCTAACATCCCCAACAGTAGGCTCGATTTTTATTTTCGTTCGTTGAATTTCCATTTTAGGTGTGTTTTAATTCGATGAAAATAGACACTTCCACGACCAAATCATTTAGCTTAAAGAATGAAATTTCGCCATAAACTATAAAGTCAGTATTAAGTGTTTTTTTATCGTCACGCAGTGTATCAGTAATTTCATTGAAAAGTTTGTTGTTTGATTGAAAATACACATTTCTATCTAAAATATTAGTTTCCGTCAGTTCGCAGACCATTTTTTTGGTAACATTTGGAGTGATATGGATTACGGTCGGTTTCTAATAAAATGAATCAGTCTAAGTTAGTCCATCATGAAAATTTCGGAGGTACTAATTAGCTATTTCGCTCTAGTTAATATACGTTTCCAGCAGTGCGCATCTATAATCTCATCATTAGGAAACTGTTATGTGCGAGCTGTACAAAATCGTATTTATGGTTAATCTGCCCCGTAGTAGTCTATAGTAAAGTAGAAGAGTTTTAAAAGTTATCAACGGTAGTCAGAATTATTAACGTGTAGGAAAATAAATAATGAAGTGAGGTTGTGCAACACGGTCAAGATTATTAAAAGGTTCCAAGTATTGAATAGAACAGTAATGAGAATTTGTAAATTGACACATGTATCCTTGCTACAAATGCGACCATTGTCGTTCGGTGCGACATTGTGCAATACTTCTACGGAGATTGATGAACTCCACATCAAAACACAACTTCAGAATCTTATTAAACAAACCTTTCACTGAACTGCTAATTTTAAACGATCGTTTTGATGAACTCAAGTCCACCGTCACAAATTTTTACCATGAATAAGTCAGCTTGAAACTGTCAACGAAGCAGCTACTATCAATCTCAATTGAAGGAACTTTCACAGTATTATATCGGAATGAAGAACAGAGTAAACAATTTCTTAAGAACCTAATTTATGGATTATTATTGTACATAGTTTTATTGTATAACTATGAAGTATCTAGACTAGTATTTATGTATATTCTTTGTAACCCCAGCTCTTTCATTACTGCTTTACAGAATACTATTCTTAGTTTATTATTCGCAGTCTCCACTACTCATAGTCACTTTTGGCTCATTCATGTACAGTTGATCATTACCGAATATTAGTACGATGTGATCTAGCTGCATATATATATATATATATATATATGTATATATATATATATATATATATATATATATATATATATATATATAGAGAGAGAGAGAGAGAGAGAGAGAGAGGAATATCATTAGTCTTGTATTAAATCGTCATTCAGGCACAGAATAGTGAAGTCTTCCATTCTTGTTGCATATTATTTGCCAAAACTTTCAGAAACCGAACTTTGCATCGTCCCCTTCAACAATTTTTGATCTTGTACAAGAAACATTTACCCTCTAGATCATTGATCTACAGCTTACTGGTGCACACATCCACATGGTGTAATCAATCATCTTCAGAAGTCTACGTGATGTGATGAGAATTCTTTAAAACCACACCGCAACAGTACCAACAGAACCATTTATTATATAAGTACAGAGATAGTAATTGATAATCAACTGTATTGAACAAAAAGTAGTAACATTACTACTACTAATAATAATCATAAATGATAATACGAATAACTTACAAAACTTGCAAATGGAAGTGTAATTACACCGGCAACAACGAGGATAATCTAATTAGAAAATTACAAACGAGAAAAAAGAACATTCTCAACGTGTTGTTTTGGTTGTTGTTGTTGTCAAAAATGAAACAAGTAAAACAACTGTTTATCTAGTTATTGGCTATTGAACATTAATATTCATTTCTCATGGCTTTCAGCTGGAGCAAAACTAACTTCAAATGCCAGAAAGTCGATCGACTGCGTTTGTTTAACCGAGCAGATTGTCACAACAAAAATAGAATACCAAAAACATAAATTATCAAACGCTGACAACCTCTAACATCCTCTCAAGCAAATTCAACAGTATGATCAATACAAATACTCAATGTTTACTTAGAACTAAACACACTGACGAAGTTTTCACTCAATGTCACTCCAATGCTTGGACGATCCATCGGACAGTTATGTCTGCAATTCGAATACACTTACTAACAAGCAGTGAAGCGGATTAGTTCGAATCATTTCTGATTATGTTTCTAAACCGATGATTTCCACTACTCCTTGTTCAATCGGACGAATTCTGGTCACTTCCTTCTACAAAATGTCACCAGTATGTATGTTGTAACACTTTCGACCCAAGAAACACTCAAAGAGATGTCAATGAATCCGTTATGTGTATGATGTATGACGGAAAATGATCTAACAGTGAGAAAATCTTCCTGACAAGTTGCCATGTGTTGGCCATCAAATTGCAACTGTATGCCTGAAGAAGCATGCATAAATATTTGTGAGAAAAATCTGTCAGCATTCGTATGTTAAAGAATGAATGAGTGATGAACTAGAAATTTTTGATGAACATTATATTGGAGAAAGTGAAATTACTGGAGCTCGTCCAAAAGATAATGGATATGGTATATTGCAACCGACAGCTGTGCTGGTCACCGAAAAACTGTAGTGTTCGTCACTAGGTAAGCTTGAAGCTATTACGAGTTCACCTTAGTCGATAGACGAGAACGAGACAATCAACCAGCGTCCAGATAGGCTAGATTGAATCCCAAACTTCAAAACAGAAGACTTGAAAAGCGTAGAAAATAAATTCTACAAACACCCAGCAATCACAGTACAATCAATCACACAACTCTCGTTTATTTATACATCACAGAAACGTCCTTGGGACAGTCACAAATATAGCACACTAAAATACGCAGCAGTCAATCACAGCCATGGATTTTCGTGGTGGGAAATGAAATCTCAGAGTCATCTGATCAGCCCATGCTGGCAAACGTGAAATTCAAAATAAGGCATCTGTCAAGCGAGTTTTGGGGATCTAACATCCCCAACATTTCATTCATGTGACAGTCACAAAATCCACCAAGGAATGGAATGTGTTTTGGATCTGGTTGATATCACTTCTGTTTCAATAGTATAAATGTACAGATTAATAATTTGTGAAATTCGTCTGTCAGTAAATCTTGTGTTGTATATTTAGAGACATTCGAGGAAGTTGGCCGTCTCATGTGCTAATTGGATAACACAATAGCGTTTAAAGCGTATGGGGTACTACATTCAACTCCTGTAGTGAATATCAACTCTAGGATATGTCAGGTATATCGAACTGTAGACGAATCCCAAAACCTGACGAAATAATCATACTGAATCGCATCGCTAGCCACATTCTATCTGTTCTATACAAATCAAAATTTACAGACAAAATTTGTTTTTCTTGTCAAAATTAAAACACAATGAGATGTTGTGTGATTTGTATTATTTGTTTTATTTTCACATTTTTTCATTGTACAAAAATCCATGAAAGTGTCAAAAATAAACCCCACCAACAATTGTAAATAGATTCAGCTGCATTGACTAACTCCGATCGATTGTAACGATACTGGCCATCTCCAAATACCATTTTCACTTCAATCAATAATTTCTGTGATAAGAAATATTGAAAATTATCTCGTTAGATAAAAAAAAGGTTTATGTAAATGTATTTATGTCTAAAAATAAAGGGTATTTGTAAAACGTTAACTAAAGTACATTTTGCAGTGATTGATTAATGTTTCTGTGAAACAGTGCTGAGCAGAGACATTGGATAAGGTTGTGCATACCGTGGATTGATCGAAGTTATTGATGAACAGTGTCGAAAACCAGCTCAGTGTTTCATTGGTTAGACGTTCGCATGCAAGGCCGAAAGTCTTGTGTGTGATTCTCGTGAGCGGATGTGATGAATCCACTCTGATGATGAGTCTCGATCTAGGACGAAATGGCCATCTTTCAGTGCTTCCAGGTTTGTAATGGTAATCTAAAATTATTCGACTCATGATTATTTCAATGAGAGTTAACATTCTCCACAACCTTATAATAAACTTCATTGTAAAATTACCAAACAGCTAGACTGCCATGTTTCTATATACCGTTTGTAATATTCTTTCATTTGACCTATTAATTGTCACAATATATTTGATTAGTCTTAAATTGAGCAATCAAAACAGTCAATGATTTTTAATCGTATTACTGAATATTTCATTAAATCCACCGATACAAAACGAAACACACCAATCAAATCAGACTTGATGGAGAAGCATTAGAAGATATGAAAACATTGACAATACATATCTAGGCAGCATGATCGTTAAACACTGTGGATCTGATTCAAATGTAAAGAGATTGAATTTAGAATTTTCAAACTGAACATCAAGACAATTATTCTATTGTATGGAGCGGAAACATGAAGAACTATGAAAACTATCATCTACAAGATTCAGGTGTTGTCTATAAAAGATACTGCAGATTGATTGCCTTGAAATCATCTTTAACAACCGACTGTGTGAGAGAAGAAACCAGACTTAGGGGGGAATAAGGACAAGTACTGGAGGACACACACCGAGGAGATCATCCAGCTGTATCACGAGGCAAACTCTCTTTTTCCTAAGAGTGAAGGGATGACAGATTGACCAAGGGATATACTGCGACCGGAATGAGAGACGATATGAAGAGAATGAATTCCAATCGGATAGAACTGTAAACGAACTTGGACGACAGAGTAGATTGGAGAATGCTGATAGGCGGTCTATGCTCCGTGAGAGGTAACAGGCATAAGTCAGTCAGTATGTAAGTAAGTAATTTCACATTATACTACAGAGAAATCATTAAAAATGATTCGATCATTTAAAATTCAGTATTGAACAATGTATATATATCTATCAAATATTCAAGAAAATGTTAACGAGTTATTTTTATTCACTTACAAGACATAATAATAAAAATGCAAATACACCAGTAACAATCAGTGGAATCTATGATCATTGATAAACAAAACAGAAATAATGAGATTTGTAGCAATTAAGTTTAAAGCAAAACACAAACAATTTCATTGAGATGCTTATTTGTGTATAGTTTAATTGAATATTGATTGAAATAACAAACGCATTGTTCTGTATCATTTCATTATATGATTATCGATCGATAAGATAATTGTGAATTGGAATCGATCAGGAAAATGATAAAACATGAATGAGTCATTGTTAGATCACCATTAAAAACCTGAAAGCACTGAAAGCTGGTCGATGAATCTTGAGAAAGGACTCATCAAAATTGTGCATGTAAGACTACCGTTAAACGCAGAATTCGAACTTGGAACTTTCGATTTTGTGCGCGAACGTTTACATTCCTGAACACTGATTGGCCATGCCACCGTGGTAATGACTAACTCTGATCAGTCTAATGATTTTGGTAGTTACTGCCTATATCCGACATGGTTGAATTCCACTGATCACCGGTCTCACAAAATCTTCGAGAATTTCTTCACGAATCTAGTCACTAGTGAAGACATTTTGTGATTTAGCATTATTGTTTAACGAGGGACGTTGTTTTGCACTGAAATGACGAGAGTTCAACTCTGTTGGGTATCAGCATTAACAACCGAAGACAATAGGTGAAGTAGCACGAAATCCGTAGACTGATCGGATTTATTCAATAACACCGTTGGATGTGGTCTAGCATTTAAGCGTTCACGAACAAGGCTGAAGACCCTGTGTTCAAGTAGCACGATTCATGGATTTACACTGCTGATAATTCCTATATCAGGATGACAGGCCAGTCTTTCAGTGCTTCCATGTGTCTTCTAATGATGGTGGTCAATCATACCAGAATGTATAATCAAACTGAAAAATTATAATGCAACTCAAAAAGAAATATGACTAACTACTTTATTGTATCTTAATATAAGGTGAATTAGTTGACCAATTCCCAACAAACTAACAATAATCAATGTAATAATCATGTTGATAATGTGATTTTGACTAATATCATATTGGAGAACAGTTGTAATGCATATAAGGAAGTTGAATACAATCACTGATAGAGCGAAAATCATATAAACAACATCGTCAGAGTATAAAGTTGCATCTGATGCGATTGCAATGGTTGAAAATAATGTCTGCAATGAGAATAAACAAAAAAAATATATAATAAAAATAATTAATGATGACAGTCTTAATCACAATCAAGATGAACAGTTGGTGATATTATACTACTTAAATACTCTGATGATAGTATAATGTGACAGGGAAAACAATTCCAAACATAAAATTTTAACAATTGTTTTGATGTAATGTAGTCTGTGTGTTAATTTTACTAAATATTAGAACATGCTGCAGCAAGGAATTGTTCGTGAGTCCTACCGATGAATTTATAACAATCGGTATGAAAAGAGGTGTTACAGTTACTTAAGAACAGTCCAAGCCTATTGTTTATGTTCGGATGAGAAATGTTTGCATTACGGGGTTGTGAAGATTGTTAAGTTACACATTTTTGAAACGATGAATTGATCAATGTTAGACCACCATTAGAAACCTGGAAGCACTTGACTGCCGTTTCGTCCTGGTATGGGACTCCTCAGCAGTGCGCATCCACGACTCCTGCACCCCGCAGTATACGAACGCAGGAACTTCTGAATTGTGGCGGAAGCCTAACCATCGGACCACTGAGCTGGTATCAGTTATTCAGTTATTCAGGAGACACATCAAGCAAACCCATATTCATCTGTCAATTGTGTGTGAATCAGAGAGATAAGTTGATCTAGTGTTATATACTTATGTCTGTTATCTCCAATGAAGCATAGGCCTTGGACTAACATTCTCCAACCTAATGTATTTTGGGTATCTCTTTTCAGTTCTGTAAAATTTTTGTTCATTCTTCTCATATTTGTCTCCGTTTCTTGGAGTAATATGTTCCTTGACCTTCCTCTTTTCTGTTGACATTGAGGTTGTCGATTGAGGGCTTGATTTGTGATGAAGTTGGTTGCTTTTCTAAATGTGTGTCTCATCCACTTCAACCGCTTCTTTAAATATATATATATATATATATATATATATATATATATATATATATATATATATTACCATTTCTGTTACAAGTTGGAATGTCAAACACACACATATAAACATACACTTACCATCAGTAGTAGATACATTATGTTATAGGGCAGTTTACGTGATAACGCTGGAACGAACACCCATACCAATTGAAGAACTAAGTAGATAGCGCTGTGAATAGTATGGTTTAGAACTTTGATGAAAATAATAATAATTTTAGGACAAATGTAAAAATATTATCATTCACAATTTACGAATCGCATTTTGATATGATGAAGAAAATCAACATACATAGAGGGAAAAGTAGGGTTCTGCGATACAACACAACATGTGGCAACCTAATCACTCTTGATGCAGATTCTTTAGAGGATGTTAACACCTTTGCATATCTGGGCAGCATCATCAACAACCAAGGTGGATCCGATGAAGATGTGATGGGCGCGGATCAGCAAAGCAAGCGCTGCATTTCTACACTTGAAAAATATCTGGAACTTCAAACAAATATCAATCAACACCAAAATCAGGATTTTCAATACAAATGTGAAGACAGTTCTACTGTATGGAGCGGAAACATGGAGAACTACGAACGCCATCATCCAAAAGATACAAGTGTTTATTAACAGTTGTCTACGCAAAATACTTCTCATTTATTGGCCAGTGGATAGGACACACACAACTAAATGCACCAAACTGCGTCACAATATAAGCCCTCACATGGAACCCTCAAGGCAAAAGGAAAAGAGGAATGTCAACGTCTACATGACGCCGAGAAATAGAGAAAGACACTGGGAGAATGAACGAAAACTTCGAAGAAGTGGAAAGGGAAGGCCAGGTCAGGGTTGCTTGCAGTAAACTGGTCGGCTGCCTATGCTCATTTGGGGATAACATACGTAGTAAGTAAGTATGATGACAAAAATGCATAGCTAAGAATTCGGTGAATGCTATGGTATGTTGTTCATTGCTTTGAGAAAAACGATGCAGATCTTAGATATGGATAGGACAATGAAGTCTAGAAATATTTTCATGAAAGATGTTCTTCTGGTTAGCTTATATATTCATTACAAATTCTGTCCTCATTGCGTGAATTTTATTTATAATCTTTTCAACATCTGAATCTGTACTCAGTTTTCGGCCAGCCAAAATTGAATTCATAATTTTCAATACGAACGTCAAGACAGTTGTTCTGTTGTGTGGAACGCAAACTTGAAGAACTGCCACCGTCATCATCCACAAGATTCAGGTGTTGATTACCATATCAAGTGGATCCATTGGCCAGACATCATTAGTAACAACCTGTTGTGGCAGAGAACAAACCAACTTCCTCCAACTGAAGAAGAAATTGTAGGTAACCTTGACGCAGGTGTATGGGACATACATTGTGGAATTACGCCCGATTAAGTATTGAGGCAATTACTAACTTAGAAACCTCAGGGATAAAGGAACAGAGGTCGATTGATCAACACACTTTGCCGAACACACTTAGAGATATATTTGAAAAGAATGAAGTTCTCTCGTGACGCAGTTAGTTGCTTTGCGTAGTGTGTGTCCTATCCACTTCCACCGCTTCTTCCTGATTTCATCCCCCCACTGGAATCTGGTTTGTTCTCTAGCGCAGTACGTTGTTGCTGATGGTGCCTGTCCAACGAATACGAAATATTTTGCGTAGACAGCTGTTAATAAATACTTGTATCTTCTGAATGACGCCTTTCATCATGGCTTTGGTAGTTCTCCACGTTTCCGCTCCATACAGTTGAACTGTCATGAAATTTGTATTGAATATCCTGATTTCGGTTTTTGTTGAAAGTTGTTTGGAGTTCCATATATTATTGAACTGTAGAAATGCAGCCCTTGCTGTGCCGAATCTTACCCACACATTTGCATCGGATCCACCTTGGTTGTCGATGATGCTGCCCAGATATATAAAGGTGGTAATGTCCGCCAAGGCATCTCCATCAACAGTGATTCGGTTGATGCATGTTTTGTTGCATCGGAGAATGTTGCTTTTTCCTTTATGTATGTTGAGACCTACTGCTGCAGAGGCTGCTGCTACACTGGTCGTCTTCTCTTGCATTTGTTGTTGCGTGTGAGATAGAAGAGCCAGATCATCTGTGAAGTCCAGATTGTCCAGCTGCGTCCTAACTGTCCGATGAATGCCGTGCTTCTCTCCAGGTGCTTACGTCTACATACTCCAGTTGATCATCAGGAGAAAGAGAAAGGATGAGAGTAAGCAACCTTGCTTCACACAGATCTTCACCTCAAAAGAGTCTATTAGCTGTCCTTCGTGTGCGATTTTGCAGTTGAATCCGTCAAAAGAATTCTGTTTGATGTTAACCATTTTCTCAGGCACACCGTTGTGTCGAAGAAGCGTCCACATCTCGCGCTACCTCACGAATTTCCGTCTCCGGCGGTAAGGGTGCTCACTAAGTGATTTAAAGTGCAGTGCTTCCACTAAAAAACCTTTCATAAAAAGGCTGTTTGTGACCAGTTGTCCCTTGGACTCTGCGGTCAGGCATCCAGGTCTCTAAGACAAACTCTAATCCACCTTCCTTTTCAGGTCCTTCAAGAAATAACCTTCAACGGTGTGGGCAGGCGGGAAATGACAACCTCCCCCATACCCGTAACAGCACACTAGAGCAAATTAATTACCATCAAATCCTATCTACACCTCTACATATCTCTTCTGTCTACTCGACCAGTCCTTCTTCGATCGTTTATCACCTCACGCCATTGAGGCAAACTGTATGAGCTCACGCAACATTATTCCTGATCTCTTGAAACCACGTACTTAACTACATATAGGAGCTTTTAATTTTCGGACTCTATGCCGAAAAGGGCAATGGGCTTTGATAGCTAGAACTCTGGAATCCTGGGCGATTGATATATGTTGTGTCTCTGAAAAGCGCATACAATATATGGATGAAATCATCAATTTGACCCGACCTTGTGCAGATAGAGACACAAAAATGTTTATACCCCGCGTTTCTGGAAGCCCTGACGCCGCTTCTCGTGGTCTCGCCGGTGTAGGTATATTATTAAGTCTTACGGCAGAACTAGCCCTCTAAGACTGGATCCCGGTAGACAGTCGCTTATGCGCTATCCGACTAAACATGAATGTACGAACTTGGAAGGAAAGGGACACTCGTCGTTGTCTCTTCGTCGTATCTGCCTATATCCTCACTGACTGTAGTTCTGACAACATATAAGATAAGTTTTATAGAGACTTCTCTAAACTTCTTCAATATGTTATTATATAGTATCTATGATATATATGATATACTAATGATGGCTGGCGACTTTAACCCTCAAGTAGGTAGAGTCAACGACAAAGAAAGACACCTGAGCTGATCTCATGGTGTCGCGGCTAATAAAACAGATAGTGGCGACCGTATGCTGCAGCTATGCTCAGATAACCACCTATTCCTAGCAAACACTAACTTTATGCGTAAGGTAAAACACCTTTTGACCTGGCGACACCCGAAGCTGACTCACATCTCTATAAGCCATAGGTGGAGAGGCTCTGTTGAAGACTGTCGCTCATTTTGGAACACTTGTTTAGTACGAGCCTTACCGGACGCAAGAAAACCTCATTGGGCTCTACTTAATGAACATAAAGCTAAGAATATATTTCAGGAAAAATAGAAAAACAGTTATGCAACCATGTAGTAAGTGATGTATACCCTGAGGCAGCTTGGAAATATATCAAGAAAGCTGTGAAAACAACCGTGATATCTTCTGATAAGGTAAATCATAAGGTAAGGGAGAAGCCGTGGATTTCAGTAGCATCTACCGAACTGATGGATGCTCGAAAGCTCATCCTTTACGGCTCATAGTACGATGAGGAGCGTAGTCAGCTCAGGCACAGGCTGGTAAAAAGCCTTCGCAATGATAGCGAACAGCGGTTGGTTAAAAAAGCAAGGTAGACGGAAAAGGCAACGGCGGAAGCCAACAGTAGGGAACTACTCAGACGCATCAAGGAAACCAGTATTAGGAACCCGAATATGAGTGAAACTATCTCACAAGAGGATAGTCTTATTATTCATTCTCTAACCTGGAGACTGGATCGACTGTCAGAACACTTCAGAAAACAGTTCAACCGCCATTCATCGGCACTTCGAGTGCCCACGATTTCCACTCATTCTGAATGGGAAACCGACATGAATCCTCCTAGTCTTCACGAAGCTGATAAAGCTATAACAATTCTGAAGCGGCAGAGAGAAGCAAGACCCGATAGATTGACTCTTGAGAATTTGAAACATGGTGATCTAGTTTTGTACCTAGATCCACAGAGATCTAAGGCTGAATCAGTTAACTGGACGTAATCCCATCAGACTGATCTCAATCTCTGATTGTCCCAATTTATCAGAAAGGAAAAACATCTTCGTGTGACAAACACTGCAGAATAAGTCTAACTAATATGTTTTCTAAATTGTTAGCTTCGATTATACTTAGATGCCCAACTGGAGCTCATGTAGACAGATTAGAGAAAACCAGGCTGGTTTTCGACCTGGACGTGGCTGTATAGACCACGTGTTCACACTACGACTGGTCTTGAAACACAGACGAACATTTAGGCGTCCTTCAATGGTTGTCGTCTTGAACCTTAAGGCGGCATTTTACTCTGTGGATTGTGAGGTTCTGTGTCAATGTCTGTCATTGAAAGGTCTACCTTATACAAGCTCTCTATTTGAACACTATGCGTTGAGTAAGGGCTTACGGATAAATGTCATTCAAATTTGTTACTGCAGGTAGTGTCCGTTTGGGATGTCCACTTTCCCCTTTCTTTTTCAATTTCGTCACAGACATGCTCCTAGATATAACCTTATCCTCGTCTGAATTTTTTTTGAGTAGACGTTCTACCAGGAGGCTTGATTATTGACTTAGAATATACCGATCACATAGTTCTATTCGGTGAAGACTCTGACAAAATGCAGAGTCTTCTGACTACACTCAGCAACAATGCATCATGTTTGAGATGCAGTTTTCCACCTGGAAATGCAAGATGTTGCTTGAAGATTGGGACGCATTGGCACCTAAACTAGTGATATGGAGTGAAGCAGTTGAGCTTGTTGACTGCTTCACTTATTTGGGAAGTCTCATCAGCGATGACAGCCTGGTGACTGACGAAATCTCAGCTCGGATACAGGGGGCTCGACTGGCTCGACTGGAACATCATGGCTCAGAATCGTTTGCCATGACGTGGGTGCAACCACTCTTTTTGTTCTCTCTAATCCTAAACTTCTGAATTCATCATCACCTCTATCTTGCTCTTTCAAAATTTTTGTCACCTAATTATACTTCTTGAATAACATCATTGAACACTTATCTCTCCGATTACTTCTAATATTCTTACTACCTCTACAACTATGGGATTCGAATTGACAATTATATCTATGTGCTGATTCGCTGTTGCTACGTGGACTACTCTACTTACGTGCAAAGTTCTACGTTGTTGTTGATGATGATGATGTACTGATATGTTTTGAATTATTCCAACACAAATGTATACACGATGGATAGAATAAACATATGACAGGTTTTTTTCAATACAAACAATTGAGAAATCCCGATTTCTACTTCTGTTGTACAATATATTAGTATTGCTCAGCTATAACTACAACAAATAATGTTCTTTTTTAAAAAAAAACAGTTTCATGACTAGAACAAAGTGCACTTACTTTGGATAACTCATATTTGCACTCAGGAATTTCTGTACAATTTCGGGATGGAATCCCTAACGGGAAAAATTTATAAATAAAAAAGCAAACGGATTTGTCAGATGATGCTTATAGTTTGAATGAAGTTTTAATACTTGAGGTGGGCAATCTATCCGTGAAATGTTCATTGACCTTCCATAAACATAATAATAAATATAAACTTTGAATAGAGATTAGTTATTAACCTTACTATATTTCATTTTTTACATGGTAGAAGTATGTGAAATTAATGTTACTTTTAGAGGGACACTGAAAGCGTCAATATCTGTACAACCATATCGGAAAATCCAACATCATCAAAAAATTAGTATATTATAGTTAAAAACACACTGATTTAGATTTTTATCATTGGGTAATCGTGCAGCTCATTCATCATTTTTTAAAATTCTGAAAAAAGTTAGACCTCATCACGCTCATTCAATAGATGGCTGTACTATCAAACGTCCTGCGTTTGTTTAGTGCAACAGCTCAATTTCCGTTTCATCAACATGGCGTTTTTTAGCTGTTGATATTCATTCACCGTCCGAAACTACTTAAGATGTTTGGAGAATAATTGCATTTCAATCTCAGCAAATGTGTGTGTTCACTAGCAAAACGTAACCTCATTTTACTGATTTTCATATGTACACGAAAATAGTTTTTCAATGTGAATTGATTTACACAATTAAAAAGTGTTCAAAACATGGACCTACCAATACATGAGCTATTTCATGTTTAGTTAAAACTTCCAGGTACTCATCGTGTACTGTTAAAATTCGATTCGCTGTATAACAATAGTTTATCACACCTATGAAAGGTCTATAAATATATACACACAAAAAAAAAACTCATTAGTTTCAGTTTATGAAATCTACTTGCATTGATTAAGTACAATTAAAAGTTTATCCTATAAACCTCATAAGAATCTTTTCATCCCGACCGAAAGTACAAGCTTATATTCTAAATTTTAGAATAATTTAATTAACGTCTCGAAGTTACAAATATGTTCACCATGTAAAAAATGAAGTTTCAAACGTCTAAATAATTATCACACTTTTAAATTTAAATGCTGTATTATCGAAATAAACTAATTGATGAATGTGATACTACGAAACATTGAGCAAATTGATTGGATTTTTTTTATAACAACAAGAAATAACACTGAATATAATTCATCAACATCAATTAGAACAACATAAACACTGTTACCGAAAGTAAGTTCACAACTACCACTGTAGAAGACATTTTTACTGAATTGATTTAAAAAATTTCTCCAATCACTGGTAATTGCATATATATTCAACATATTATCAATGCATCCAAAATCAACAACTGTTATGAAACACGCCTTTATCGAAAATCAATGTTATCAAGTTGAATAAAAATTCCCGTTTTTAAATGATAAAATGTTGTTAGTGTTACAACGTTTATATGAAATATATTTTGATCAATGTTATTCACATCATTGTATGTTTGTCCAAATGATAGAGTAATTTACCTTGAAGTATTTGGGTCCTGAAAACAAACGTTTGCCCAAGCAGCTGTGTCCTCACAATCATGAGAAGGGTCATTCTTCAGAAGTAGTATTAACTCATTCGGTGCTACACCTTCTCCTTCAGGATACATCAAAATTGTCTGATTATTCGTTTGAACATAACATGCCTAATAATTTTGAAATATGGAGAAAATATGAACTATGTCATTTCATTCAATTTTATTTATGATGAACATAACTGATATTACTACTGTCCGTCTAAATTCGTTGTGCACTTTGTCTTCTGAAGCAAAATGATAATTGCTAGAAATGTTGAATACCTAGTAAATTTTGGCATTTCCTCAAAGTATATTCAATAAACCATTAGAAATTAACAATGATGATTTGCCTGTATTCTGTCAGTCAGCCTTGCTATTTTGAACCAAGATCCTTTATTTTAAAATAATGCATTATTTATACATCCTATTTATTTCATTTTAAGCATATGTTGATCGATGTGCGACCACTATTAAATTGATGAATTCATCATTTCAATGAAACCGAAAAATCTCTGGCCATTACAAAGATTGCTGGACTAAACACTTTCCATGTGTATATATCAAAATGTTTTGAGTTTCATTGGAATGAAAAGTCATCGTCCGTATTTCACATATTCTTGAGGACCTGAATATCTTGAAAGGCTTTCGGAATTTAGGTTATGTGAAAAATTACATGTGGAGTGACGTCCACGACTGAAACGTGACTAATGCCGAACTTTCATATTTTGATCTGCTCCAGACTTCTTTATGCAAACAGCGAAAATGAAATTCATCAAGGACGGATAATATTGAAATGGACTTAAAATTCAGTCGCTTTGAAATTATTCGAGTTTAAATTTCTTCAAACAATTTATTAGACTTGTATCAATTATCCATCGAAACTGTAGTAGTAGTAGTAATAATTAGAAAACATAATTTACTGAATCAAAAATATTGCATCACAAAGATGATAAGTTCGTCACTAGGTAAGCTTGAAGCTATTATGAGTTCACCTTAGTCGGTAAACGCGAACGAGATAATTACCAGCATCCGGATAGGCTACCTTGAATCCTAAGCTGAAGATAGAAGGTTTTGTAAGCGTTGAAGGTATATTCTAAAAACACCCAGCAATCACAATACAATCAAGCACACAATTCTCGTTGATTTATTTCTCATAGAAACGTCCTTGGGACAGTTACGAAAATAGCACACTAAAATACACAGCAGCCAATCACAGCCATGGATTTTCCTGGTTGATGGGAAATGAAATCTCAATGTCAACTGATCAGCCCATGCTCGCAAACGTGAAATCCAAATCTAGACGTTTGCGTATCTGACTTCGATGGCGTGACCATTTATCACCCCCTACCTCTACTTCGTACATAACTCGATCAACTCTTCTGACCACTCACGCTTCTGCCCAAGGATCATGGTTCGTTCTGTAGTCGCGGGCAAACACAGGGCATCCTACTTCGTAAACGGACTGTCATTGCGGCTCTGTCTCTACTGATGTGGGTGCATTAGTTGGATGCATCAGGCTGTGGATCGTTTTCAGTCTTCTTCTTCTCATCATGATTTCTGCTGGGGAATTTTGCTCCGTTAACAACTTATTTGATGTCAGCTAGTGTCCCCTCCCCTTTTGACTTAACCAATGCTCTTTTGAACGTATCCACAAACCTTTACGCCTGCCCATTCGATTGCGGGTGGTATGATGGCGGGCGTAAGTGTTTAATGGCTAGCTGTTGACAGAAATTTTGGTATCTGGAAGAGGTGAATTGAGAGCCATTGTCGGATACGACCACATATGGTATGCCTTTTCGCGAGAAAATCTCGGTTAGGAGCTGAACTGTTTTAGTTGTATTGAGCGGCATAACAGGGCTCGTTTCTGGCCATTTTGAGGTGTCGACCACAATTAAATACATAGTTCCATTGGTCGGACCAGCAAAGTCAACGTGTATCCTGGACCAAGGATGATCAGGTTTGTACCATGAAACCGACGGAAGTTTGGCATTCATCTTTGCCGCCTGCTGACATCGCATGCATTTTTCAACCAACGCAGTGACATGTTGATCCATGAAATGCAAGTATGCATAACTCCTGGCTATGGAGTTCATTCGTTTAACCTCAGGATGATCGAGGTGGAACTGTCTGAGCACTTTTGCACGAAGGGATTCTGGCACCACTACTCTTTCAGCAAACGTTGAACAATCGATCACGATGCATAGTGAATCCCGCCGCTGATACATTTGCTTCATGTCACCTTCAAAGTTCTTCGACGGTCAACAGTCAGTGACATATTTCATCGTCATCTAGATGATGAAGTCGTTTCTATATGCGTTTTGTATGTCTGTTGCAGACACCGGTAATACGCGAATTGCGGTTTTCAGACAATAATCTGTGTGGTCTGCTACTGACGGAGATGCGATCACCATGTTTTCCTCAACAGTCACTTGATTAGTAATCAGTTGTGACAAAGCCTCTGCGTGACCGAATTGTAGAGCGCGTCGATATTGGATTTCCAAATCATACTCCAAAATTATCAAGGCCCATCGCTGAAGACGATTTGCAGAATGGGCTGGAATGACGGATTTAGAACCGAATACCACTAACACAGGCTTTTGATCTGTAAGGAGCGTGAATCTCCAACCGTACAGAAACGTGTTGAAACGGCTAACAGCGAACACAAGAGCAAGACCCTTTTTCTTTATCTGGCTGTACTTCTTTTCTGCTGGGGTTAGTGTACGGGATGCATGCATAACGGCTTTTCCTGACGCGTCTGGAAACTGATGTGAGGTAGCAGCACCTAGACCATATGCTGAAGCTTCTGCTGCTACGATGATCGGTATGGATTGATCGTAGTGTGTTAATAACAAATACGAGCTAATTATGGACTCGAGTTTAACAAAAGCCGCGTCGCACTCTGTAGTCCAGTTCCATGTGTTATGCTTCTGCAGTAGACAGTTCAAAGGAGCGCGAATATCATGCATCGAGTGAACGAAAGCTGAATAATAACTGATTAGACCGAGAAAAGATCGTAATTCGGAAACATTATTGGGAGTGGGCATCACTTCGATAGTTCGGATGTTCTGAGGATCCGGTATGCGACCGTTGGCATCTAAGATGAATCCCAAATACTTTACCGACTGTAATGGAAACTGGCATTTTCCTGGGTGTAACCGGAACCCGTCGTCACTGATGCGTTGTAGTAACAAAGCCTTGCGCCCCCGTAGCTCTTCTAACATCTTCGCAACAATCAATACATCATCGAGATAAGCTGCAACCACTGAGATATCTGATAGGATAGTATCCATTAGTTGTTGGAAGAGAGATGGGGTAGTCTTAACTCCAAAAAGCAGACGGTTATACTGGAACAAACCACGATGGGTTTTGACAGTAAGCAGCTCTTTAGATGCTTCATCGACTTCCACTTGCAAATAAGCATCAGCTAGGTCGAGCATTGCGAAGAACTTTCCCCCATTCAGCATAGTGAACAGATCTGCTGGGACTGGCAGAGGATAATGATGTTGTTCTAGAGCTGCGTTTAGACCTGTAGAGAAGTCAGCACATAGACGTATCATGCCTTTGGCCTTCTTGATAACGACTAAGTGGTGCCCAACTAGGGTAAGAAACGGGAGTAGTAACTCCTTGTCGTTGAAGGCGATCCAGCTCTTCATCTGCTGTTGCTAATGTTGAATAAGGTACAGGTCTCTTTGGACGAAAATCAGGCTCAGCCCCATGTTTCAACCGAAGTGTTGAAGTGCACCGACCTAATCCAGGTTCAAAAATGGTTGAAAACTCTGTCATCAGCTTCTTCGTATATGCTTCGGGGTCATGTGGTTGTGATTCCAGGTTGCATATGCTATTTAACGGGACATCAGACAATTTTAGCTGGTTGAACCAATCTAAAACAAGTAAATTTAGATCTACTGGCGTAATATAACATACCCTAGTAAATGACGAGTCTCGGAAGGCAACTCTACAACACAATTGTCCTAACAGACGAAGGTAATTACCACATGCTGTACGAGGTTTCTGAGTCTTGTGCTGCAGGCTTGGGCTACCCAATTTAGTCGAATTTTTGCGTGAGAGGATAGTGACATCAGATGCGGTGTTTATTTGCAATCTACACAAATGCTCGTTAATATTAAGAGTAATAAATTACCTCTCACTTGATGATAAGCTTTGGCAGGAAGATATTAGGCTCAATACATTGGTACTGGATCTAGGAACAGGCTTCTTAGCACTTCTAGATCGGTTCGGCTTTTTCTGTAGGCAAAAGCCATCTATATGACCGATGACCTTACACTTCCTGCATCGATGTTGCTTAAGTGGGCTGTTTCGTACATAGTGCCATGAGCCGCAGTGCCAGAAAGCACCAGGGGGATTCATTTCGGATTATTGGGCAGGGCTGGAGCAGGATGAACCGGGTGTAGCATGGGCACATTTATTCTGACTAGGTAGCTGCTGTACCAAATGTACTTCAGATCGACTTGAGCTACCATTCTGCACTATAGTAGAGTCTCGTTGTAGGTGAATGAGGCGTTGGTACTCATTATCCATGTCATTAAGCGTGATTTTCGAACTTGCTCCAACCGACATAGTAGCCTTGTTCTGATGTCACTGAACTTATGAGACTGTAGGCTGCGGACGAGTATATGGGCTATGAAATGATCTTCTGGCAAAGACTTCAACTGAATGTGTTCTCATTCACGGTTGACGATGCCCACCTTTCGTAAAAAAATCGTCTTCGTTCATCATTAGCTTCAAACATCGATAATGAGTATTAAATAGTGACGAGTTGTCAACAAAGTGTTGGTTCAATGTCTGAACTGTCTCAGAAAATGAACAATCTCGTGTGTTCAAAGGCAGGATCAAATTGCAGTACTTGTCCAGCTCACTTGCACCCAACTTTCGACGTAGCGGCCGAACCTTCCAAGCATCATCTTGGTTGACGAAATCAGATTTAAATAAATATTCATAATGCCGGAACCACATACCAAAAGTGACATTGGCATCAGGATCATAATGAAATTCAGCTATGCTATTTGCGATGCTGTCGACCGATGGAGCTGTGGTTACATTATATGAGCTGGACTATGTGGAAGGGGGAATATTCATGTCTGTCAACAGATTTAGTTAAAAGTCACAGAGATAGTAAAAATGTATCTACTACTCATTCACTTACTGACAAGTAATTATCAGGAATAGTTACATTTTCACATTTGACGGACCTTCTACATTCATCTCTACTGCAGTGTGATGTATTCACACGTGCAGTATCTCGTACGCACCCTCTAAAACAGCAAAAAATCCATTGTAATAAAATCAGTTTATCTAGTTTGAGGAGAGTGTGAAGGACAAATGTGGATTTTCTATAATAAAAATACTAATGAATTTGTCAGCTTTCTGATTCATGATGTCTTTGGAAATAAATAAATAACCAATCTTAAGATGATGTTAACACTAATTAAAGCATAAATCATATGG
This sequence comes from Schistosoma turkestanicum, assembly GCA_944470395.2. Lineage (NCBI taxonomy): Eukaryota > Metazoa > Platyhelminthes > Trematoda > Strigeidida > Schistosomatidae > Schistosoma > Schistosoma turkestanicum. The sequence goes on from OX103979.1 coordinate 71,979,894, forward strand.
AATGTAGCTAGTAATGAAATTGAAGACGCTCGTTTCGTCCCACTTAGGAACGTTATTTGGCCGCGTATATCCGAATTTCATACATGGTATTGGTTCCGAGACTGAAAAGAAATAAGTTTCTTTTTGAATCCCATCACATTATTAACCAAGCTACCGATTCCATATAGTCACTTGTATAATGAGTTGGAGATTTGATTTAATTGAAACTGTCTATATTACCCTGGTGTACAGAGGCAGGTTAGCACCAGAACTCAATAGATTTATGTGTTTGATCACTCTTCAATGCCTAAGCATTTTGAACAGCATATTGACGTGTATGAATACACATAATGAAAATAAAATATAAAACAAAACTCACATATGTTCTAGAGTAAATGATTGTAGATAAATTCCATTGAACACCTTTCTAGTGTCCGTTAATAAGAGCCTAAATTAATCAATCTAAGACCACACTAAATATTTTAGATTTGTCATGCACAAGTGAACAGTTTTGATAACTTCAGTTTTTAATCCCATAACTCTGATAACCCAACCTTGACGTCATGGTCCGTCTTGACTATTGTGGTGATCCGACGAAGCTGTAATTCAGTAGGTTCTATCATGCGAGGCGAACAATAGGGCTAAAAGCAGCAACTTGAGGTCTGAGGGTGAAATTGTACTGCTGTATGTGGAGGGGTGTGACAGTCGTAAAGTATTTGCCTCGGACAATCAGCATTTGCAGCAATGCGTGCTTCGCACAAGGAAGGAAGGGATTACAATTTATAGACCCTTAATATGTCACATCTCACCTTAACACACAGAATACTGTCTCGGGCGTTAAGACCATTTGAAGAGCAGAGCTAACACATGAAAAAATTTTCACCATTGTCTTCAAGACGTATTTTCGGGGTGGTTGTTCATGCTAACAGGTCCCTACGATCAACATTATTCGAACCACATTTTCAGGTTCCTTAAGAAACACCTTAAAACGGAGTGAGCAGGCGGGGACTGACGTCCGCTTTCATATACGTAAAGACGCAAGGGACGAAATCGGTCACAGTTAACCCTTCCAACAGCCTGTAATATCTCTCTTGTCTAAGGGACTAACCCTTCTCAAATCTCTGATCACTCCATACTGCTAATGCAAAGAATTCTACTTCAAGAAACGTTATTCCTGGTCTGACATAGTAATATTGGCTGGCCACTTCAACGATCGAGTAGATAAACTGAGTGAAAAGGAAAGACACTTTGTTAGACTTTATGGTGTTACGGTTAATTGAGCAGATAAAGGTGATTGTATGCTTCAACTGTGCTCAGATAATCGCCTGTTCTAACGAATACTGACTTTTGATATATAAAAGAAATTTTCGGCAGAGAAAGAAAATCTTTAGACAAGCAGACCGTCGAATTCGTCTCAGCCTTTTACTAATTAGTTTGACTGAGATCTTAGGTACAAATCGTGAGTTTGGCGTAATTCCATACAACTGATCTCAATAACTGATTCTCATGAATTTTAAGAAATGACAAAAGTCTTCTTGTGACAATCAACGAACAAAGCATACTGAATTTTGGCCTGATTATTACTTTACAGCCTTACAGGAGCACATGAATAGCAGACTCGAGAAAACCAAGCTTGTTTTCGACATAGAAGTGGATTTGTTTGACCAGATTATCACACTACGTTAGGTCCTAGAGCACGGACGCGTGCTCAGACACCCAGACACATTAGTAGTATTTCTCGATCTTAAAGAGGCGTACAACTGTGTCAATCGTGAGGTTTCGTGGTAGGATCTGTCGATAAAAGGCGTACCAGAGAAGTAGATTAAGTGCATTAGGGCTTACGGTGAACTGTCATCGAAATCGATTAATTCAAGTTGTGTCCGTCAGCGCTTTCTTCTCTCTAAAACGCTGTTTAATTTTATCGTGAACATGCAGTTAGAGACAACATTATATTCGTGCGACTTTTCAGCGATGGAACTCCTCCAAGCTCTCTGACTTAGAATATGACGATGACTTAGTTGCGTATGGAGAAGACGCTGACAAAATGCAGTGTCTCCTGACTACCCTTAGCAACAATGCAAACTTGTTCAGTGAGCGGTTCACTGCCTCAAGATGAAAATCGATGCATCATGATTAGAATACATTGGCATCTGAACCAGTGATAGAGAGTGAAGTAGTTCAGCATGTCGACTACTTCATTTATGTTCGGAGTATCATTAGTGCTGAAAGCTTGGTGACTGACGAACTCTAAGAATGGATAAAAAAGCCTCGATTGGTTTTGCCATTTTGCGTTTGCTATCCAAAGCAAGTCTTTCAAGTAACGTTTCGCTCCCTCCCAAATTATGGCTGTGATACATTGATGTAAAGAGTTGAGGATACTCGTAGGTGTCTCCACGTATACTGAGACTACTGGATAAACAAGTGCTAGGTCGCGAAGGCCAATCAATTGATAAAGTAATGAAACCTATTCTGGTGAGATGGTTTATACATTTTTTACATAAGCCAGACCACTAACTGCCTCGGCAAGCGATGTTTTCTTGTGTAGGAGTTGGTTGGAAGAAAGCAAGGGGCGGCGACGCCAAGACATTTCCTAAATCATTGAAGTGACTGACAAGTGGACTGAGTCACATTGGTAGGCCTGATATGGGTCTGTTAGACAATGGTAGCCAATGGTTAGAGACTTTGATATACATGTCTAAAATCCTCTTGTAACGGATCAGATGCCTATACTGTTTGCGTTCTATGAGATTTTAATTTAATGAATTCCTCATAAAAGTTTTATTATTCCAAAGTAAGCTCACTGAGTTATACGTCTTGAACAATATCTTCCTCTTGACATCTAATACTTCTACTACCTGCACCACTAAGGTATTTGAAAGGACTATGGTTTGTTTGTGCCAAGGTGGTATGACATTCGCGAGTTATGTACGTGAGTCCGAAGTTCTACTTTTTAGCTAAAAAAACTGACCACCAATATTAGGCAGAGATTATTACGTCTTTAAATTCAGGCATAAAAATGAACGGATAAGCATTATTCAGTGACGGACGATAAGATATAGTGTGAACGTATTTCAATTAAACAGTTTTCGGAGGATCATTTATATCACAAGAAAAAGATATCTTCTCATTATTGTGAAATTATCGCAAACATCATCTGCAGTGTTACAGATGCCAACTGTAAATTTAGTAAAAATTTTAATGTGCTTTAATAGTAGGTGAAAACCTGAATGATTTCTTTCTATAAACAAGTATATAAATTACCTTGGAACAATCAGATTTTCTGACTTTTGTAACAAAACAGTAAGCGCTTTCTCCCAATAACTGGAGGCATTTTCAGCTGCTCTCTGTTGACATAAATTAAAACAGATAAGTGAACTTAAGTAGAAATACTGATGGAAACTGAATGCTTCAAAACAGTCAAAGACAAAATATACTAATTCCATTTACTGGGTTTATAGATGTCAATAAATTTTTGAGAGACATTTTAGTAATACATTTATTTATTTCAAAAATATAATTCCGTTACTATTTACTATGGAAATGCAACGACTGTGGTAGTGTGAAATAAACGAAAAATATTCTCCTAACATGGAGACCAGAGTTATTGATTGCAGCTCCTGTAGCATCCATTATATATCAAGGAAGAAACAAAAAAATTCAAGCAGCTAACCGCATACTATGATTTACATAACGCATAATCAATAGACTCAAATTTGAAGCGTTCGCATCTTAAGCAATAGCCTGAACATCAACTGTGAAATGCAGGTATATCCAGCTGCTGACGTATGAGCAGTCATAAACTATTTTGATGGTTTTTCAAATAAAGCATTGGACAACAATCAGAAATGATCATAACGTCTAATGATTGAAGAATGTGAAGAATATCCAAAAATGAATGATGATGAACTATACTAACTTATATCAAGTAAGAATACAGAAAAAGATTAGATTGATTAATGAAGAAACAACAGGAATATGAATAAAATGACTGATGATATTGATTGTGTCACAAGAACTGTACGTCAAAAAAATTACTAGCTTCAATCAAATTATTGGAATTCACCTTTGGGTATCTATTTCTTTGCATTCGGGCTGGCACTTGACAGCACGGACAGGATGAAAGAATAGAGCCTTTTTTAAAACTACGGCATGAATGAGACGACACTTAACATTAGTTGAACTGCTCAATCATTCGACTAACTGCTCACAGGTACATTTCACATGAAAACGCGTGTCCGGCAATTCGATTCTCCATCATCGTTTCTCTATTCATTAGTGAGTCACTTGATTTGAAGAATTCCAGCATCTCAGTGGAAGCACGAAATAATGCGTACAGTAGTGACGCACCTGCAGGAAACGTACTTCTTAGATGATCTGACCCTCCTATTACACACACAGTGCACACAGTTCATCCGCGGTTGTACACGACTAATGAAGCAGTAGGGGTTAAGCAAGAGGCTCTGATGCAGCTCAGCATACACTAACTTAGTCACACCCAGTTGAGACTTTTGTCAAGAAGTAGAAATCTTTTTACACCCAAACATTATTATTGTTGAACCAGGGTAGTAGATAGGATTTTATGGACTGGCAAAGCGAAGGCAGCATCTGTGAAGCTGAAGAACATCTGATACTCAAAACAGCGCGAATAATTATTCATTATCATTACCAACATCAAAATTCGTACTGTATACAAATGAACATAATAAAAACATAATCTACTCAAGATATTCGGGATCCACTGACCTCGCACTATCGGTAATAAGGTTCTGTGGCAGAAAGGGAAATTGCCACCATTTAAAAGTCAGAAAAACTGAAACATGAATAACTGAAAGCCAAATTTAATAGGAAGACAGAAGAACACTTCTGAATGAGAAATATTGAAGGAAATCGCTCGCTCTGGCGAGTATCGCAAACAGGTGGAAAGGTGAGCTTTATTCAAATACGTTTGAATATTCCCGATTTCAGATGAATACTTCAAGAAAGTTGACTGCTCTTTGCAAGAAAATGAGCATAAAGTGCTGACTGCGACTAATATGAGTTTAAACGACATTTCATAATTACTAATCATAATGTCATTTTTAATCATCTAAAGTTTACCGAAATATAATATCTCAAACACACAAGAGAGAATACTTTCTGATAGATTTAGCAAAAGATTATATACTTTGCATTCAATTCTAAGTGAATTTCATTAAAAAATTTCATATTTGTTGAAACATAGTGAAACTTACTTCGATTTTGGAAAATAAATTAGTACTGCCAATGCTTGTATCATAAATCAGTGTGATTTTCAGAAAGCATCGATCAAGTGAGCGTTTATTGATGTTAGTTGAATGAATACCGAATTCCTAGAAAATAGGAAGAAAATTATTTACAAAGAAAACTTACCGGTTTCTGAGTATGAACAATTCGACAAAAATGCTCAGATTTAGTGAAAATCAAAAATAATTGATAAATATAAATAAAAGCAACAAGATACATCCTGAATAAACAAGGATATTGAGCATTTAAAAGAAAAAATAGTGAATATATATAGCTAAAAAATAAGTAGGAAGATTCAGAAAAGATGGAAAAAAACGCGTGAGAAAAAATGCTTTATAAATATTACTAAAAAGTGAAAGGGTGAAGACAAATAAACACAGAAAAAGAAAATATACCTGAAACATTCCGATGAAAAAATTTAATGAAATGGAAACAAAGCAAACTGAGAGTCGGAATAATTGTGAATGAGATACGTTCACACTGAGGACACGGAAAATACAATTTCGTCTGAGGTGCATGTGGGAACTTATTTCTCACGAACTGCTACTCTCAGTTTCTACAGCTACACTGCCTCACGAACCATATTCAGACCATTATCTCAACGTTATTCGACACGTGTTCGGCGTTATTTCAATTTAAAGTCTTTTGTCAATGATTGAATATACTACTTTAACTCAGAAATCCGGCTACAACTCCGATTTTACCTTATTGATAAGATTATCATAAATGTCAAACTGCATGCAGAAAGCGAGCCAGGAAAATAGCTTCAATCTTCAACTGAAACACATGCACGCCGCCCTTGACTTTGGTTGAGTTCGCGGTCCTTAGCTCTCTGCCACGAGATTTGAAGGAGACTTCTGTCTCACGTTCTGGTAGCCGACTACATATATCTGTAGGTTGTAGCGACTAGGCTGAATAAGCAACCTATAGACTTTAGGTATATAGCCCTCACCACCTGATTGCTACGCAGTTTATTTTTCTTTAAATTTTTATCGTCAGCTTACACTTTCGACCACTGTCGACTTCAGGCACATTTCGCAACAACTCGCCTGACCACCAATGCCCTTGTCAATGCACACAGTTGAAATTCTGGTTCCAACATCCTATGGCATACATATGATCCCGAAGCTGGTTATTATGATGTCTTCTGGTTTCCGGAACCAACATGGTTTCTTCCTATGTCTGCGGTGTGTTCTTTGCTGGACGAACGTTATCTTTAAATTGCGGATACAAAGCACCATGGTGTGGAACGCTGAATCGAGCAGCAAACATGGAACGTTGCCCTGGGTTCCGTTCTCCCTATTACCTGTTTCGCTGAAAACTCGAGCATCTCGGATCGCTCCGTGTTCGTCAACCCTTCCACAATAAAACCGCATGAGTGCTGGTCAGTCGCACGAACGAAGCTGCTACATGTAAAAAGTGTTCACACTATCCAGCAGGATGCTGCCCTACTAATTTCACTTTTACGAAGACAGCGCGATCGGTTTGTTAGAAACATTCATTATCATGAACGAAAAGTACCAGCAATTCATTTATGGAATATTCTGATTATCTGTTCGCCCCACACACTTGCTAAGCAATTGTGTTGCTGAAATTTCAGCATCAAAGATCTCTGTACATTCGCCATTCGCGATTCTTTCAAAACAACTTAATCGCCAACTATCGTACAACACATTGGACAGTCTCAAAGATATTATATAATATGATATGGAAACAGTTGACCTTCTATTTGAAGTCAACGTATCTCATGAAAAATTTGCGTACCTAAACAACCATTTACAGAAAACATGTAAGCTAATTGAACATTTTATTCTTGACTGTATATTGAAAAGTCTCTTGTGACATGTTGTTATTTGAGAACAAGTCACTATTGTAATTAGTATTTTTATGATCCAGAAAAACAGAAGCGATGACACAAATGTTCGTCGTGCATTTTCATAGGCGGAACAATTTGAGTGTGTTCACTGTGTTCATTTGATACTGGAAGAGAGTGAAAATCTGATAAACATATCTGTTCGCTTCAGATCTTTGCAATTTTCCCATGACCTTACTACAATCATCTAATTTAATGAAATGGAAACAAAGCAAACTGAGAGTGGGAATAATTGTGAATGAGATATGTTCACACTGAGAACACGGAAAGTACAATTTCGTCTGAGCTGCATGTGGAAACTTATTTCTCACGAACTGCTGCTCTCGAATTCTACGTGTGCGCTGCATATTGATGCATATTCTGTCTGTTTTCTTTACGGTATTTTTCAGCTTCGTGGCTTGGTGTCATTCTCTTTTCCTTCCTCGAATTTTTTTTCAATTGTTTAAGTTGTCACTGCTAAATTTCATTTCTATAATAATTTTTTTACTGATAATGTCTCTTTATGTCCTACTTTGTCGGTCAGTCAGCAGCGAGATTTAATTGTCAATTCAAATCCAATATTAGATGATGTAGTAAATTTTTAGAAGCAATCGAAGAGGTTATGATTAGAAGATATTTTTCAAGAAGTATGATTCAATGTGAAAAGCTTCGAAAGTCGACACTAGAGAGGTTGAATAACTCGGAAGTTTAGGATTTGAGAGAAGACAAAGAATAAACGCACAGGCGCCATTGTGAACGGTTTTGAGCCATGTCATTTATGTTATCAAACCATCGATTATTATCATCCCGCGGACCCCAACCAGGTAGTCGACAATTACCGACATGTCTAACTCTGCTCGTCAATGACTTCATGGATTTATGCCATGTTTTGGTTTGGCCGCCCCTAACTTTCTTCCAACCTATTCCTTCACTACAAAACAAGGCTCGACGAGGCAGTCGGTGGTTAGGCATACGCAACACATGTCCCAACCACCTCAACTCATGAAGTTTCACCACTTCATCGATTGATCTGCCATCCTTACCTAGCACCCGATTCCTAATAACAGCGTTGCTCACTCAAGTGTCCTACGATATACGAGCAATGCTTCGAAGACACCTATGATCGAAAACCAGTAACCTACGAATATCTTCTACTCTCACTGGCCATGTTTCACAGCCATAAAGTAAGACGGAGCGAACCGCTGCGCAGTACACTCGTCCTTTAGTCAGCAAACGGATATCACGTCTACGCCATAAGTGACGCAGGTTGGCAAAAGCCAATCGAGCCTTCTGTATCCGTGCCGAGATTTCGTCAGTCAGCAGGCCATCGGCACTGATGAGACTCACCAGATAAGTGAAGCGGTCTACACGTTCGACTACTTCACTCCCTATCACTAGTTCAGGTGCCGATGCAACCCAGTCTTGAAGCAACATTTTGCATTTCGAGGGGTAAAACCAAATCCTGAAAATGCTTGCATTGTTGCTGAAGGTGGTCAGAAGACTGCATTTTGTCAGCGTCTTCACCAAGCAGGACAATGTCATCGGCATATTCCAAGTCAATTAGCAATCTACCTGGTAAAAGGTCTACTCCTGACAATCCAGACGAGGATAAAGTTATTTCTAGGAACATGTCTATGATAAAACCAAACAAGAATGGAAAGAGTGGACATCCCTGACGGACACCACCTGAAGTCGATAATCCCGGTGATGGTTCGCAATAGGCTCTCACCCGACCAGTAGTGTTCGAGTAGAGAGCTTGTATAAGGTTAATGTACTTCTCTGGTACACCTTTCAATGACAGACACTGCCACGATCCACTGAGTCGAATGCCGCCTTAAGGTCCAGGAAGTCAATTTTGTAGGACGCCTAAATGTATGCTTGTGTTCCAGGACTAATTCTCCCGTGATTGTCACAAGAAGACTTTTGTCCATTCTTATAAATTGAGACAATCAGTGATTGAGACCAGTCGGATGGGATTACGTCCAGTTCCCAGATTCTACCTAAGATCTCAGTCAACTGAGCTGCTCAAACTGGACTACCATCCTTATATATCTCAGGGGTCAGTCTATCAGGACCTGCAGCTCGCCCTCGCTTCAGATTTCCTAACGCTTTCTCAATTTCCTAAAGACTAGGAAGAATTACGTAAATTTACCATTCAGGATGACTGGAGATCGTGGGAAACGGAAGTGTAGCTCCAGGTCAGTTGAACTGATCCCGAAAGTTTTCTGTCCATCGATCCAGTATCCTTTACCGAGATAGTCTCACTTACACTAGGATTCCTAATACCAGTATCCCTGATAACTCGGAAAAGTTGTCTACTGTTGCCTATTGCCACTGCCTTTTCCATCGATTTTGCTCTCGCCACCCACCACTGTTCACGGTCGTTGCGCAGGCTTTTTATAAGTCTGCGCCTAAGCTTAATTCGTTCTTCATCATGTTCGGAGTCAGGTGGGATGAGCTTCCGGGCATCCATTAGATCGGTGGGTGGTACTGAGATCCACCGCTTCATTCTAGCCTTATGGTTTACCTTACTAGCAGATATCACTGCTGTTATCACAGCCTTTTTGATATCATACCAACCTGTTTCTGGATGAGAATCACTTACATCGTTGCTTAACTCTCTTTCTAGTTGCTCCTGAAATATTTTCTTAGTTTGATTATCATTAGGTAAAACCCTAAGAGGCTTCCTTACGGTGTCTTTCCTACGTCCAGTAAGCCTCAAACAGATACGAGGTCGCACTAGAGAATTATCTGAATCCAAACATGTGCCCCAGAACGAGCGATAGTTTTCTATCGAACCCTTCCATCGATGGCTGATGGCGGGCTGATCTAGTTGAGTCCAACGTTGAGACGACTTTGGAGGTCGTCAGGTCAGCAGATGCTTTTCCTTATGCCTAAAGTTGGTGTTCGCTAAGAATAGGCGGTTATCTGAGCATAGTTGCAACAGACGGTCGCCATTGTCTGTTCTCTCAGTCGCTACACCATAACATCCACCTAGATGTCTTTCCTTTTCACCTAGTCTACCTACTTGAGCATTAAAGTCACCAGCCATTATTACTATATCAGAGCGCCTAGCTTTTTGGAGGAGGTCCGAAAGCTTTCTGTAAAACTCATCTTTAACCTCGTCTGAACTGCAGTCAGTGGGGGCATAGGCAGATACGATGAAGAGGCAACGGCGAATGTCCCTATCCTTTCGAATCCTTACTGTCCCGTTTAGTCGGACAGCGCACAAGTGACTATCTACTCGGATCCAGTCAAGGAGAGATTGTTCAACTCTACGACTCAATGCTATGTCTACGTCAGCAAGACCCCTGGAAGCAGCATCAGGGCTTTCAGATACACGAAGGGTAAATCGAGCCTCTTCTTTATTTTGACATGATGAGGTCAAGTGAATGATGCTACTCGGATCCTGTATGTGCGTTTCCGAGACGCAGCACACATCGATTGAGCGAGATTCCAAAGTCCTAGCTAATGATGCCTGTTACCCTATTTGACACAATATCCGTACATTAAATGTAGTCTAGAACGAGGTTCCAAGAGACCAGGAATGACGTTTCGTGAACTCGCTTCGTTTGCATTAGCGGTGCAGTCAGATAAGGGAATGTGAGTGGAGTTAGTTGTGGAGAGAAGAGAGGTATGTGCTGGTGTAAGAGGGATTTGATTTCGACCAATTTGGTCTCGTGTGCTGTTACGGGTATGAGGGCGGTTGTCACTTCCCGGCTGCCCACAACGTGGAAGGTTGTTTCTTGAAGGACCTGAAAAGGAAGACAGATTAGTGTTGGTCTTAGAGACCTGGGAGCGAGACCGCAGAGTATCTAACATGTTCGTTCAGGCGACCGTTACTAAATATCACCTCAAGGTTTATAACTTAGAAGACGTGAATTGTTTATTGAGCTTTTAATTTTGACTTCGCAGTGTCTTGACGTCTTCTTATCAATAGCTTCGTACATAATTCAATACTAAGTTCTGTAACTTTTGGCGATTTTGTGTCGATGAAGTTAAAATCTCGTCCATAATTCTATGAATGAAATGTTAATTTAGAGCCTTAATAAAATATGCTCTACTTGCGATAGGGATTAATTGATGTTTGAAAATGTTTTTGATCAAAAATATATTGTAGACAAACACTTTTTGTAATCCGTTTCGGACTGATTATCTGTTGTTTTGAGAAATATGTGTTCACAATCAATGTTTTAATGAAATATCATCAATAAATAGTTTCTAAATTTTGTCACGTAACTAACTGATAGAATATATTCGGTAGCATTAATGAAGGTAACGTGAACAACAGATTAAACGTGCACTCAGATACCATTAATTTATGCCAATTATTTTACTTCGATTGAAAGAACTGTCTTATGATCTAAATTCAGGTCACGTAAGAAAACTTTCAAGCCACAACTTTTGTAATGTACTGAAGTTATACAACTTTCACTATTATCTATATGTGCGATATCTTCAGTCCTAATGTTTTTAAATCAAGACCTCATGGATTTTACATGATTCAGTTGAATAAGTGTAAAAATCTTCACTGAAAGTTAGTTTATAACTAACATTCTAGGCAAAATGTGTTCGGTAGTGATGTGAAAGATCAGCGTGTCATGTCAACAAATATAACATGATATGACATATTTGATGTGCTTGGTACATATTGAATCACTTCGCTTTAATTATGATTTCATATTTTCTGAGACAGTTTCCTAAGAGAAGTTCATTGATACATACAAATACTGTGAAAAAACATTAGTTCAAATACGCAGTAGGAAATTCCCATTTCACCTCATGTCAGCCGTACGAATCAAAGTTATATTGATATAATCATTTCATCAAATATAATATTACCTGGCTAAATGTAGTACGAATCGATGTTGTACTGATCAAATAGCAACACAATTATTCATGTGCATCGATCACTTGAATGGAAGTCACCACAGCACATCGATTCCCATGAAAAGGAGGAAGGATGATATCGATTGGATCAGATGATATTTTGGATGTTTCTCCGACCCTACAGCCAGCCAGTGAAGACTCTCAACATCATACGGAATTATTTCGGTATGTCAACTGCCAAATTGTGCCTGGAGGACAGCTCACTAATTTAATTCAAGAGAAAACTGGTGTCGAACACTGTCGCTATCTCTCATAAATACTCTTCGACCTGGTGAGTTACCTGATCATGATAATGTCAACGTGTCAGGAGAAGAACACAATACTCTGTGCAGCATGTATGCAGCTGTACGGTACTGACTTCACAGATAATCCGACCTTTCTAAATCAAACACAGAAACAGATGCGGATGATTACGGTTAGTATTGCCGAAGCCTTTCCATCAGTAGATAAACAGATGAACAAAACAATAGACTCTGAAACAACACAGCATTCACCAATTCAGTTGAACTATATGAAGAGGTTTTCTAGAAAATGAAAAACTCTACATATTTGGACAGCGTGACAGGTGAACAAGGGTGACGTGACGCAAGTGTGAATGCAATGGCTGGCAAAGCGAAAGTGAAATATCTACTGATGAAAAGACGGTGAAGTTTATATACAGTTGTCTACATGAGATACTTCGCATATAGTGAATCGCATAATATAACTTTTAAAACAAAAACTATTTTCTGTTTCTTCAAGTTGCTTATGAAATACAAGAAAATCTCATCAACTATTCTGTTCAGAGCATACCTCTGCAAATTTTCTATGAACTTATAAACGTGCTGAGATTGTGTGAATATTTGGTCAATATATACACTTCCAGGTGCGAAACCAGCTTGGTTATCTCGAATCTGCTCTTCACGTGCTTCAGTTGGAAGGTCAATATTTTATTAACGATATTATTTACACCGATTCTTCTGTGGTTGTTTGTTTTATCTGCCAGAGTGTAAATTGACTCCGCTACTCAGAAGGATGAAAGTCAGTTGCGATACGTTCCCGAACATCTTCAGTTCGGTGGATGCTATTGATATAAACGGCATATTCCTGGCCTTATAATTTGTCTAACTAACAGATATCACTACAGTTTCCACAGAATAATGAATATCATGCGAAGCCACCGCGAAATTAGAAATAATAACGTCGTAATCAAACAGTATTTTCAAATGTCACTGAAAGAAAATGCTTAGATTTTTTATCAATAGGGCTGCAGTCAATCGTCGAGAAATGTTCACCAAAGGATTTGACGATTCTTATGGGAGACCTAAGTGCCAAGGTTGGAACGGACAACATCGGATTTGAAGACATCATGGGACGACATGGACTGGGAGAAAGGAACGAAAATTGTGAGAGATTTGCAAACCTATGTGCCTTCATAAAACTGGTCATCGGTGGAACAATATTCCCGCACAAGCGCATACACGAAGTCACATTGATTTCACTGGACCACACTACTGGAACCTAAATTGAACATATTTGTATCATGAAAACTTTCAGAAGGACTATGGAGGATGTGAGAACCAGGAGAGGAGATGAAATAATCTCCGATCACCATTTGCTGATCTCCAAAATGAGACTGAAACTAAAGAAGCATTTGACAACGGGACAGACAACATCACACAAGTTTAATACTGCCTTTATTCGGCATACTGTAAAGATCAGCGAATTCACGATAGCCCTCACCAATAGGTTCCAGGCCTTTCAGGATCCACTCGATGGATAGGACACAACATTGGAGAACAACTGGAAAGGGATTAAGGAGGCAATTACTTCAACATGTCACGAAATTCTGGGTCACAAGAAGTACCGTCACAAGGAATGGATCTCTGTTGATACTCTTGAAAAAAATTGACGAAAGGAGGAACAAGAGGGCAGAAGTGAATGTCAGCCGAACAAGAGCACAGAAAGTTGCCGCAAAAGCTGCATACACAGAAGCCAACAGGGAAGTGAAGAAGAGCATCAGAGCTGACAAACGAAAATATGTGGAAGATTTAGCAATGACGGTGGAAAAGTCTGTATGAGACAGAAACTTGTGACAACTGTACGAAACAACAAATGAGCTCGCCGGAAACTATCGTAAACCAGAACGACCAGTGAAAAGTAAGGAAGGAAAAATAATCAGCAACACTGAAGAACAGCTAAATAGGTTGGTAGAGCACTTTAAGGAACTCCTAAATCGAACAGCTCCACTGAACACAACCAACATCGAAGCAGCATCCAAGGATCTCCCAATTATTTTGGCGCACCTACGATTGAGGAGATCAGTACGGACATCAGACAAATCAAGAGCGGCAAAGCAGCAGGACCAGACAACATTCCAGCAGAGGCGATGAAAGCAGATGTGGAAACAACTGCGAAAATATTTCACATCCTCTTCAAGAAGATTTGGGATGAGGAACAAGTACCATCAAATTGGAAAGAAGGATACCTGATCAAAATACCAAAGAAAAACGATCTGACCAAGTGTGAAAACTACAGAGGCATCACTCTTCTTTCAATACCAGGCAAAGTCTTCGACAGGGTATTGTTAAACAGAATGAAGGACTTCGTAGACGCTTAGCTTCAAAATCAACAGCCTGGATTTCGTAAGGATCTATCGTGTACTGACCAAATTGCTACATTACGGATCATTGTGGAACAATCACTTGAATGGAACTCACCACTCTACATCAACTTCATCGACTACGAGAAATCATTCGATAGCGTGGATAGGAAAGCACTGTGGAGGCTTCTTCGACACTACGGTGGGCCTGAGAAAATAGTCAACATCATACGGAATTCTTATGATGGATTCAACTGCAAAATCGTACACAATGGACAGCTCACAGATTCTTTCGAGATGAAGACCGGTATCAGGCAAGGTTGCTTACTCTCATCCTTTCTCTTTCTCCTGGTCATCGACTGGATTATGAAGACGTCAACATCTGGAGGGAAGCACGGTATCAACTGGACAGTTAGGACGCAGCTGGACGATCTAGACTTCGCAGATGACTTGGCTCTTCTATCTCACACGCAACAACAAATGCAAGAGAAGACGACCAGTGTAGCAGCAGCCTCTGCAGCAGTAGGTCTCAACATACATAAAGGAAAAAGCAAAATTCTCCAATGCAACACAACATGCACCAACCAAACCACTCTTGATGGAGATGCCCTGGAGGACGTAAACACCTTTACATATCTGGGCAGCATTATCGACGAGAAAGGTGGATCTGATGCAGATGTGGGGGTGCGGATTGGCAAAGCAAGGGTCGCGTTTCTACAGTTGAAAAATATCTGGAACTCCAAACAACTTTCAACCAAAACCAAAATCAGGATTTTCAATACAAATGTGAAGACAGTTCTACTGTATGCAGCGGAAACATGGAGAACTACCAAAGCCATCATTCAGAGGATACAAGTGTTTATTAACAGTTGTCTACGCAAAATACTTCGTATTCGTTGGCCAGACACTATCAGCAACAACGTACTGTGCGAGAGAACAGACCAGATTCCAGTGGAGGAGGAAATCAGGAAGAAGCGGTGGAAGTGGGTAGGACACACTACGAAAAGCACCCAACTGCGTCACGAGCCAAGCCCTCACATGGAACCCTCAAGGCAAAAGGAAAAGAGGAAGGCCAAGGAACACACTACGCCGAGAAATAGAGAAAGATTTGAGAGGAATGAACAAACATTGGACAGAACTGGAAAGGGAAGCCCAGGACAGAGTTGGTTGGAGAAAACTGTTAGGCGGCCTATGCTCCGTTGGGGGTAACAGGCGTAAGTATGTAAGTAAGGTAGAACCCTAGTGTAGGATCGATTTTGGAAAGATTCGTTTGTGAAAAATACCTCCATAAATATTTTCGTAATATGTCTTGATCGATTCCTTCAGTTCTACATTTTGTTGATCGGTTCAATTCCATTTTCAGGTGATAGTATTTGTATCTATTATAGTTTCTGTTTTAGTGCCATTATTAAGGTTTTGTGTTTCTTTCTGAACTGCATTGGGTTGTTTAAGCTGATGCTTAATTATGGCGAAAGCCATATAGATTTTGTTCCTCTCTTGGCTGCTGTGCCTATACTGGCTGGAAGTGTGCAATTCGGATTGGAAATTGGAGCACTCTTCCGGAATTAGATACACTCTTCTATAGCTGAAGCAATAACTCTAGTAATATTGTTTATGTGATGATGTATATTGTTTTAATAATTCTTATTATTTGATCCGTCACTTACGCAAATTACTAGTTTTGAACTTCAAGACGAGACGAGTATCTTAACTTCCTAGACAGTTTCTCCTCGATCCAAACGTCAGTTCAGATTGTACACCTTGGAGTTTTACTCTGCTTCTACTTTCCTGTGTCTAGTTAGTAGCGAAAAATTACGCGCTTACACTGGAGCATGACTTGAATCTAGAAGTGTGCACCAGAATGTACGACAGACATCCAGCCAACCCCTCCATCATTTTCTAATAGCCATGTAAGCTAGTTAGGTTCAGCTTTGAGACGAGTTTGGGTGACACTAGGTCAGGAGATGTTTTTACTTATGATGAAAGTGAGTATTCGCTAGAACCATGCGATTGAATGTGGATAGCTGTACTCGACAGCCGCCGTTTTTTTTTTCAGCTGTGACACTACAAGACCCACAAAGATATCTTTCCTTTTCACTTAGTTTTCCTATTTGAGGATTGAAATCACCAGTCAATATTAATACTTCACAGCGCACAACTTTTCGACCGCAACAAAATTTTCGCTTCCCATTTTTAACCTCATCTGAGCTGCAGTCAGTGGGAGTGTTCAAAGATACGACGAAGAGGTAGTGGCAGGTGTCTATATGTTTCGGAATTCCTACTATACCGTTTAGTCGGACAGCACATAAGCGACTTTCTACTGGTATCCATCTAAGAGAGCTAGTTCTGCCCCATGACTCAATGCTCAGCCTTCAATAGCATGGCCACGGGAGACCACACCAGAGCTTCCAGACAAACAAAGAGTGAATCGAATTAGTTCTTTATTTTGACATGGCGAGGTTAAATGAATGACGCCACTAGGATCCAATATGTGCATTTCGGAGACGCAGAATAAATAGATGACGAGAGAACCAGAATCCTAACTAAGGGTAACTATTGTCCTATTCATCACAATGTCCCGAATCAAATGTTCAAACATGTAATTTCGAACAGGGTTTCGAGGGACCGGCAACAACGTCTGGTGAATTCACTACGCTCGTATTTAAAACGCCCCAACCCTGGAAAAAGAAATCAGTGAGGTAAGGTGCGGGGCGAAACGTTCAAGAACGGTGTGCTGCAGTTCTTTATCATTGTTAGAAGTGAGAATGAGAGTGTTGTCCGACTCAACGGTATATTCAGAATTCCGAAAGATATAGACACCTCCCACTGCCTCTTTGTCGTATATATGAACACTCCCACTGACTGCAGCTCAGATGAGGTTAAAAATGAGAAGCGAAAATTTTGTTGCGGTTGAACAGTTGTGCGCGGTGAAGTATTATTATTAACTGGTGATTTCAATACTCAAATAGGTAAACTAAGTGAAAAGGAAAGATATCTTTGTGGATCTTGTAGTGTCACAGCTGAAAATAGGAAAAAAAGCGACCATCTAATACAGCTATCCTCATTCAGTCGCATGGTTCTTGCGTATACTGACTTTGATAATAATAATAATAATAATAATAATAATTTATTCTCAAATAACTACGTTACAAGAGTCACGCCAGTTTACAGGCTAGATCAAATTGTCACAAATGCTTTCACAATTACTGTAAAGTTATAGCAGTTAAATTAAGTATAAGAGTCAGTTTCTGATTGCATATTTACACCATGTCACTGACAGAAACAGTATTATACAGCCACATTTTCAATAGTAGAGTACAAATAAGGAAGGAAGGTGCACAATAGGTTCTTTTGGCTATTTTTCGAGATCAATAGTGAATTTGTTGGGAAAGGTCATATGGAACGCGCTTGATACGAGCTGTGATCCAGACAGTCATGAACCTAGGGTGCATGTTCGCTAGAGTCGCCAAGGATTTCCCAGCGTGAATGGGGTTCTGAAAAGGAGAAGAGAGAGATAAAAAAAGCAGCAGTGTAGCAAGTGTATATATATAACCAAAGCACTACTTAACCTGTCATGTTGAAGTAGTCAATACAGTAGTAAGTCAAGATAAAATTCATACTGACCACTTAAATTAAAGTAAATTATGGGAATATAAGAATAAAACGCACAGATAAAGGAGTACAGCAAAAAGAAGGAAGAGTTGTGCAGTGTCAGGCTGATAGAAGAGAATTCGAAGTAAGAAGCTGGATTTATGTACGTTGAAATCGAAATTCTAGTTGAAAGAGTAGAGTTTGTAAAAATAAAACTTGGATGAACAAAATCTCGCACTGTCTAACTGTTTTTTTTAATTATTATTGAATGCCAACCTCTAAGTCATACTGTAAGCGCCTGAGTAGGAATGTTGTGGGTGTCTCGACAGAAAGGCGACCTCAGCATAGTTTTGGAAATATGATCCACAGAAGTAGGAAGCGTATAAGAGCAACCTCAGTGTTACTGATTAGTCGTCTCATCAATCTAAAGAGCCGAAAGCAAACAAAATGTTCTGCCCCACAAACATGGGTTGTTTGAAGTTATCGCCCACACCATCAATGTTTGCTGATCAGTAACTCCACCCTCCCTCCTTTTGTGTTGTTGGGCTCATGTTAAATGTTTAAAAGAAGCTATTGAGTTCTACTTGGGTGTTCTATGTCTCGCATCCTGCTGAGAAATACTATTTCTGCAAGTTCCTTTCACAAACGTGTCTGGAGGTTACAACTTATGAACTATTGGTTAGGCATCAATGCTATACAGTTAACAGTTATGGAGAAATAGCAAGAATTTTCAAACAAGATATAAGCATTTAGAATGTAGTGGGGAAGATGTACTTAACTAGCTAAGCAGGAGATATAAAGAGTATCACGGTTAAAAGTTGAGCAATAGATAACACTAAGGGGCCAAGGTAAGTAAATAGCGTGTAAGTGAGAACAGTATAATTGATAATAGGCAATGTGAAACTTACACAGTTGTAAGTGTTGATAAGGTTGCGCCCAGGAGATTACAGTGCATTTTAATCAACCAGTTTACAGTTGAAAAGTGTCGATCGACCCAGTGAATAGAGTAACCTGCCTATTTCAAATAAAAACTAAAGAGATTTATATTCAACTAGAAAAATTAGTGCTACTTGGGAGTGTAAAAATAACTAAATAAGACGCAGCACTGAGTTCATTGTGTTTAAAGTGTATGCAGAGCTATTAATATGAAAGCAGGGTGCGAGTGAGTTCACGAGCGCAGAAGAGTCAGTGCAACTGAGAGCATCATTAAGAAGTTCAACAAACTCATGTAACCCACTTGCCATGCGTATTTTAGAGGGAAGCCTATTCCATATAAGTGCATACTTAGAGAGGAAGAAGTTTTCTTGAGTTTTGGATCTATACTTCTCAAGTTTGACCGTAGATACTTTATCTCGAAGGTTATGTGTACAAGGGCCATGGATAAGGACTAAACTCCAGGAGTAATATGTGAGCTTGTGCAGGAGTTTAAAGTAAAGGATCCGATTGGACTTAAGCCTTCTTTTCCATAATGGATCGAGCCCGAGTTCAATACATCGGGTTGGATAGTCAAAGGGTGAGCAATGATTTAGGACTTTACGAGTAAATTTCCTTTGTATTCCTTCAAGCTTCAACATATCAGACAGGCGTACGTTAGAAAATAAGAGAGAGCAGTATTCAGTAATAGATTTACTTTTTAATCTATTGTTTCATGCTCCACAACTTCTTCAGATCTATCTTACGAAAACAAACAGGTTTGGAGTGTTCTGGATATATTGATGTATTTGTGTAATTTTCAAATACCTACGTGTGCTGTATTTATTGCTCTCGCTTGAGGTGTAAACAAATATGAAATATTTTCTGAACATTACGCTCGCCTTAATAATCAACACTATATACAGAAAAGCTACCCCATGTCCATTATTTTTCCTTTACCGGATGAAAAGCAAGAAGTCTGACACGGACTCGTGAGTTTTGCGCTGTACACAGTTTACGTAATACTGTGATATAACGCATGCTGAAAGAAGTAGCTGGCTAGTCAAGGTGTCACAGTTGGGACAGTGAGAAACGCTCATTTTATATATCTTCATATTTAGTTTATGTTCATTCTCTCCTGATTAGTTTCACATGAAGCACCTCAGCTGAAAGCTCACTGATATCCATTCACACTAGTTAATCGCAGCGTTCAGCAAATAACGCATCTCCTTGCTTCAAATACCAAGTTCAATCAACGCAGTCTTCAAAACCCTTGATCAGTCATGAACAACGAATACCGCGCTAGGCAAACAGATCACCACACTTGGTTAGTCCGCTAAAGCCATGTTTACAATTTAATCAATTGTAAATATGAAGTAATAATTATTTACTTACTTACTTACTTAAGCCTGTTACCCCCAATGGAGCATAGGTCGCCTAACAGTTTTCTCCAACCAACTCTGTCCTGGGCTTCCCTCTCCAATTCTGTGCAATGTTTGTTCATTCTTCTGATGTCTTTCTCTAATTATCGGCGTAGTGTGTTCCTTGGCCTTCCTCTTTTCCTTTCACGTTGAGGGTTTCATTAAAAGGTTTGTCTTGTGATGCAATGGAGTGCTTCACGCAGTGAGTGTTATACCTACTTCCTGATTTCCTCCTCCACTGGAATCTGGTCTGTTCTCTCGCACAGTACGTTGTTGCTGATAGTGTCTGGCCAACGAATACGAAGTATTTTGCGTAGACAACTGTTAATAAACACTTGTATCCTCTGAATGATGGCTTTGGTAGTTCTCCATGTTTCCGCTGCATACAGTAGAACTGTCTTCACATTTGTATTGAAAATCCTGATTTTGGTTTTGGTTGAAAGTTGTTTGGAGTTCCAGATATTTTTCAACTGTAGAAACGCGACCCTTGCTTTGCCAATCCGCACCCCCACATCTGCATCAGATCCACCTTTCTCGTCGATAATGCTGCCCAGATATGTAAAGGTGTTTACGTCCTCCAGGGCATCTCCATCAAGAGTGGTTTGGTTGGTGCATGTTGTGTTGCATTGGAGAATTTTGCTTTTTCCTTTATGTATGTTGAGACCTACTGCTGCAGAGGCTGCTGCTACACTGGTCGTCTTCTCTTGCATTTGTTGTTGCGTGTGAGATAGAAGAGCCAAGTCATCTGCGAAGTCTAGATCGTCCAGCTGCGTCCTAACTGTCCAGTTGATACCGTGCTTCCCTCCAGATGTTGACGTCTTCATAATCCAGTCGATGACCAGGAGAAAGAGAAAGGATGAGAGTAAGCAACCTTGCCTGATACCGGTCTTCATCTCGAAAGAATCTGTGAGCTGTCCATTGTGTACGATTTTGCAGTTGAATCCATCATAAGAATTCCGTATGATGTTGACTATTTTCTCAGGCCCACCGTAGTGTCGAAGAAGCCTCCACAGTGCTTTCCTATCCACGCTATCGAATGATTTCTCGTAGTCGATGAAGTTGATGTAGAGTGGTGAGTTCCATTCAAGTGATTGTTCCACAATGATCCGTAATGTAGCAATTTGGTCAGTACACGATAAATCCTTACGAAATCCAGGCTGTTGATTTTGAAGCTAAGCGTCTACGAAGTCCTTCATTCTGTTTAACAATACCCTGTCGAAGACTTTGCCTGGTATTGAAAGAAGAGTGATGCCTCTGTAGTTTTCACACTTGGTCAGATCGTTTTTCTTTGGTATTTTGATCAGGTATCCTTCTTTCCAATTTGATGGTACTTGTTCCTCATCCCAAATCTTCTTGAAGAGGATGTGAAATATTTTCGCAGTTGTTTCCACATCTGCTTTCATCGCCTCTGCTGGAATGTTGTCTGGTCCTGCTGCTTTGCCGCTCTTGATTTGTCTGATGTCCGTGCTGATCTCTTATTGATAATAAATCTATGCATTTTCTTTCAGTGACATTTGAAAATACTGTTTGATTACGACGTTATTATTTCTAATTTCGCGGTGGCTTCGCATGATATTCATTATTCTGTGGAAACTGTAGTGATATCTGTTAGTTAGACAAATTATAAGGCCAGGAATATGCCGTTTATATCAATAGCATCCACCGAACTGAAGATGTTCGGGAACGTATCGCAACTGACTTTCATCCTTCTGAGTAGCGGAGTCAATTTACACTCTGGCAGATAAAACAAACAACCACAGAAGAATCGGTGTAAATAATATCGTTAATAAAATATTGACCTTCCAACTGAAGCACGTGAAGAGCAGATTCGAGATAACCAAGCTGGTTTCGCACCTGGAAGTGTATATATTGACCAAATATTCACACAATCTCAGCACGTTTATAAGTTCATAGAAAATTTGCAGAGGTATGCTCTGAACAGAATAGTTGATGAGATTTTCTTGTATTTCATAAGCAACTTGAAGAAACAGAAAATAGTTTTTGTTTTAAAAGTTATATTATGCGATTCACTATATGCGAAGTATCTCATGTAGACAACTGTATATAAACTTCACCGTCTTTTCATCAGTAGATATTTCACTTTCGCTTTGCCAGCCATTGCATTCACACTTGCGTCACGTCACCCTTGTTCACCTGTCACGCTGTCCAAATATGTAGAGTTTTTCATTTTCTAGAAAACCTCTTCATATAGTTCAACTGAATTGGTGAATGCTGTGTTGTTTCAGAGTCTATTGTTTTGTTCATCTGTTTATCTACTGATGGAAAGGCTTCGGCAATACTAACCGTAATCATCCGCATCTGTTTCTGTGTTTGATTTAGAAAGGTCGGATTATCTGTGAAGTCAGTACCGTACAGCTGCATACATGCTGCACAGAGTATTGTGTTCTTCTCCTGACACGTTGACATTATCATGATCAGGTAACTCACCAGGTCGAAGAGTATTTATGAGAGATAGCGACAGTGTTCGACACCAGTTTTCTCTTGAATTAAATTAGTGAGCTGTCCTCCAGGCACAATTTGGCAGTTGACATACCGAAATAATTCCGTATGATGTTGAGAGTCTTCACTGGCTGGCTGTAGGGTCGGAGAAACATCCAAAATATCATCTGATCCAATCGATATCATCCTTCCTCCTTTTCATGGGAATCGATGTGCTGTGGTGACTTCCATTCAAGTGATCGATGCACATGAATAATTGTGTTGCTATTTGATCAGTACAACATCGATTCGTACTACATTTAGCCAGGTAATATTATATTTGATGAAATGATTATATCAATATAACTTTGATTCGTACGGCTGACATGAGGTGAAATGGGAATTTCCTACTGCGTATTTGAACTAATGTTTTTTCACAGTATTTGTATGTATCAATGAACTTCTCTTAGGAAACTGTCTCAGAAAATATGAAATCATAATTAAAGCGAAGTGATTCAATATGTACCAAGCACATCAAATATGTCATATCATGTTATATTTGTTGACATGACACGCTGATCTTTCACATCACTACCGAACACATTTTGCCTAGAATGTTAGTTATAAACTAACTTTCAGTGAAGATTTTTACACTTATTCAACTGAATCATGTAAAATCCATGAGGTCTTGATTTAAAAACATTAGGACTGAAGATATCGCACATATAGATAATAGTGAAAGTTGTATAACTTCAGTACATTACAAAAGTTGTGGCTTGAAAGTTTTCTTACGTGACCTGAATTTAGATCATAAGACAGTTCTTTCAATCGAAGTAAAATAATTGTCATAAATTAATGGTAACTGAGTGAACGTTTAATCTGTTGTTCACGTTACCTTCATTAATGCTACCGAATATATTCTATCAGTTAGTTACGTGACAAAATTTAGAAACTATTTATTGATGATGTTTCGTTAAAACATTGATTGTGAACACATATTTCTCAATACAACTGATAAGCTGAGCCTTACCTTATAATTGATCAAAGCAAATAAATATAAAATTTGAAAATACAAACATCTGTGTATATTTTGATGCATATATCTGGAACCTATCACCAGTGTAGTAAATTATTGTGTAACAGAATATGAAGAAGTAACATAAATAACTTGGCCTTAAACAGGTCATGTATTTTTATGTAAATGTTTTGAACACGTTTTAAACCGTGTAATCATTTTCACGTTGAAGTAGCGTCTTGTATTTTTCGAAACATAATTAAATATTACTTCCACAGTATACTCATTTTATTTGAGTTTTAATTATCATACTTCACCTGATTTTGTATTCCTTAGTTTAGACGATTAACCGAGATGATTCCAGTGAAATGTTGTTACATTTCAAATGAAGTCACTATTCGGCGACATGACGAATCAGCTGGGTAGTTAGTTCATCTTAGTGTGAGACTGCTCAGCGAACACGTGAATTGCCAAAAAAATAGTTATATACCGCCAGTAAACGCTTCAAATCTATAAGTTTATTGAGATTGATTAATTTTATTATGAGACTTCAATTATCCAACGATGTTGCGCGTTACTCATATATAGAATACCGAGGGCCTAGACAAATTATTAATAAAAATAATAAAGTAATAGCTTACTCATATTACAATCTCAGGACATTCGGAATCACTGTTACTGAATGTGTGAATTAGGGTATAAATTTAATTTTCCGTTGCACTGATAAAATGCATGATTAATAAATAAATAAATTGACAATAATTGTTTAAACAAATTTAAATCAAGTATTTTTGGCAATAATGAATTGATCGATCTGATTCATTATATACATATATTTGTATAATTGTACCGTAAAATTATAATGCAAGTTCTCCAAAGTATTTGTACTTGTGATAGTAAACAGACATCAGATTTTTATATTATTCATTATGTGTACATTTTTGTTAGAATGATTGTGAACGCAATTCGAGTCGTTACCAATACTGTAATCCATACAAACATGTATAATTAATATCGGTACTCACTTGTTACTGATTTTTGAACACAAAATAACTGTACATGCTCTTCTCTTTCTATTTGTCAACATAATCAATTTCCAGGATTTGTGTTTTCTGGATTGCATTGATCTTCCAGAACACACTTGGAAATGATTCAATAAACGTATATTCATAAAAATTCGTTGAAATTTGTGACAGCGAAATAGTTTTTAGGTATATTGATACACTATAGAAGAAAATGTTCATTTAAATAAATCTTCACACATTGACAATCGTGTCGGCAAAAAGATACTATCAAAATGACCAGGTTCGGCATCATATGACCGAACCGGAATTTCGACTGTGTGCATTGACTAGGTCGTGGGTGATCATGCCAGCATTTGTGAAGAGTGAGTGTAGTCAACCGTGGTCGAAGGAGTAAGCTGAAGATAAAATTCAAAGAAAAAGTGAGCTTTGCTGCAGCCACGTGGTGAGGGCTGTAAACCTAAAGCCTATCGGTTGCTCATTGAGGCTATTCGCGATAACCTACAGGTATATGTAGTCGACTAGCAGAACGTGAGACAGAAGTCTCCTTCAAACTTCGTGCTGGAGAGCTAGGGATGGCGAAATTATCCAAAGTCAAGGCCGGTGTGCATGTGTTTCAGTTGAAGATTGAATCTATTTTCCTGGCTTGCATTCTGCATGCAGGTTGACATTTATGATAATCTTATCAATAAGGTAAAACCGGAATTGTAGCCGGATGTCTGAGTTAAAGTGGTTTATTCAGTCATTGACGAAAGAGTTTTGATTGAAATCACGCCGAACACGTGTAGAATAACATCGAGATAATAGTCTGAATATGGTTGGTGATGCAGTGTAGCTGTAGAAACTGAGAGTAGCAGTTCGTGAGAAATAAGTTCCCACATACAGCTCAGACGAAATTGTACTTGCCGTGTCCTCAGTGTGAACGTATCTCATTCACAATTATTCCCACTCTCAGTTTGCTTTGTTTCCATTTCATTAAATTAGGTGATTGTAGTAAGGTCATGGGAAAATTGCAAAAGTGTGAAGTGAACAGATATGCTTATCAGATTTTCACTCTCCTTCAGTATTGAATGAACACAGTTAACACACTCAAATTGTTTCGCTTGTGAAAGTGCACGAGGAACATTTGTGCGATCGCTTCTGTTTTCCCGGATCATAATAATACTAGTAAGAATAGTTACTTGTTCTCAAGTGTCATCATGTCACAAGAGACATGTCAATAAACAGTCAAGATAAAAATGTTTATTTAGCTAAGTGCTGAGTCATTATTGTTTGTCTTTGAACAAGAATATTTTCTATTCTGCTACTCCCCTCGTTCCCGAACCTGCTTTCAACAAGAGTGTAATGATCTGGATATTTGAGAACGACCTGGTTACTTCACCCAAGGGGCTGCTTATCAATCGACCAGTTTCTGACACATTAACCTGGCAGATCTGGCTCTAACTTGCATTGATTCACGGTCACTAAGAGGCTGGTCGTAACGCAGCCGCCGTAACACGCTCCAATTATTTGCGTTGTACATTGTAGAACATCTAAATGTAGTTGATGTATCTTGTGAAATAATTAATTGAATGTATAACGTTTCGAAAGAAATATGTTGTCAAAATTAACATTTTGATCTTGTAGTGCCTCCACATTTATTTGCATCCGCTTTAATGTTAATCTCGTAATATTCCCATGAACTCACATGATTTGTATCGCTTGTCATTTGTCCTTGTCAATCATTCGTCGCTTTTATTCATATGTGTGCATACCTATTTCGCTTGTCATATGTCTGTCTTATTCTTATCTGACTATATATTCTTAGTCATACTCTATCTCCTTGAGTTGGCTCACTAGCCTTCTCCTATTCGCTTCATTCATTCGCTCGCATTGTAATCCAAGGAGTTGGCTCTTAGCCTTCTCCAATTCGATTTGTGGTGTGCCTCGAATAAACGTATACGATACTTGGAGTTCATCTTCTGATTTTTTAACAGTCAGACGTCATTTGGGATAAGACAATCTGAACGAGCTTATTACGAAACGTAAGAACACGCCCAATTCAGCACACTACATAATGTTGAGCCCGACGTTCTCAGGATGTTTCCTGATGCTGACGAAAAATCGAACGCTTCCAATTAATTGACAATTTCGACGTAGAATCGAATGCAATCATTCTTCCGTGCATTCGCTCGCCAGTGCACTACAAAATGGTTATCCCGACTTCAGCGAAATCGGCCACCATACAAAATGTTGAACTCGTCGTTCATTCATATCACTCCCTATTTGCTTCGCTCGATCCATTCGTCCATACGTCTTCACTGAAGATCAGTAAACTCTCACTACATAATTCGACGATTCCGATGACAAATCGAATTTAACCAACCAGTTGGTAATTTCGAGGACAAATCGAACAGAATCACTAACTGGAAATCCCGACGCCATGCAACGACAAAGCAGCTCTCGAAATTAATGAATTCGCTGAACGAATCAAGCATTATCTTATTGTCATTTTGATTATGTACCAACTCGTCGCATTAATATATTTCTCGAATTATCGCTATCATTATCGTATTAATGTGAGAGGACCATTTTTATGATTAATCATGATATTATGACAATAATGGAATTATCTTAATCGCTAATCGAATCGCATTACGAATATAGTAGTCATGGCAGGACATTTGCAACCCACGGAATTATTATTACTTCTTTCGATAACACGAACGACGTTCATGATTAAGGTGAGTTCGTTCCATTTATTTTTCCGTATCGCATTATTATGTTTCGAATCGCTTAATAAAGCAATGGCTCAACGACAATTATCGTCCATTAATATTTCCGTGGCTATATGATTATCGCATTGGAGATATCTTCTATGTACTCGTCAGCTGCTCGTACTCGAAAATCTTGCAGCCTGCTAAGTAAATTGGTGGTATGATCTTACGCACATGCACACGAAGCAGCAGTTCAAGCAGTCGAGCGAACCTCCTGCACGCTGATATTAGCATGTTTTTCGACTACCCCAACGCTGGCAACGGTTTGCAACGCTATCATACACATAAGTTTGGAGTCATATACTCAATGGTAGTAACTTATGTTCTCGGTATGTATTTGATGTCCGTGCATCGCATCTGTACGCAGCTTTATTCTCCAAATTTTCTACACGGTAATCTCGATCGCAATTTCTTCACCTATGTGCAGCCACTCGATTTATCGATGAGCCTTACCGTAATGTCTATGCGATTATCGAATTCCGTCCTGTCATGCCTAAACGATATTAAATATTTTGCAGCATTTGTATTACATTTTCTTATCGAACAACTGCTCCTAATGTATTCTACTCGAAATCGATTATTTTTGCTAATAACCGCTTACCACATATTTTTGATCTCCTGTTACTATGCGAACTTACGAACGTACTCGGACAAGGTAAATTTAATTTTCGTAACTTTTGATGTTTCCCGACTATTTTGATTTTTTTCGCAAACACAGACACTTTCGTATCCTTGTTTGCTGGAAGGGGGCTATTGTAGTGCCTCCACATTTATTTGCATCCGCTTACATTTAATTTGCTTAAGCCCTTTCGATTAATTTATGTAACCGAGCTATTCGCATAGCAACAACTCATATGAACCATTGGTATTTTTTATTATCTGCTTTTTATGAGCTTGTACGACTGAGCATTGCTTACGCTTACGCACTTACTCATCCTTTTCGCTTTAATGTTAATCTCGTAATATTCCCATGAACTCACATGATTTGTATCGCTTGTCATTTGTCCTTGTCAATCATTCGTCGCTTTTATTCATATGTGTGCATACCTATTTCGCTTGTCATATGTCTGTCTTATTCTTATCTGACTATATATTCTTAGTCATACTCTATCTCCTTGAGTTGGCTCACTAGCCTTCTCCTATTCGCTTCATTCATTCGCTCGCATTGTAATCCAAGGAGTTGGCTCTTAGCCTTCTCCAATTCGATTTGTGGTGTGCCTCGAATAAACGTATACGATACTTGGAGTTCATCTTCTGATTTTTTAACAGTCAGACGTCATTTGGGATAAGACAATCTGAACGAGCTTATTACGAAACGTAAGAACACGCTCAATTAAGCACACTACATTATTGACTGTCAATTAGCATGCTTCTTGTAAAATATTCGTCATTTGAGAATATTATTATTATTACTATTGTTATTATCAGATTTTCAGTAAATGGTTGTTTTGGAACGCAAATTTTTCATAACATACGTCGTCTTCAAATAAAAGGCTAACAGTTTCCACATCAAATTATAGATTATGTTTGAGACTGTCCAATGTGTTTTACGGTAGTTGGCAATTAAGATGTTTTGAAAGAATCGCGACTGCGTGGCAGAATGTGTGGCGAACCTACACAGATAGTTGATGTTGAAATTTCAGCAACACAATCGGTTAGCAAGTGTGTGGGCAGAAAAACTAAACAGAATATTCCATAAAAGAATTGCTGGTATTTTTCTTTCATAATAACGAATGTTTCTGGTAAACGCATCGCGCTATCATCGTGAAAGTGATGTTATTACAGTAGCATGCTGCTAGATAGGGTTAACACATTCCACATGTAGCAGCTTCGTTCGTGCGATTGATCAGCACTCACTCGGTTCGAGTATGGAAGGGTTGACGAACAATGAGCGATCCGAGATGCTCGAGTGAGTGAGCTTTGCTGCAGCCACGTGGTGAGGGCTGTAAACCTAAAGCCTATCGGTTGCTCATTGAGGCTATTCGCGATAACCTACAGGTATATGTAGTCGACTAGCAGAACGTGAGACAGAAGTCTCCTTCAAACTTCGTGGTAGAGAGCTAGGGATGGCGAAATTATCCAAAGTCAAGGCCGGTGTGCATGTGTTTCAGTTGAAGATTGAATCTATTTTCCTGGCTTGCATTCTGCATGCAGGTTGACATTTATGATAATCTTATCAATAAGGTAAAACCGGAATTGTAGCCGGATGTCTGAGTTAAAGTGGTTTATTCAGTCATTGACGAAAGAGTTTTGATTGAAATCACGCCGAACACGTGTAGAATAACGTCGAGATAATAGTCTGAATATGGGTGGTGAGGCAGTGTAACTGTAGAAACTAAGGGTAGCAGTTCATGAGAAATAAGTTCCCACATACAGCTCAGACGAAATTGTACTTGCCGTGTCCTCAGTGTGAACGTATCTCATTCACAATTATTCCCACTCTCAGTTTGCTTTGTTTCCATTTCATTAAATTAGGTGATTGTAGTAAGGTCATGGGAAAATTGCAAAAGTGTGAAGTGAACAGATATGCTTATCAGATTTTCACTCTCCTTCAGTATTGAATGAACACAGTTAACACACTCAAATTGTTTCGCTTGTGAAAGTGCACGAGGAACATTTGTGCCATCGCTTCTGTTTTCCCGGATCATAATAATACTAGTAAGAATAGTTACTTGTTCTCAAGTGTCATCATGTCACAAGAGACATGTCAATAAACAGTCAAGATAAAAATGTTTATTTAGCTAAGTGCTGAGTCATTATTGTTTGTCTTTGAACAAGAATATTTTCTATTCTGCTACTCCCCTCGTTCCCGAACCTGCTTTCAACAAGAGTGTAATGATCTGGATATTTGAGAACGACCTGGTTACTTCACCCAAGGGGCTGCTTATCAATCGACCAGTTTCTGACACATTAACCTGGCAGATCTGGCTCTAACTTGCATTGATTCACGGTCACTAAGAAGCTGGTCGTAACGCAGCCGCCGTAACACGCTCCAATTATTTGTGTTGTACATTGTAGAACATCTAAATGTAGTTGATGTATCTTGTGAAATAATTAATTCAATGTTTCGCATTTTGAAAGAAATATGGTGTCAAAATTAACATATTGATCTTGCCTGTAAATTAGCATGCTTCTTGTAAAATATTCGCCATTTGAGAATATTATTATTATTATTATTGTTATTATTATCAGATTTTCAGTAAATGGTTGTTTTGGAACGCAAATTTTTCATAACATACGTCGACTTCAAATAAAAGGCTAACAGTTTCCACATCAAATTATAGATTATGTTTGAGACTGACCAATGTGTTTTACGGTAGTTGGCGATTATGTTGTTTTGAGAGAATCGCGACTGCGTGGCAGAATGTGTGGCGAACCTACACAGATAGTTGATGTTGAAATTTCAGCAACACAATCGGTTAGCAAGTGTGTGGGCAGAAAAACTAAACAGAATATTCCATAAAAGAATTGCTGGTATTTTTCTTTCATAATAACGAATGTTTCTGGTAAACGCATCGCGCTATCATCGTGAAAGTGATGTTATTACAGTAGCATGCTGCTAGATAGGGTTAACACATTCCACATGTAGCAGCTTCGTTCGTGCGATTGATCAGCACTCACTCGGTTCGAGTATGGAAGGGTTGACGAACAATGAGCGATCCGAGATGCTCGAGTGAGTGAGCTTTGCTGCAGCCACGTGGTGAGGGCTGTAAACCTAAAGCCTATCGGTTGCTCATTGAGGCTATTCGCGATAACCTACAGGTATATGTAGTCGACTAGCAGAACGTGAGACAGAAGTCTCCTTCAAACTTCGTGGTAGAGAGCTAGGGATGGCGAAATTATCCAAAGTCAAGGCCGGTGTGCATGTGTTTCAGTTGAAGATTGAATCTATTTTCCTGGCTTGCATTCTGCATGCAGGTTGACATTTATGATAATCTTATCAATAAGGTAAAACCGGAATTGTAGCCGGATGTCTGAGTTAAAGTGGTTTATTCAGTCATTGACGAAAGAGTTTTGATTGAAATCACGCCGAACACGTGTAGAATAACGTCGAGATAATAGTCTGAATATGGGTGGTGAGGCAGTGTAACTGTAGAAACTAAGGGTAGCAGTTCATGAGAAATAAGTTCCCACATACAGCTCAGACGAAATTGTACTTGCCGTGTCCTCAGTGTGAACGTATCTCATTCACAATTATTCCCACTCTCAGTTTGCTTTGTTTCCATTTCATTAAATTAGGTGATTGTAGTAAGGTCATGGGAAAATTGCAAAAGTGTGAAGTGAACAGATATGCTTATCAGATTTTCACTCTCCTTCAGTATTGAATGAACACAGTTAACACACTCAAATTGTTTCGCTTGTGAAAGTGCACGAGGAACATTTGTGCGATCGCTTCTGTTTTCCCGGATCATAATAATACTAGTAAGAATAGTTACTTGTTCTCAAGTGTCATCATGTCACAAGAGACATGTCAATAAACAGTCAAGATAAAAATGTTTATTTAGCTAAGTGCTGAGTCATTATTGTTTGTCTTTGAACAAGAATATTTTCTATTCTGCTACTCCCCTCGTTCCCGAACCTGCTTTCAACAAGAGTGTAATGATCTGGATATTTGAGAACGACCTGGTTACTTCACCCAAGGGGCTGCTTATCAATCGACCAGTTTCTGACACATTAACCTGGCAGATCTGGCTCTAACTTGCATTGATTCACGGTCACTAAGAAGCTGGTCGTAACGCAGCCGCCGTAACACGCTCCAATTATTTGTGTTGTACATTGTAGAACATCTAAATGTAGTTGATGTATCTTGTGAAATAATTAATTCAATGTTTCGCATTTTGAAAGAAATATGGTGTCAAAATTAACATATTGATCTTGCCTGTAAATTAGCATGCTTCTTGTAAAATATTCGCCATTTGAGAATATTATTATTATTATTATTGTTATTATTATCAGATTTTCAGTAAATGGTTGTTTTGGAACGCAAATTTTTCATAACATACGTCGACTTCAAATAAAAGGCTAACAGTTTCCACATCAAATTATAGATTATGTTTGAGACTGACCAATGTGTTTTACGGTAGTTGGCGATTATGTTGTTTTGAGAGAATCGCGACTGCGTGGCAGAATGTGTGGCGAACCTACACAGATAGTTGATGTTGAAATTTCAGCAACACAATCGGTTAGCAAGTGTGTGGGCAGAAAAACTAAACAGAATATTCCATAAAAGAATTGCTGGTATTTTTCTTTCATAATAACGAATGTTTCTGGTAAACGCATCGCGCTATCATCGTGAAAGTGATGTTATTACAGTAGCATGCTGCTAGATAGGGTTAACACATTCCACATGTAGCAGCTTCGTTCGTGCGATTGATCAGCACTCACTCGGTTCGAGTATGGAAGGGTTGACGAACAATGAGCGATCCGAGATGCTCGAGTGAGTGAGCTTTGCTGCAGCCACGTGGTGAGGGCTGTAAACCTAAAGCCTATCGGTTGCTCATTGAGGCTATTCGCGATAACCTACAGGTATATGTAGTCGACTAGCAGAACGTGAGACAGAAGTCTCCTTCAAACTTCGTGGTAGAGAGCTAGGGATGGCGAAATTATCCAAAGTCAAGGCCGGTGTGCATGTGTTTCAGTTGAAGATTGAATCTATTTTCCTGGCTTGCATTCTGCATGCAGGTTGACATTTATGATAATCTTATCAATAAGGTAAAACCGGAATTGTAGCCGGATGTCTGAGTTAAAGTGGTTTATTCAGTCATTGACGAAAGAGTTTTGATTGAAATCACGCCGAACACGTGTAGAATAACGTCGAGATAATAGTCTGAATATGGGTGGTGAGGCAGTGTAACTGTAGAAACTAAGGGTAGCAGTTCATGAGAAATAAGTTCCCACATACAGCTCAGACGAAATTGTACTTGCCGTGTCCTCAGTGTGAACGTATCTCATTCACAATTATTCCCACTCTCAGTTTGCTTTGTTTCCATTTCATTAAATTAGGTGATTGTAGTAAGGTCATGGGAAAATTGCAAAAGTGTGAAGTGAACAGATATGCTTATCAGATTTTCACTCTCCTTCAGTATTGAATGAACACAGTTAACACACTCAAATTGTTTCGCTTGTGAAAGTGCACGAGGAACATTTGTGCCATCGCTTCTGTTTTCCCGGATCATAATAATACTAGTAAGAATAGTTACTTGTTCTCAAGTGTCATCATGTCACAAGAGACATGTCAATAAACAGTCAAGATAAAAATGTTTATTTAGCTAAGTGCTGAGTCATTATTGTTTGTCTTTGAACAAGAATATTTTCTATTCTGCTACTCCCCTCGTTCCCGAACCTGCTTTCAACAAGAGTGTAATGATCTGGATATTTGAGAACGACCTGGTTACTTCACCCAAGGGGCTGCTTATCAATCGACCAGTTTCTGACACATTAACCTGGCAGATCTGGCTCTAACTTGCATTGATTCACGGTCACTAAGAAGCTGGTCGTAACGCAGCCGCCGTAACACGCTCCAATTATTTGTGTTGTACATTGTAGAACATCTAAATGTAGTTGATGTATCTTGTGAAATAATTAATTCAATGTTTCGCATTTTGAAAGAAATATGGTGTCAAAATTAACATATTGATCTTGCCTGTAAATTAGCATGCTTCTTGTAAAATATTCGCCATTTGAGAATATTATTATTATTATTATTGTTATTATTATCAGATTTTCAGTAAATGGTTGTTTTGGAACGCAAATTTTTCATAACATACGTCGACTTCAAATAAAAGGCTAACAGTTTCCACATCAAATTATAGATTATGTTTGAGACTGACCAATGTGTTTTACGGTAGTTGGCGATTATGTTGTTTTGAGAGAATCGCGACTGCGTGGCAGAATGTGTGGCGAACCTACACAGATAGTTGATGTTGAAATTTCAGCAACACAATCGGTTAGCAAGTGTGTGGGCAGAAAAACTAAACAGAATATTCCATAAAAGAATTGCTGGTATTTTTCTTTCATAATAACGAATGTTTCTGGTAAACGCATCGCGCTATCATCGTGAAAGTGATGTTATTACAGTAGCATGCTGCTAGATAGGGTTAACACATTCCACATGTAGCAGCTTCGTTCGTGCGATTGATCAGCACTCACTCGGTTCGAGTATGGAAGGGTTGACGAACAATGAGCGATCCGAGATGCTCGAGTGAGTGAGCTTTGCTGCAGCCACGTGGTGGGGGCTGTAAACCTAAAGCCTATTGGTCGCTCATTGAGGCTATTCGCGATAACCTACAGGTATATGTAGCCGACTACCAGAACGTGAGACAGAAGTCTCCTT
Source organism: Schistosoma turkestanicum (assembly GCA_944470395.2). Taxonomy (NCBI): domain Eukaryota; kingdom Metazoa; phylum Platyhelminthes; class Trematoda; order Strigeidida; family Schistosomatidae; genus Schistosoma; species Schistosoma turkestanicum. The sequence goes on from OX103979.1 coordinate 72,014,947, forward strand.
CAAACTTCGTGGTAGAGAGCTAGGGATGGCGAAATTATCCAAAGTCAAGGCCGGTGTGCATGTGTTTCAGTTGAAGATTGAAGCTATTTTCCTGGCTTGCATTCTGTATGTAGGTTGACATTTATGATAATCTTATCAATAAGGTAAAACCGGAATTGTAGCCGGATGTCTGAGTTAAAGTGGTTTATTCAGTCATTGACGAAAGAGTTTTGATTGAAATCACGCCGAACACGTGTAGAATAACGTCGAGATAATAGTCTGAATATGGGTGGTGAGGCAGTGTAGCTGTAGAAACTGAGAGTAGCAGTTCGTGAGAAATAAGTTCGTACACACAGCTCAGACGAAATTGTACTTGCCGTGTCCTCAGTGTGAACGTATCTCATTCACAATTATTCCCACTCTCAGTTTGCTTTGTTTCCATTTCATTAAATTAGGTGATTGTAGTGAGGTCATGGGAAAATTGCAAAAGTGTGAAGTGAACAGATATGCTTATCAGATTTTCACTCTCCTTCAGTATTGAATGAACACAGTTAACACACTCAAATTGTTTCGCCTGTGAAAGTGCACGAGGAACATTTGTGCCATCGCTTCTGTTTTCCCGGATCATAATAATTCTAGTAAGTTTATTTACAATGTGATCGTATGTTTTTCACAATCTTCATATTTTCATTTTCCTTCTTTCTAGTTATATGAAATTATTTATCCTTAGCAGGGTAATTTGTGAGATATTTTTTTCGTTTTATTCTTTTAATTTTTCTGATTTTTTTTTTCACATTATATTTCTCTTATATATCTACATATATATATGTATATATATATATATATACATATATATGTATATTTATATATATATGTATATGGTGTTGTGCGTTTTCATATGTGCTTTTTTTTAATCACAATATGAACCTGGTTCTGCCAATTTTGATACATCAATTCATTTTCATTGTCATTGAAGCTGAGCATTCATGTCATATTGTTCAAAGTCAGGATCCGGTATATTTTCTTCGTATATGAGTTATAACTAATTTTTCAGAAATTCGGTATTTATTCAAGTAATATCTGCCAGCACTCATTAGATCGGTGTTTTCTGAAAATCACACCGTTTTATGATAGCAGCATTCTCAATACCCGTGTATATCCCAAAATCAAAGTGAGTTTCACTATGTCTCAATAGAAATTAATTTTTTTTATGAAATTCAGTTAGGATTGAATGGAAGGTCTATTTGTTTGTTATTCAGAGATCTGTTATTTTCCACGTGTTTTATATGAGCTATATCTTGATACATATAAACATGGTTTTTTATAATTTGGTCAGTAATAAAGTCTGTATAACTTTACCGATGAAAAGCAATTTAGAATGTTGCTAATTTTTAATAAGTTTAGTTTGAAAATATTTTCGCTTGTGTGTTTGAGATATTATACTCATTTTCATGGTTAGGTGAACTGTTAATGATTCAAATTAACATTATGATTATTATTTCTAAAATGTCGTTTAAACTCAAATTAGTCGCAGTCAGTATATTATGCTTATCTTCATGCAAAGAGCAGTCAACTTTCTTGAAGTATTCATCTGAAATCAAGAATCTTCAAACGTATCTGAATTCAGCTCACCTTTCCACGTGTTTGTGTTACTCACCAGATCGGTCGATGTCCTTCAGTATTTCTCAGTTAGAAGTGTTCTTCAGTCTTCCTAATTAATTTAGCTTTCACTTATTCATGTTTGAGTTTTCCTGACTTTCAAATGGAGACAGGTTACCTCTCTGCCACAGAACCTTGTTACTGATAGAACCCTGTCAGTGGATTGTGGATATCTTGCGTAGATAATGTTTCACAAATACCTGAGTCCCTTGTCGTTTTTATTATGTTCATTTTTATACAGTAATACGTTTTTCATGTTGATAAAAATAAACGCCTAATTATTCGCGCTGTTTTAAGTACCAGATGTTCTTCAGCTTCACAAATGCTGCCTTCGCTTTGCTAGTTCGTAAATTCCTATCCAGGTCACAATGAGCGGTTTCAACAACGTTACTGTCAGTGTATGCATGTTTCTCCATTCCTTGCCGAAAGTCTCATTAGGGTTTGGTTGAATTAGTGTATGCATGACTGCACCAGAGCATCTTGCTTATCCCGCTTATGTTGCATTTGTCAGTGTGTGTGATGGTAGAGTCGGATCATCCGTGAAGTCCGTTTCCTCCAGGTGCATCGCCGCTGTACGCATTATTTTGTGCTTCCACTTAGATACTGTACTTCTTCAAACCCAATGATCCGCTTGTGAATAGAGAAAGAGTGAGGAAATTGCTGGACACGCATTTCTATTTGAATTGCACCTGTGGGCAGAAAACCGAATGATCGTGCAGTTCAACTAATCATAAAAATGCCGTATGATGTCGGCTATCTTGTTAATGACGCCGTAGTTTCAAAGAGATCTGTTCATATGATCACACTTATTTAATACAAATAAATGTATTACAAAAATATATCTATAAATTAAATTTACATCTATTAACCCAGTGAATGGAGTGAGTGTTTTCGATTCCTGAATGTTTCAAACTATTCATTTCCCATCGTTATTTCTACGCCAATACATTAATTTGTTTTAATTTATGCCAACAGAGTGCTGTTGAAATCGCCTCCAGTTACTGGGAGAAAGCGCTGACTGTTCGGGTACAAAAGGCGGAAAATCTGATTGTTCCAAGGTAATTTATATACTTTATAAGAGAAAGAAATCGTTCAGCCTTTCACTTACTATTCAATAATATTAAAATAGAAGTGATAGAAGAATTGACTGTCGTGGAGAACATTGGGTTCGAAGATATCATTTAGGAAGTGAGACTGAGTGAGAATACTCCCACTCCATCGCCTGTTCAGGCAGTCAATGATCGGGCTGATTTAGCAAATATATCAACCACCTCAACGGAATAGGTTTCAATACTTCATCCACTGATTATTTTTCGCCACCTAGTACTAGTTTCGGAACATCCCAGGATACACAAAGAAACCTATTCTAGAATGCTGTTAATTACATCAAACACACGATTTAAACTCAAGATCTTTTATACAAGTCAGAACGTTTTCTTTCTTACGCTTGAAGTCCTTACTCGATGGAAACAGGCGATTATTTGATCTAAGCTGTAGGAAACAATCGCCATTATCTGTTGGATCAACCGTCACATCATACAAACTTCATGGTGTCTTTCCATTTCACTGTAGTATTGAAGACACTAGCCACTAATACAATATCTGACCAGGAATAACTTTTATTGAAATCGAACCGCTTGCATCAGCGATATGAATAAATATTCAATAATAGTTTGACGCTAACATGAGAGAGATTTTATAGGATGTAGGAAGGTTTTATTTTGACCAATTTCGTCTCGCGTGTTTTATTGGATATGAGGGCGAATGTCAGTCCTCACCTGCTCACAGCATATTATGGTGTTTCTTGAGGAACCCGAAAATGAGATTCGAGTGGTGCCGACCGTAAAGACCTTGTGGCATGAACAATAATCCTGAGACGAAATCGCTTGATGCCGGTGCTGGTTTTCAACGTGTTAGCTCTGCTCTTCAAATGACCTTGCCGCTGGGGACGGAATTCGTGTTTTAAGGCGAGACTTGAAAATATCAATGGTCTGCAAATTCTAATCACCTCTTTTCTTGTGAGAAGGAAGCATTGCTGCAGATGCTGATCGTCCGAAGAAAATACTTCACTGCTGTCACACGCCTCCACATACAGCAGAACAAATTCGCACTCAGAACTTGAGTTGCTGCATTTTGTCTCATTGTTCGACAATGGTACTGCATCGGATGGTAACCTACAGAAACATAGCACCGTCAGATCATCACGATAGACAAGACCGATCATCACGTGCAGGTAGCTGCTATGGTTGGGTAGTCAGTGTTGTGGGCTTTCGAAACTGGATTTATCAAAACTGACGAATGGTATATGAAAAATCTGAAATATGTTTAATGGTCCTAGATTGAGTAGTTATTGCACATACTGACTGACACGAGATAGAGGTTCGGCGGACTTTATCTATATATAATATCCCTAGAACATAAGTGAAACTAAGATAATCCAGTCTTGTTCTTATTACACAAGTGAGTGAATATATCGAATCAGTAGCTTAGTTGATAATGTGAGGGCATTCGGAGAGAAACTTAATTATTTCCTGTCTCCCAATCAACAACAACAACAACTATGAAATTAAGATATATCCAGCAAAACACCATTTCTTTATAGGACGAAACGAGCGTCTTCAATTTCACTGCTAGCTATATTCCATGTGATGTGTACTTTAATTACTGTTAATATCAACATCAGATTGATTTATCTATTTCTAATGACATCAGGGTTCGGAAAATCCACATTTCACCTTCACATTCTACACAAACTAAATAAACTGATTTCACTAAAATGGATTTTTCGCTGTTTTAGAGGGTGCACACGTGAAAATGCATCTCAATGTAGTAGAGATGAATGTAGAAAGTCCGTCAAATGTGAAAATATAATTATTCCTGATAAATACTTATCAGTAAGTGAATGTGGAGTAGAAACATTTTAAGTTACATGTGATTTTCTTCATTTTGCAACATTTTTTTATTCAATAAATATATTTTCTAATTATTACTTCTTAATCAGTTTCGATGAATAGTCGACACAACAGAAATGAACGGTGTGATAGCATTTACATTCGAATTATTTCACAGCGACTGAATTTTTAGTTGATTTCAATATTATTCATACTTGATGAATTTCATTTTGACTGTTTGCATAAAGAAGTCCGGAGCAGATCGAAATATGAAATGTCGGCATTAGTCACGTTTCGGTCGTGCACGTCACTTCACATATAATGTTCCACATATCTTAAATTCTGAAAGACTTTCAAGATATTCAAGTCCTCATAAATATGTAAAATACGGACGATGACTGTTCATTCCAGTGATACTCAAAGCAATTTGATTTATACACGTGGAATGTGTTTAGTCCTGCAATGGCTAGAGATTTTCCGGCGTCACCGATATCATAAATTTATCAATGTCGTACCTCAAGTGTAAACTTGCAATCAGTTGACTGCTGTTTTGTTTAAGTATAAAACTCATGAACAGTGTGCATTTAATTCGAGTGACAGGACAGGAGTAGTGTATTTCAAACCTCGCCAGGTGTGAAGCGGTTCTCACTGAACAGTGAGGTACCTCAAAATGCTGGATTTTGACACAGTCGGACGTCGACTCGTCGCTGTAGATGTCAGTTCTCACATTCCACTAGCACTTGAAAGCAGACATTCAGTCCCATATCATCTATCCATTTAGCTATCTAAAGCATCCACATTTTGAATATTGACCGTGCATCGACGAACATATACTTAAAATGAAATAAGTGGATATTTAAAAAGTCTAGTAAAAATAATGCACTATTTTAAAATAAAGGATCTTGGTTCAAAATAACAAGGCTGACTGACAGAAAACAGGCAAATCATCATTGTTAATTCCTAATGATTGATTGAATATACTTTGAGGAAATGCCAAAATTTACTAGGTACTGAAGACAAAGTGCACAACGAATTTAGACTGACAGTAGTAATATCAGTTATGTTCATCATAAATAAAATTGAATGAAATGAAGTAGTTCTCATCTTCTCCATATCTCAAAATTATTAGGCATGTTATATTCAAACGGATAATCAGACAAGTATGATGTATCCTGAAGGAGAAGGTGTAGCACCGAATGAGTTAATACTACTTCTGAAGAATGACCCTGCTCATCATTGTGAGTACAAGGATGCTTGGGCAAACTTTTGTTTTCTGGACCCAAATACTTCAAGGTAAATTATTATCATTTAGTGTTTTGCTCAGCTCTTAAAATATTTGTTCTGAAAATCATCCGGACAAACATACAATGATGTGGATAACATTGATCAAAATATATTTCATATAAACGTTGTAACACTAGCAGCATTGAGAACAGTGATTCTTAGTAAAGGATTGTTTGACAACATTTGTTGATTTTGGATGCATTGATGATAAGTTGAATACATGAAATTACTAACGACCGGAGAAGTTTTACAGTCATTTCAGTAAAAATGTCTTCTACAGTGTTATGTGTGAGCTTACCATGAGAAACGGTTTTGTGTTGTTTTAATTAACGAGGGTTAATAACGTTCAGTATTTATTTTGTTTCGCAGAAAAAATAAATCTAATCATTTTTCTCATTGTTTCATAGTATGACATCCTTGCACTAGAAGGTTCATTGATTAGTTATTTTTGTTAACTTAGCAAATAATTTGCGCCTTGTGTCTTTCTGTACATTAGCTTTACGTGTCCCCAATTCGTCTGCCATTATATCGAAAACTGTAAAAGTGTGATCATTATTTAAACGTTTCAAACTTCATCTTCAACATTGTTAACATAATAAAAACTTAGAGACGGTAATTTCCGTACTGTAAATTTATGATATTAGATTTTACTTTTGATATAAATGAAGTTATTCTTATGAAGTCACAGTACTTAAATAGACCTTTAATCGTTTATTGACGCTTATATCTAGACCTTTCATAGGTGTGATAAACTATTGTTATACAAAGGGTGAGATTCTCCAAGAAAACGATCAGTTCCTGGAAGTTTTAACTAAACATGAAATAGCTCATGTATTGGTAGGTGCATGTTTTGAACACTTTTATTGTGTAAATCAATTTTCATTGAAACACTTTTTTCTTGTACATATGAAAATCAGCAAAATGAGTTTATGTTTTGTCATTGGACGCACACATTGCTGACAGTGTACTACAATTATTCTCCGAATATCTGAAAAAGGTTCACACTGTGGATGAATATCAACAGCCAGTATAACCCCATGTTGAATAAATGTAAATTGACTTTTTGCAATGAACGAACTACGGACTTTTGAAAGTACAGCCATCTACTGAATAGGCTTGATGAAGTACAATTTTTTCTGCATTGTCAAAAATGATAAATGAGCTTCGTGTTTAACCGATGATAAATATTAAATTCAATGTGCTTTCAACGGTAATATACTATTGATATGACGATTTAGGATTCACTGATATGGTTATTAAGATACTGACGCTTTCAGTGTCCCTCTGAAAGTAACATTAGTTTCACAGACATCCAAATTGTCAAAATTGAAATGTAGTAAGGTTAATATCTAATCTGCATTCAGAGTTTATATTTATTATTATTTTAATGAATTGCCGATGAAAATTTTACGAATAGATTGCTCACTTCACGGAATAAAGCATCATCTGGAAAATCCGTTAACTTATCTATTTCTACATTTTTTACAAGGGATTTCATCCCTACATTTTCCAGAAATTCATGCAACCAAGTAATCAGTCTGCAAGGTAATTGACTTTTGTTCTAGACATTGATTTATGTTTTCTGAAATAGATTTTCTGTTGTGGCTATAGCTGAGCAAATTTAATATATAATAGAACACAATTAAATGTCCGAAAATCTCTATTATTCGTGCTACATGGTGAACCCTTCTACATTTTATCCTATCAGTTGTTGATATGTTTGTTCTTCAGTTAGAATTGAAAACAATATATTATATACCTTGATGCAAAACCGTGTCTTGCGTTTTATTTTGCAAAGGCGTCACAGAGATTCGTGCTTCCTTCCAAACAATATGAATGTTCATAGGAACGGGAATATCCATAAATTTGATCAACAGTGTCAGTACACACTATTATAAAAGACGCACTGTTGCCACTGTATAATTGCAGTCAACATGTTCTTCTCTCATAGAAATAAAGTGTCATGATGAATTATCTTCACAGAAAATATCATGACATTCAGTGGTCCGTAACTATCATGCTTGTGATATTACTATATATTTTATGTCATTTTTTCTTTCAACTACTGCAACGTGTGTCAGTCGTTATCGACAATTCATCCATTGACTTTGTGGAGACGACCTACACGGCGTCCTGAAACATCAGATTTACAAATCACTATTCACTGGAGTCTCGCCAACAGATTAAAATAATCTTAATATTATTAACCATCATACTCGATATACGAGATGAATGAAACTTTAAGGTACTTTGAAAAAACAACCAAATGTTTGTAGTAAAACCAAGATTATAACGTGTACTTTTTTCCAGGCCGATGCTTGTTTTGCCTCATATGCTCGTGAGTCACATGGTTATCATTTCATCATATAATGAGACTTTTATTTTTTAAATAAGTAAACGATTTCACTAAAATTCAATGACTCTTATTTGTCATCCATAACCGTAATATATTTATGGCTATCATCATTCAATTGTGATTTTGAATTACAAGGTATTATTTAATTGTTTCGTATATGATTGTTTAAACAAAATGTTTTTTACTTTAATGACATGATGGGCAAAGTCAGCTTTGATGTGAATGTTTAATTAAGGTCAGATTACAATGAAATTACTTATTCTGGTTATCTGTTTTCACACTATCACTAGTCAAATGTCGTCACTTTGATATTGAGAAGGAATAGATTGATCTAAGTTAATTGATTTATTTTGATCATTCGATTAGATAGTTGAAAGTACTCGTTGTTAGAATACAATGTATCATTTTCGGTTACAGTATATCGAGTCAACGTGACTCTTCCTCTCACAAAGAAAATAAATTGACCCATTCTCCTCTAGTCATTCTCACACCTTTCACCGCCATCAATCTTTATGCCGCTATCTTTATTGTTTGCATTCGGTCAGTCAGTCAGTTACCAATAAGTACCGAGAATGTACGTAAATCAGTTCGAGTTGCTTTACGGCATTACTACAGAGAAGCAAATGTTAGTTCTAATACCAAAGTGGTAGCAATAGTAGAAGTATTAGAAGCAACAGGGAGGATTGTGGTTTTAATAAATGAATCAAGAAATATAATTCAGTGAAACAAAGTTACAAAAAGTAAACCTTAGATAAAGAGCAATTCAAAGGTTAGAATTTGAGAGAACAGAATGAATGAGCGAATTTTCTCCCTTACAATTGATGGCCTACTTTTCGTGGACCCTAACAAGGAGGCAGCTGCACAGTACGGACTTAATAGACGATTCAATTCTTCTTCTTCAAACAAATTTACATAAGTAGATGACTAGTATAGAAGTAGTATGTGCAACACTAGGCACGAACCTGGTGAAAAGCAAGATTATCTGATGCTTTGGGAGAAGGTGGTCAGCGTCCTATGTTTCATCAGGAATAAAGTGCTCAGGCAATTAAATGCATAAGTGAGTTTGCGTGCATTGCATACTATGTTTATCATATGTCTGGTTTACTTTTTGCTGGACTATGCATACTTTCTCATTCCTCATCTAAGTGAATTAGTTAACTGTCTTTGTACGCTGCACTTCATTTTTCACCTGTTATCCTCATTACAAACTAATCCAATGGAATCGCGCAAACTGAGACAACTATGAAGTATTATTCAGAAATTTTAGGGTACCACCTAATTCGTAGTATGTTTAGTTTTTGTTTTTAATTGGTTACTGATCCAGTACCGATAAAATACTCAATATGAAGTACTTATAACCGGTGTTTTTGTTGACAAATCAAATCTTTTTCTGAAGGAAGAAGCAAGAAAACATTTTGAATGCAATATACTTGATGGACTGTCAATAAACCACGACCATTTAGCTCACAATGTCATGGGAGTAAGTAACTTTTTATCATGATTTCGCGGTCATCAAATGAGTATTGAAATTCACAACACAAACAATATTCTGGCGTAAATGAGTTACTAGAAATGGTGGGTACTGACTGAGGATATTAGTGGCACTTAATGAAAACTAAGCCTAGTGTTTTGAAATGTGAACGTGTTATTTTATACCATACATTGTGAAGCAACTTACCCTGGTTCGATTTTACCAATTATAATGTTCAATTGCCTTATGTCTAAATAAATATGCGATGATTTTAGACCTTATTTCAGATACAGTATCATCGAATGCCGAGTGTGTGATCTGGTGTGTGAAGGATTCCAAAGACTTAATTCGCAAAACATTTTAAATCCAAAAGCATAACTAATCTGTGGAATGTCGTTCAATGAAAGCCTGCTAAACAATAGGCGCAAGTTTATTAAGAATTAAAATATTGCGGTAAACATTTTAGCAGATGATGAGATGGGATTTGCTGATGAAAATAAAATAAACTGTACAAGAATTGGATAGTTGAATCAGATTATCACATCAATGAAGCAGCTAATGCAGTCGCATGTCGAACCCGATACTCCATTCACGGTCAAAAATAGAGGATCAAAGTATTCGACGAACAATGTTTTATTTCATACAGTTCCAGAATGTCACACCTATTGAAAAAAGATCTGGAATCAATTGGGTTAATCCAAACTACATATGCAATAGTCAGTACGCTGTACTTGTTAGTCCAAGTTAAAAGAATGTTCACGCTATCATGAGCATTTCGACTCAACGGACAAGCAATTTACATTTGCTTTCACCAGGATTCAGTGTGATCACACAATTCTCCGAGTATAGGCCATTAAAATGAAGCATACACAGATATTATTGTGATAAACTAAATCAGTGTTTGAAAGCTGAAATCTGAACTTCAAGATCCTATAAATGAGTCATGGACCTAAATAAATGCCATACAAACCAGGCTGAAATTTACTAGCAGATTTATTTGATAAGAAAAGAAAAGGTTTAAGAAATGTTTCAACTATTATTATTATTTTTCAAAATTTCAAAAATTTCCTAACTCATACTAACAATTTTACCTTTAGAATGATCTGATGACATATGACATCGAAATTTCCCGTCCTGTTTCCAGGATTAGTCTGGCATACTTCAAGGACACAAAGTATGTACCGCATTGTTAAGCAGCAAACATATTAGCAACGATAATATTACGTCTTTTCATTCTGATATAAAACCTAATCTCAGAAGTAAAACATTCTACAATGTCACAAAACCCTCATGAAAATCGATTTGTTAATTTCGGTTTTACCGTTTATTGAAAAATAGTTGTACAAGTTGTGCTTACTTACAATGCTTTTTCGATCGAAAACTTAACTGAATGCGATTGCACAAGGAGTTTATTTCAGTGTAGATTTCCAAGTATTTTTTGATTTCATAGAAACATAAACCAGATGAATAATACTGACTTAGTTCATGAAAATGCACGGTGGTCTGTATCGAATTAAACATAAACCTATTGATGTAGAATCGTAGATTCTTTGTGAGACGAAAATGTTTTACTGTATTTATGCTCCGACTTTGCAGTCGACAATCGGATCAACTATGTATATATATTTACTGTGTATATGGAGTGTAACTTTAACATGTCACACTTTCGAATGATTGATTGAAGTCCAGATTACATACCAGAATGTGATGTGATTAATAGTTCAGATCGAGACGTATAATGTACACAAGCTTTGAATGTGATGCTTATATAAATTGTGTAGGAAAACGTTAGAAGCCTGGGGAACCAAATAGTCATGAAAGCATACTGATATAAATGTTGCCAACAAATTTTGAGTATTATGGTTCTTAGCTAGTAATTTTGATAATTTCAGCCAGATTTTCATCACCTTTTTCGCACAATCTTTTACTGCACGTTCATTTCGGAGTCATTCATTGAGACGTGATATAATGTGAACGGCAGCCAACAAATTTGTTTAGCTGTTAATTTTAATAAAATCAGGCAGATTTTCATCGCTTTTTTCATCCAATCTTTTCACGACACATTGATTTTTCCGTCACTTATTAGACAGGTGATATAATGAAAAAGTCAGCTGTCTGGGAGCTCGTGAAGGCGAGTGCAACTCATCTCAACATAATTGATTTTGCGTTCAATTTTTAAACTGATACATCTACCTGTTGAACTCTATTTGCTATAACAGATGACGATTTAAAATTCATATAACGTTGCGAGGTACTCCAGTTATACTTCTTATAGGATTGACTTAAAATGTCCATGATATTAACGGGTTGAAATACGTTTTTAAAATGTTAAAGAACGTCTTTCTATATACATCACGTTCTTTATATCTGACTGATTTTGTGTTTTTAATTTATTTTAGAATGTACGATGTCGTTTACTCTATGGCCAACGATTTCAAATGGGGAAAAGGACTGGGTTGTGATTTTGTTGTCAATAGCTGTGATCATTTTATTAAGACTAGAAAACAAAGGTGAGTTTCTTCAAGATAACTTGCACACACATAGTTGTAGAGTTGTAAATATCTCTCAACCTATCTCGAGGTATCTCACGAACCACTCCACCAACCATCCTACGATAAACAACATTCTGAAAAGTTAACATAAACAGTGCGAAAACCATAACTGATGGAAATAGCGGTCTTATTTAATGCTAGTACAACTGAATCACAGTTACATCAAAACAAGTTTAAATAGAAGGTGTATTTTGATGGAACAAAGAATCTAATAATTCAGTTATAATTCTACTGAAGTTCAAAATAAACCATGGTGAATGTAAATTTGAAGTAGAACTGAGATATTTAACGCTCCATTACTTGAAACAATGTCGAAAAACACGGTGACTTCTGAAAAAGACGTATTTATGGGAAATGCTTCATATGCCGTAGTTCATCATTCACTGGACAAAGTTATCAAACGGATCAAACATTTTTAAATTTTGAATAAAATGCAAAATAACTTCTTTTTTACAATGTACTGAAAATTATTCAAACTCTCAGCTATTCAACAACTTTGAATATAAATTATTTTTTTCACAAATCTTTCGTCTCGTTAAAAATAACACCTTGTCTATTATTTTAGTGGACAAGATCTACAACCGTTTTGTGATAATCTTGGAGAAGTGAAATGTTTACATTATGAAAATGCGTATGGAATATGTCTCAATAAACAGCATCCATATTTTGAAGACAGAATAGATCTTGAATATTTGAATGAAAGTTGTAAAATATTAGTCGTAAGTTGACATAGTTTCACATAAACATTACTTGATATAGATATTATATTATTTGTTTTTCATATGAGAATTCTCTTACAAAGATGTTTAGTCAATTATGCATGAAAACGGAAAATAAAACAGATAAATTATTTACTGATTTCATATGGCCACTTTAGAGTTGAAACACTCACAGACACATTCATCTAGTGTATGGCTACGCAATGTACATTCACATCACAATCCACAAATTGTAGCTTCTCTTAAATATTATGAGAGTGTCGCTGAAACCACAAACGATAAACCATGTTGCTGTCTAGATTATTATCTGCCAATACACTTCTGATGTAATTCTTCTACTGCGATGGCATCCTACTGTTTAGATGCACTTGTTTGTGATTCAGTCAAAAGCCCGTTGGTCAGTTCGCCAGACGGCTTTTGTCATAGCCTGTTTTACCATGTTATTTACCTTTCCTCCACCTCGTCAAGCTAAAACATAGCATATATGGTTAATTAGAAAGTGATTTTCAAGTCAAATGAACCAATTATGCAGGTCTATAACACTGAACAAAAGAGAAGATAGATTACGGCACCTAACAAACGCCATTCGCGTGACATAATCTGCATCGTTATCTGCGGACATTTATATACAATGAGCAGTAGACAAACAAATGAACTCATAAATGAGAGAAGCAAATTAGAGAGACAATAATAATACTGAAAACAAACGACAACAACCTCGATCTTCATTAGTTGCTGTTTACCTTAATCTTGACGTTGTTTGAAGAAGGCGCAAAAAAACACTGTAGGCTACATAACCAAATCATTTAGCTCAGAGTACGAAACTTCACCACAAGCATCCACATGATCTACGAAATTTACCGCCATCTCAGAGCCAAATATGAATAAGTTTAACAAATTTTTACTTTAAAATATGGGATACAAATTTAATTTGAAATGTTTTCCAAATTTTCGCGTCGTTCATTTTTCAGCTGAAATGTAACCAGTGTGATTTGGTATAAAAGGGACATTCCTTTACTCGACGTTCAACTGACAATTCGATAAATGCAAATGATTTTCAGTTACTAACATACGCATATTTTACTGAATAATAAAAACTGGATGTTAGTTCTTAGACGGAAATTCACTGCATATCTGCATACATTTCCATAAAATATGGATTGTTAATATACTTCTTCAAGCTGGGTTGAGTTAAAAGTACATTTTGCAGCCCATTAGTTCAACGATTGGATTAGGTGATTGTGACTGAAACTCATTTAATTTCGTTTTACACTACTTCCATTAGATGAACGACCTGATTCGCTCCATATTTTGGACTACTCATCTTTTTCTACTATACAAAGGCCTGTTACCCGGTCTACCAAACGAGCATAGACCGTCAACCAGTGTTTTCCGACCTCTAGAATGCCCAGTTTTATTCGATTGATTGGGTCTTCAGTTATCCGTTATGTTGCAATTTGATCAGTACACGATCAATACTGATAGAATCTAGCATAATTACCTCTAAATCGAGGGACCGTGAAGTCCAACTGAGGAGATTGCCTGGTATTATTGTGGTGTCCTGTCCATTGAGTAGACCGTGCAAGTTCCTGAACATGAATCTGAGGGCTATCTTGAATTCTTTGAGGTTTCCGTCATCACGAACAAACGTCGTAATCAACTTCTCTGCTGCAGTTTGACCATTTTCCTGTGCTTCGGAAATTTCAGTTCTAATTTTGACAAACCTTGTCTCAGTTATGCTAACTGCGTTCAATGCGTTTCAATTATTCCAAACACTATCAGGTTGTATCCTTCAATTCTGCAGCAATTTAGATTAGCCTTCCAGGCATCAACAAGTTTTTAGAACATTCCGTGTAACCAAAAGAACAGTTGTACTGTTTGTCAGAAGGGATATCAGACTATGTACTTACGAACAAACTCGAACGACCATTAGAAGTCTTCTCTTTCTCTTCCGAAGACAGAGTTAAAGCCGAATTACTTTTGTTGACTGGTTAGCGCTACTTTTGGAAGTCAGTTTTCCTTAGGAAGTGATCGCCAACCTTATGATCAAGTCTACAGTTTTATCCGAGCTTCAGATATGCAACAGCCAAAGGTAAAAGATTTCTCATATCTAAATGATTAAATCTACAAAAGTCTCCATTTTTTGTTTATAGCTTTTTAAAAGGGCGGGTTTATATCGTTTTGCAACTCCAGAATAAGTGCTCCATCAGGTTCGTTAGTACAAACTTTTCTTCATGATTATGCACATTAATTGTTATTTTTTCCACATATTTTCTTTCTTTGATAACTGGTAAAAATCATTGATATAAGTTCACCTGGTCCAGCAGGTAACCCTCAAATCAAGAAGTGTAGATTGAAGTCATTGGTGTGAACAACTCTAGTCACATTGTATATAAATTGTTTGTAACATAATTATTGATACATGAGTAAATATGCTCTGATAATGTAGTAACTGGATTTGCGCAGCACTCCTCGTATGTGATCGAGGTTTAATACGATTCTTAAACTTAGGTAAGCATAATGACTTCATGAACTAACATCCCCCAGCCTAAATAATAAGCGCTGAAAGAACACTTTACTCTGTTCTGTTATAGCACTCAATAATTATTTTTCATTGCTGCAAATAAAATTTTTCATTGTCATTAATTACCATGTTCAAACCTAACACTTCTTTGGTTGATTTTCAACAGATTTGGAGGAGAATAATTACCTAGTTTTTTTTTGGTTCCGATTCAGCCTGCTTCGACCATACAACTTACGAATATGATGATGAATTTGAACCAATACAGTATCCACCAACTGCAGCTTGTCATCAGGTAGGTTATAAATTGATCAAATAATAATAAAATTGCACATTAAAATACAGAACGGCGTTATTGACGAAGTCATGCGTTCCTAGTTATGTTATATAAAAGAATAAGACACCCCTTAGACATACAGTCCATCTATAAATTAGCTTTGAAAAAGAAATAAACATTCTATTAAAAATGGTTTTCATGTTTCATTCAGTCAATTATTAACAGAGAAGATTTCACCTACGCTCCCTTGAACTGAATGTTTATTACTTGTTATCATCCTTTTCACTGTCTAAAAATTCCTCAAGAATAAGCGCATTAAAATGCACGACGAAATAGGATTATAGGTGTAACCAGTTGAAATGAACTATAAGTGAAATAAATCTATAAATCATCTATCTTATTTAGTAATAATAATAATAATAACAGTAGCTAGAGGTTAAACCTGAAAATCTCAAAGGAGCAGATTTACTTACCTGGAAAATCACTATCTTCTTTTTCATTACATCAGGTGTGAGACAACAGCTAAACCTTGTCTCAGTAGCATAAGTTAATCACACTATGCAGCAAGATAGATAAAAAGACTGATGATCGATCGTGGGAAATACAAAGTGATCGAATAACCTAAAAAACTGAGTTCAGATCAATGCTTTCATTCGTGTAGCGAACGGTCATTTTCTGTTTTTGAATAGCCGAAATGCGGCAGTATATTCATATATATTTTGGTTATGCTCTCGTCTGACGTCTGCTCTCCATCTTCAGTCTTATATGGGTGATAGTTTCTTTGAAATGAGTTAGGCGATTTAGACTCCTTTTTGATCCGTCTCTTCATTTTGACTAAGTGAATGTATGACGAATTAAAAAATCACACCAAGTTTGATAAGGTCTGCTGTGATTTCAATAAGAATTTTCAAAAACAGCTTAAGAAAGTTTAGAGCAGAGACCGAAAGAGGTTGAAATATAATTTTATCCAGTTTACAATAATGAGCTGTGAAATCCCTATTTTTTGAGATACAAATTCATTCATAAGATTTCTGTATAATACACTCGCTAGCAGATTGACATAGCTTACAAAAAAAAGGCTTGTAGGTAGAACTACATAAGAGCATTTCATCAAAACTGATGACTGTCGGACACTGCCAAACTAGTTGCAGTGAAATAAATAATAATAGCGCATAATGTTAAACACAACGTCCATCTCTATATTTACTAAAACTTGACCACAGCATTACCGAGATGATGTGAAATAACAACTACCGACGGAATTGTGACGCTTTAGCCGTAGAAACAACTTTCGGATGGGCTTACGCATGTCATATTTGTTGGGTTTTTCTAAAAGAGCGAGGATTTAAGTAATGAAAATGGCAAATTTCTCATCACAGCAGGAGCTGCTCGTATGACTAGAAGTTCAAATTCATAATTTATATTGCTCCCCAAAAAACTTTATCGGTTATTGTCTGTCAACGCAGTGAATAATCTCCTGGTAATCACGAAGTTGTAAAAGTTCAGCTTTAGGTTTTCAAAGTTGCATGCTTATTGCCGTTCATATCTTCAGCTATTCAAATAATTCCTTTCTCAGTTTCGATGCTCACGTAGTACTGGTCTTGAAGTAATACTCAACGGAAGGAGTTTTAGTTGCCCTCTCAACGGTGGAAATCTGTATGCTCAGCTGGATACGGGGAATACTCGTGTTTCCACAAACATAATTTGTCCTAATTGTTACTCACTTTGTAAGGTAAGTTGATATTCTTTTCCGAATAGTCTTTCATGTCACATTCGACAACAACATTAATTTAACTCTGATTATTCTGGATAGATTATTATTGCTCGGTAAGAAGGTGGGCAAGTGTTTTATGCTCAATTAAATATGGACGAAAATTCACATATGTAAAACATCAGAGAACTGTCATTTTTTGTGCACACTAAAAAACTAAGTCCCTTCAAGGTGAAATATGTTCAATTCATTCTGTTGACAGTGGTTACGAATTTCAGTATTTTTGACGGTTAATTGAGTTGTCATGGTCTCACAGTCGTTCCTAACGAAATTGCTTTTCGCTCTGAGGTTAATTTGCATTTTTCGTGTATTATGTAACAATCCACTGACAAACGTCAACGACCTGTGATCGAAGAAGTTAGTATCGATTAGCCAAATGCTTTAAATTCGATTAATGCTATCAATAATTATGCAATATTTTTGTTTATGCATGAATGACTAATGAAATGCTAACAATTGTTTTCCGATCGAAATTTTTGTATTTTAGGAAAATTGTCCAATGTCATAGATCATCGATCAACACCATGGTTGAAATATACTCATGAAATGACATATTTAGGAACACTTAATTTTCTCTTCAAGTTAATAATAATGGTTTCGTTCAGATAGTTTACTATTTAACGTTCAAAATTTCATCCGTTTATTTTCAAATAAATTTACATAAAAAAATATTTCCATAAAATATATTCAGTTTACTTTAACTCTCATTTAGTTGTTACATGATTAAAGGGCAACGAATATAATATATTCCTAAAATGGATATTAGGCGTTCATGCTAAAAAGGGTTATTAAACATCGGAATCGACTGGAATGACGTTAAGTTAGGGAGATAATAATAAACAAAACAGTACATCGATTTAAAAATAATAAAAAAGTGAAATGTTTAATTTATGTTGCATTATATATAATTGAAAGATGCAGACGTTCTCCTTAAATTTGCACATCTGTATTCAGTTACACAAGTGCGAAGAACATGTTTCGTTTCAGAATACCAAATTCAAAGTCTTTAAATGATGAATAGGTATCAAGCATTTTCAAATTTCATCAAACTGACCAACGGTTGTTATTAAATCTAACATGATCAAATTAGAGAAGAATGCAGTGCGTTTTCGTAAACCATTGGAAAGTATGTTGGTAATAATTCATGACCACCAATATTTCGATGGACAAATGAGCGAATTATTATCCGATCACGCTGTTACTGAATTTCGAACAATGTTGTCGCACATATGCACATTTCAAGTATCCTCATGCGATGATAGTAAATGTCGAATGAGTGCACGTACACATAAATTATGTTGGAAATTTCAGATACAGAGGAAATAAAAACAGCCCCGAAAGGGAAGACTGAGAAATGGTCACACTTCTGTAGGCCATATGATTGTGCGACGTCTACACATAAGTGTATTCACCAATCTGTTCCCTATCTATACTTCAAGAATAACTACGCAATGTTTTCTCGAAGGTCACCCTGAGGCTTTCACAATCAAACTATTGGATTCGCCACTTAATGTCAGAAAAATTAACACATTCTTCTTATCACCAACATTAACGAGAGGCATTTGTATCATATAACATGCGCACACATTTATAAACGTCATTGGATAACTGTTTACACTTATTGTTTTCGTCAAGACTGTAGCAATTTCTCTGAATGTCTTTGTATAATAATCCCATATTGTGTGCAGAGAAAGAATTTCGCGTAACCAACAATTTAATATGATGATCTTTGGCCATCCTAGTGCCTATATTGGGGTGACTATCTTCGATATCACAATGTTTATGTTGAGTTCCTCTGTTCATTGATTACAATTATCATGTTTTGCGTATAAAAGCCTATGTACTGTATTTCTAATAGATATATGCTCGTCCTACCTTCCAGTATATTGCATCACGCGTAGCCTCAACATGTGAACCATATATCATTATTTAGTAGGTTGACGAATAAATAAACCATAAATCAAGTGACGTTGATTGTTGTAATAACAACATCGCAAACAACAGTGTGTATATATACTTTCAAAGTTCAGTCAACTAATGTTTTTGATATATTTAACAAACGTATTCATTTGTATGATGTTCGCGGAGTACTAGGTTGAGTCCTAATATAGTAACTAGAATGAATACATCATAATTCAGTTGCAGGATTTGAAATAGGAACACCATTAGAGAACACCATTAGAATGGTTTGTACATAGAAAGGCCATATTGGGTTTAAAGGTAGATTACCGACATAACCTATCAACAATAACCACGAAAGCTGAAAGTCTAGACCACTGAGACGATATCAAAGAGCCCTAATATACAGCGTCTGTTAATCCACGATATAGCGCGTTTTCATAGATTGTCTTTACTGAAGATGCGGCAAAGTATCACTACGTGTACTCATCAAAGATTGGTGAGGAAATTACCTGATATCTAGTGGAGAGTCTTATATTGTAGAGTTCAACCGTGTCAAACAGTAACACCGTCGGATCAAGGACTAGTAATCCACAGGTTAAGTGTTCGCGCACGAGACTCAAGACCCAAAGTTCGATTCTCGCAAGTGAGAGTCCCTTACTATAAAGAATCCGCGGTCAAATGACTCCAATTCTCCAGTCGTTAACAATGACTGATCGTTTCCCAAATTAAATCAAACGTAAGTATCTCATAACACTATTGTGCAAGTCCTATTTGTTTGTAATTGTAGAAGAATTGTCTTCCGCGATATTTGAATAGCACAACAAGTAAACATGACCAGATTCAATCTAAACAATTTAACTGACAATGATATAGTTTTGTATTAGTGGTGCATTTTCACACTTTGTATTTTTGGCAGATTTGTCCAATCTTTCTCTAGTTGTTTAACAGGGTGAAAGTTTGTGATGTAGTTCGTTCATCAAGCTGGTTGATTTGGTTGTAAAGCTTTCATTATTGCGCTGTTGAACAACATCATTGGCACAAACTTCAGAAACAAACAAAGTTATCGACATTTTCACGTCTGGCCTGGACATTGTTCCATCCTTATCCATCTTTCAGCACCTTCTTTTGTGAAAAACACTATATGGGACAAAGTGCACGTCTTCTTCAGCCTCTTTTACTTGAACACTATTTAGCAGAAATATTGACATGCGTTTGATTATAAACATGTAAAAATACCTGATAGGGGTGGCACAAAGAACACTAGAGAATTCTGAGAAGCCTGACACTATGGTCAATCAACAAAAACATCGACGTTTGCTCAATTCATCAACCGATCACAAAATTCATAGGCAAACTTGAGGTAGGCGATGTTTTCATCCCGATCGAGTCAGTCTCGAGTGCTTTCACGGATATCAAGTTGTCTGACATCTATCCGCTACCCACACCATGTAGGTGTGATTCTTGCGGAATCTGAGTTAACTTTATGTTGGCATTGGTGTCGAAGGCATGGAAGCAAGAGAGTAGATCTCAAATGAAAAAACTGCATAACACTGACCACGCCCGTCATTTACGTGATGTTTTGAACGTGGCTGCTTCTCTTTTCAAAAGAGAAATTGTTATGTTCGTCAATTGGCACGCTTGAAGCTGTTACGAGTTCACCTTAGTCAATAAACGTGACAGCGAACCAGTGTCCAGGTAAGCTACCTTGAATCTGAAACTGCAAAATAAAAGACTTGGTAAGCGTAGAAAGTAAATTCTACAACACCCAGAAATCACAATACAATCAAGCACACAACTCTCGTTTATTTATACATCACAGAAACGTCTTTGGGTTAGTTACGAAAATAGCACACCAAAGTACACAGGAGCCAATCAAAGCCATGGATTTTCCTGTTGTTAATTGAAATCTCATAGTCAACTGATCAGTCCGTGCTCGCAAACGTGAAATCCAAAATAAGAAATTTAGAAAGCGAGTTCTGGGGATCTAACATCCTCAACAGCAATCGATTGCATGAAGGGAGTGTTGACATTAAATGGTTAACATCTTCTAACAGCTACTCGATATCTCACCGCTTTCAAATGAGCAGTATGACTTCGCCCTCAGGACAGTGGTGCTAATCTCTATTCTGAACGACCTCTCAACAACCCACATTTGATAGTTTTATGTAAAATAACTAGTGGAGTCGATATAGTTGAACAGCAATAATATTAAGGATCACTGGAAACTGAGAATATGGTTCCGAAAGATATTTATCAGCTTTGGTTGAATTCAAGAAACTGAATAAATTAAAAAATGAATGCATTTGCATCAATCTAACCACCGCTTATTGATGTTACTAAAGGTTTCCAACTATCGACCGCACGCAGCGTAAATTAATGTTCTTCACCGTAATGAATAAATGGACACTTGATCAGTGAGTATGAACGGAATTTTCTCTAAATAATGTGAAATGTCTTCTTGAACGGAAGCCTAAATGCGCTGCCGAATCCCAATAAACATGATTCTGTACAGTAGGCGCAATTTATGCTTGAAAATAAAAATAGTGGGTGAAAATTCGGGCGATCCATGTTTAGAAGTGTGATGCGGTAGTAGATATTGAGGCAAACATCAAACCTAAAGTCAGGCAATTTGTAGGAGGTCCTTATGAGTTGTGTTTATGTTTTACTTTCAAGCCATCATTTTGTAGGTGATACTCAGTGTTGTGTACCTGATTCTTGTATCCAGCATGATTGTGCGACAAGATGGCTTTCAATTATCACTTTATATTTCCAATTAAATAAATTGTAAATAAAAACGAGTTTGTAATTCCTGAACCCACATGGGTTTACCGGAATAACAAAGTGTGATGATCTGTTTGCCTAGGGCAGTATTCCTAGTTCATGACTGATCAAAAGTTTTGAAGACTACTACTAACTACTAACTACGAAGATATATAAAATGAGTGTTTCTTACTGTCACAACTCTGACAACCTGACTAGGCAGCTACTTCTTTCAGCAGAAAATGATCGTATTTCCACACCCGAAAGAGACATGCGTTACATCACAGTATGCTGCGTCTCCGAAATGCACATACAGGATCCTAGTGGCGTCACTCATTTAACCTCGCCATGTCAAAATAAACTGTAGTGTGCCGATTTACTGCGTGTTCTTATGCTCGTAATAAGCTCGTTCGGATTGTCTTATCCAAATGACGTCTGACGGTTATAAATCAGAAGATGAACTCCAAGTATCGTATACGTTTGTTGTAGCACACCACAATGAGGATAGCAGAGAGGCGAATTGGAGAAGGCTAAGAGCTAACTCCTTGGATTACATTGCGAGCGAATGAGCGAAGCGACGTGGAGAAGGCCAACTCAAATAGATAGAGTATGACTAAGAATATATAGTCAGATAAGAATAAGACAGACATATGACAAGCGAAATAGGTATGCACACATATGAATAAAAGCGACGAATGATTGACAAGGTCAAAAGCAAGCGATACAAATCATGTGAGTTCATGAGGATATTAAGAGATTAACATTACAGCGAAAAGTATGAATATGCGCGCAAGTGTAAACAATGTTCAATCATACCAGCGCATACAAACCACACAATAATAAAAGCCAATGGTACATATAAGTTATTGTTTTACAAATGACTTGGTTAAATAAATTAATCGAAAGGGCTTAACCAAGTTAGATGTGAGAGAACTGAAATATATGTAATCGAAAGGGCTTAACCAAGATAAATATGAACGAACTCAAGTTTATGTGGAGGCACTACAAAACAACTAATTCCATTCACTCTTTGTTTGTCTGGAAGCTATGATGTGGTCACCCGTGGCCATGCTGTTGAAGGCTGAGCATTGAGTCATGGGGCAGAACTAGCTCTCTTAGATAGATACCAGTAGAAAGTCGCTTATGTGTTGTCCGACTAAACGGTATAGTAGGAATTCCGAAAGAGTTAGACACCCGCCACTGCCTCTTTGTCGTATATATGAACAATCCCTCTGACTGCAGCTCATATGAGGTTAAAAATGAAAAGCGAAACTTTTGTTGCGGTCAAACAGTTGTGCGCGGTGAAGTATTATTTTCAACTGGTGATTTCAATGCTCAAATAGGTAAACTAATTGAAAAGGAAAGATATCTTTGTGGTTCTCGTAGTGTCACAGCTGAAAAAAAGAAAAACAGCGACCATCTAATACAGCTATCCTCATTCAATCGCATGGTTCTAGCGTATACTGACTGTGGTCATAAGTAAAATTATCTTCTGAACTAGCGACAACAAAACTCGTCTCAACGCTGAACTGGCTATTAGAAAATGATTGAGGGGTTGGCTGGAAGTCTGTCCTACATTCTGGTGCACACTTCTAGATTCAAGTCATGCTCCAGTATAAGCGCGTAATTTTTCGCGACTAACTAGTCATAGGAAAGTTGAAGCAGGGTAAAACTCCAAGGTGTACAATTTGAACTGACGTTTGGATCGAGGAGAAATTGTCTAGGAGGTTAAGATACTCGTCTTGTCTTGAAGTTCAAAACTAGTAATTTGCGTAAGTGACGGATCTAGTAATAAGAATTATTAAAACAATATACATCATCACATAAACAATTTTACCAGGGTTATCGCTTCAACGATAACAGAGTGATTCCAATTCTGGAAGAGTGCTCCAATTTCCAAACCGAATTGCACACTTCCAGCCAGTGTCGGCACATCAGCCAACAGAGGAACAAAATCTATATGGCTGTCGCCATAATTAAGCATCAGCTTAAACAACTCAATGCAGTTCAGAAAGAAACACGAGACCTTAGTAATGACACAAAAACAGAAACTATAATAGATACAAATACTATCATCTCAAAATGGAACTGAACCGATCAACAAAATGTAGAACTGAAGGAATCAATAAGGACATATTACGAAAATATATATGGAGGTATTTTTCACAAACGAATCTTTCCAAAATCGATCCTACACTAGGGTTCTACCTAGTGATAATAAATCTAAGCATTTTCTTTCAGTGACAATTGAAAATACTGTTGGATTACCATGTTATTATTTCCTATTTCGCGGTGGCTTGGCATGATATTCATTATTCTGTAGAAACTGTAGTGATATCTATTAGTTAGACAAATTATAAGGCCAGGAATATGCCGTTTATATCAACAGCTTCCACCGAACTGAAGATGTTCGGGAACGTATCGCAACTGACTTCACCATTCTGAGTTGCGGAGTCAATTTACACTCTGGCAGATAAAAAAAACAACCACAGAAGAATCGGTGTAAATAATATCGTTAATAAAATATTGACCTTCCAACTGAAGCACGTGAAGAGCAGACTCGAGATAACCAAGCTGGTTTCGCACCAAATATTCACATTATCTCAGCACGTTTATAAGTTCTTATGAAATTTGCAGAGGTATGCTCTGAACAGAATAGTTGATGAGATTTTCTTGTATTTCATAAGCAACTTGAAGAAACAGAAAATAGTTTTTGTTTTAAAAGTTATATTATGCGATTCACTATATGCGAAGTATCTCATGTAGACAACTTTATATAAAATTCACCGACTTTTCATCAGTAGATATTTCGCTTTCGCGTTGCCAGCCATTGCATTCACACTTGCGTCACGTCACCCTTGTTCACCTGTCACGCTGTCCAAATATGTAGAGTTTTTCATTTTCTGGAAAACCTCTTCATATAGTTCAATTGAATTGGTGAATGCTGTGTTGTTTCAGAGTCTATTGTTTTGTTCATCTGTTTATCTACTGATGGAGAGGCTTCGGCAATACTAACCGTAATCATCCGCATCTGTTTCTGTGTTTGATTTAGAAGGGTCGGATTATGTGTCAAGTCAGTACCGTACAGCTGCATACATGCTGCACAGAGTATTGTGTTCCTCTCCTGACACGTTGACATTATCATGATCAGGTAACTCACCAGGTCGAAGAGTATTTGTGAGAGATAGCGACAGTGTCCGACACCAGTTTTCTCTTGAATTAAATCAGTGTGTTGTCCTCCAAGCAGGATTTGGCAGTTGACATACCGAAATATTTCCGTATGATGTTGAGAGTCTTCACTGGCTGGCTGTAGGTTCGGAGAAACATCCAAAATATCATCTGATCCAATCTATATCATGCTTCCTCCTTTTCATGGGAATCGATGTGTTGTGGTGACTTCCATTCAAGTGATCGATGCACATGTATAATTGTGTTGCTATTTGATCAGTACAAAATCGATTTGTACTACATTTAGCCAGCTAATATTATATTTGATGAAATGATTATATCAATATAACTTTGATTAATACGGCTGACATGAGGTGAAATGGCAATTTCCTACTGTGTAGTTGAACTAATTTTTTTTCACAGTATTTGGATGTATCAATGAACTTCTCTTAGGAAACTGTCTGAAGTAAAATGAAGTCATAATTAAAGCGAAGTGATTCATTATGTACCAAGCACATCAAATATGTCATATCATGTTATATTTGTTGACATGACATGCTGATCTTTGACATCACTACCTAACACATTTTGCCTAGAATGTTAGTTGTAAACTAACTTTCAGTGAAGAATTTTACACTT
>OX103979.1:72041392-72104196 GCA_944470395.2 Schistosoma turkestanicum
TGACGTTGTTTGAAGAAGGCGCAAAAAAACACTGTAGGCTACATAACCAAATCATTTAGCTCAGAGTACGAAACTTCACCACAAGCATCCACATGATCTACGAAATTTACCGCCATCTCAGAGCCAAATATGAATAAGTTTAACAAATTTTTACTTTAAAATATGGGATACAAATTTAATTTGAAATGTTTTCCAAATTTTCGCGTCGTTCATTTTTCAGCTGAAATGTAACCAGTGTGATTTGGTATAAAAGGGACATTCCTTTACTCGACGTTCAACTGACAATTCGATAAATGCAAATGATTTTCAGTTACTAACATACGCATATTTTACTGAATAATAAAAACTGGATGTTAGTTCTTAGACGGAAATTCACTGCATATCTGCATACATTTCCATAGACTATGGATTGTTAATATATTCCTTCAAGCTACGTTGAGTTAAAAGTACATTTTGCAGCCGATTAGTTCAACGATTGGATAAGGTGATTGTGACTGAAACTCACTTAATTTCGTTTTACACTACTTCCATTAGATGAATGACCTGATTCGCTCCACATTTTGGACTAATCATCTTTTTCTACTATACAAAGGCCTGTTACTCGGTCTACCAAACGAGCATAGACCGCCAACCAGTGTTTTCCGATCTCTAGAATGCCCAGGTTTATTCGATTGATTGGGTCTTCAGTTATCCGTTATGTTGCAATTTGATCAGTACACGATCAATACTGATAGAATCTAGCATAATTACCTCTAAATCGAGGGACCGTGAAGTCCAACTGAGGAGATTGCCTGGTATTATTGTGGTGTCCTGTCCATTGAGTAGACCGTGCAAGTTCCTGAACATGAATCTGAGGGCTATCTTGAATTCTTTGAGGTTTCCGTCATCACGAACAAACGTCGTAATCAACTTCTCTGCTGCAGTTTGACCATTTTCCTGTGCTTCGGAAATTTCAGTTCTAATTTTGACAAACCTTGTCTCAGTTATGCTAACTGCGTTCAATGCGTTTCAATTATTCCAAACACTATCAGGTTGTATCCTTCAATTCTGCAGCAATTTAGATTAGCCTTCCAGGCATCAACAAGTTTTTAGAACATTCCGTGTAACCAAAAGAACAGTTGTACTGTTTGTCAGAAGGGATATCAGACTATGTACTTACGAACAAACTCGAACGACCATTAGAAGTCTTCTCTTTCTCTTCCGAAGACAGAGTTAAAGCCGAATTTCTTTTGTTGACTGGTTAGCGCTACTTTTGGAAGTCAGTTTTCCTTAGGAAGTGATCGCCAACCTTATGATCAAGTCTACAGTTTTATCCGAGCTTCAGATATGCAACAGCCAAAGGCTAAAAGATTTCTCATATCTAAATGATTAAATCTACAAAAGTCTCCATTTTTTGTTTATAGCTTTTTAAAAGGGCGGGTTTATATCGTTTTGCAACTCCAGAATAAGTGCTCCATCAGGTTCGTTAGTACAAACTTTTCTTCATGATTATGCACATTAATTGTTATTTTTTCCACATATTTTCTTTCTTTGATAACTGGTAAAAATCATTGATATAAGTTCACCTGGTCCAGCAGGTAACCCTCAAATCAAAAAGTGTAGATTGAAGTCATTGGTGTGAACAACTCTAGTCACATTGTATATAAATTGTTTGTAACATAATTATTGATACATGAGTAAATATGCTCTGATAATGTAGTAACTGGATTTGCGCAGCACTCCTCGTATGTGATCGAGGTTTAATACGATTCTTAAACTTAGGTAAGCATAATGACTTCATGAACTAACATCCCCCAGCCTAAATAATAAGCGCTGAAAGAACACTTTACTCTGTTCTGTTATAGCACTCAATAATTATTTTTCATTGCTGCAAATAAAATTTTTCATTGTCATTAATTACCATGTTCAAACCTAACACTTCTTTGGTTGATTTTCAACAGATTTGGAGGAGAATAAATACCTAGAATATTTTGGTTCCGATTCAGCCTGCTTCGACCATACAACTTACGAATATGATGATGAATTTGAACCAAAACAGTATCCACCAACTGCAGCTTGTCATCAGGTAGGTTATAAATTGATCAAATTATAATAAAATTGCACATTAAAATACAGAACGGCGTTATTGACGAAGTCATGCGTTCCTAGTTATGTTATATAAAAGAATAAGACACCCCTTAGACATACAGTCCATCTATAAATTAGCTTTGAAAAAGAAATAAACATTCTATTAAAAATGGTTTTCATGTTTCATTCAGTCAATTATTAACAGAGAACATTTCACCTACGCTCCATTGAACTGAATGTTTATTACTTGTTATCATCCTTTTCACTGTCTAAAAATTCCTCAAGAATAAGCGCATTAAAATGCACGACGAAATAGGATTATAGGTGTAACCAGTTGAAATGAACTATAAGTGAAATAAATCTATAAATCATCTATCTTATTTAGTAATAATAATAATAATAATAGTAGCTAGAGGTTAAACCTGAAAATCTCAAAGGAGCAGATTTACTTACCTGGAAAATCACTATCTTCTTTTTCATTATATCAGGTGTGGGACGACAGCTAATCCTTGTATCAGTAGCATAAGTTAATCACACTATGCAGCAAGATAGATAAAAAGACTGATGATCGATCGTGGGAAATACAAAGTGATCGAATAACCTAAAAATCTGAGTTCAGATCAGTGCTCTTATTCGTGTAGCGAACGGTCATTTTCTGTTTTTGAATAGCCGAAATGCGGCAGTATATTCATATATATTTTGGTTATGCTCTCGTGTGACGTCTGCTCTCCATCTTCAGTCTTATATGGGTGATAGTTTATTTGAAATGAGTTAGGCGATTTAGACTCCTTTTTGATCCGTCTCTTCATTTTGACTAAGTGAATGTATTACGAATTTAAAAATCACACCGAGTTGGATAAGGTCTGCTGTGATTTCAATAAGAATTTTCAAAAACAGCTTAAGAAAGTTTAGAGCAGAGACCGAAAGAGGTTAAAATATAATTTTATCCAGTTTACAATAATTAGCTCTGAAATCCCTATTTTTTGAGATACAAATTCATTCATAAGATTCCTGTATAATACACTCGCTAGCAGATCGACATAGATTACAAAAAAAGGCTTGTAGGTAGAACTACATAAGAGCATTTCATCAAAACTGATGACTGTCGGACACACCGCCAAACTAGTTGCAGTGAAATAAGTAATAATGGCGCATAATGTTACACACAACATCCATCTCTATATTTACTAAAACTTGACCACAGCATTACCGAGATGATGTGAAATAACAACTACCGACGGATGTTTGCTGCTTTAGCCGTGAAAACAACTTTCGGATGGGCTTACGCATGTCATATTTGATAGGTTTTTCTAAAAGAGCGAGGATTTAAGTAATGAAAATGTCAAATTTCTCATCACAGCAGGAGCTGCTCGTATGACTAGAAGTACAAATTCATAATTTATATTGCTCCCCAAAAATTTTTATCGGTTATTGTCTGTCAACGCAGTGAATAATCCCCTGGTTATCACGAAGTTGTAAAAGTTCAGCTTTAGGTTTTCAAAGTTGCATGCTTATTGCCGTTCATATCTTCAGCTATTCAAATAATTCCTTTCTCAGTTTCGATGCTCACGTAGTACTGGTCTTGAAGTAATACTCAACGGAACGAGTTTTAGTTGCCCTCTCAACGGTGGAAATCTGTATGCTCAGCTGGATACGGGGAATACTCGTGTTTCCACAAACATAATTTGTCCTAATTGTTACTCACTTTGTAAGGTAAGTTGATATTCTTTTCCGAATAATCTTTTATGTCTCATTCGACAACAACATTAATTTAACTCTGATTATTCTGGATAGATTATTATTGCTCAGTAAGAAAGTGGGCAAGTGTTTTATGCTCAATTAAATATGGACGAAAATTCACATATGTAAAACATCAGAGAACTGTCATTTTTTGTGCACACTAAAAAACTAAGTCCCTTCAAGCTGAAATATATTCAATTCATTCTGTTTACAGTTCAGTATTTTTGAAAGTTAATTGAGTTTTCGTGGCCTCATTTGTCAGTTTTATTTAACTGGCAACCATAATTGTTTTTAGCAAAATTCTTTTACGCTTTGAGTTTGTTGTGTATTAATGTGTATTATGTAACAATCCAATGACAACTGTAAAATGGCCTGTGATCAATGAAGTTAATATCGTTTAGACAAATGCTTTAAAGTCGATCACTGCTATCATGCCATATTTTGTGTTTATGCATGAATGAG
Source organism: Schistosoma turkestanicum (assembly GCA_944470395.2). Lineage (NCBI taxonomy): Eukaryota > Metazoa > Platyhelminthes > Trematoda > Strigeidida > Schistosomatidae > Schistosoma > Schistosoma turkestanicum. Next base: position 72,045,662 of record OX103979.1, read on the forward strand.
AAACGTATGAAATGCTAACAATTGTTTTCCGATCGTAATTTTTGAATTTTAGGAAAATTGTCCAATGTCATAGATCATCGATCAACACCATGGTTGAAATATACTCATGAAATGACATATTTAGGAACACTTAATTTTCTCTTCAAGTTAATAATAATGGTTTCGTTCAGATAGTTTACTATTTAACGTTCAAAATTTCATCCGTTTATTTTCAAATAAATTTACATAAAAAAATATTTCCATAAAATATATTCAATTTACTTCAACTCTCGTTTAATTGTTGCATGATTAAAGGGCAACGAATATTATTTATTCCTAAAATGGATATTAGGCGTTCATGCTACAAAGGGTTATGAAACATCGGAATCGACTAGAATAACGTCAAGATAGGGAGATAATAATAAACAAAACAGTACATCGATTTAAAAATAATAAAAAAGTGGAATGTTTAATTTTATTTTGCATTATATATAATTAAAAGATGCAGACGTTCTCCTTAAATTCGCGAATCTGTATTTAGTTACACAAGTTGATTTCCTCTGTCCATTGATTACAATTATCACGTTTTGCGTATAAAAACCTAGGTACTGTATTTCTTATAGATATATGCTGGTCCTACCTTCCAGTATATTGCAACACGCGTAGCCTCAACATGTGAACGATATATCATTATTTAGTAGGTTTACGAAAAAATAAACCATAGATCAAGTGACGTTGATTGTTGTAATAACAACATCGCAAACAACAGTGTGTATATATACTTTCAAAGTTCAGTCAACTAATGTTTTTGATATATTTAACAAACTTATTCATTTGTATGATGTTTGCGGAGTACTAGGTTTAGTCCTAATATAGTAACTAGTGTCATGCCTCCACATAAACTTGAGTTCGCTCATATTTAATTTGATTACGCCTTTCGATTAACTTATGTAATCAAGCTATTTGTATAGCAACAACTCATATGTACCATTGGTATTTTTTATTATCTGATTTGTATGAGCTTGAATGACTTAACATTGCTTACGCCCACGCGCTGACTCATCCTTTTCGCTTTAATGTTAATTTCTTGATACCCCTATGAACTCACATGACTTGTCTCGCTTGCTTTTGACCTTGTCAGTCATTCGTCGCTTTTATTCATGTCTGTGCATGCTTATTTCGCTTGTCATATGTCTGTCTTATTTTTGCCTGACTATATATTCTTAGTCATGCTCTATCTATAGGAGTTGGCTCTTAGCCTTCTCCAATTCGCTTCGCCCATTTGTTCACATTGTAACCCATGGAGTTGGCTCGAAATCCTTCTCCAGTTCACATCGCTTCATTTGATTTATTCACTGCTTCTCCGCTTCGCTTTGTGGTGTGTCCTGAACAAACGTATTCATCACTTTGTGTTCATCTTCTAATTTATCAACCGTCAGACGCTATTTGGCAATGATTGTCTGAACGAGTTAATTACCCAGCTAAAGAACACGCAGTAAATCGTCACACTACACTATAATGAAAACATTATAATTCAGTTACAAGGTAAGAAATCGGAAATATGAGAACACCATTGAAATGGTGTGAAAATAGAAAGGCCACATGGGATTTAAAGGTAGATTACCTACATAAACTATCAACAATTTTCCACGAAAGCTGAAAGTCTAGACCGCTGAGACGATATCAGAGAGCCCTAATATACAGCGTCAGTTAATCCAAGATATAGCGCGTTTTCATAGATTGTCTTTGCTGAAGATTGCGGCAGATTATCACTAAGTGTACTCATCAGAGATTGGTAAGGAAATTACCTGATTTCTAGTGGAGAGTCGTATAGTTTAGAGTTGAACAGTGTTTTTCGAAGGCAGCTGAAGATATTCTGAATAGTGACTCAGTATCACAATTATTCAGAATCAAATAGTAACACCGTCAGATCATATACTAGTAATCCACAGGTTAAGTTTTTGCGCGCGAGCCCCAAGACCTAAAGTTCGATTCTCGCAAGTGAGAGTCCCCTACTATAAAGAATCCGCGGTCAAATGACTCCAATTCTCTAGTCGTTAACTATGACTGATCGTTTCTGGAATTTGATGAAACGTAAGTATCTCATAACTCTATAGTGCAAGTCCTATTTGTTTGTAATTTTGGGAGAATCGTCTTCGGCGATATTCGAATAGCACAACAAGTAAACATGATCAGATTCAATCTAAACAATTTAATTGACAATGACATAGTTTTGTATAAGTGATGAATTTTTACACTTTGTATTTTTGGCAGTTTTGTCCAATCTTACTCTAGTTGTTTAACAGGGTGAAAGTTTGTGATGTAGTTCTTTCATCAAGCTGGTTGATTTGGTTGTATAGCTTTCATTATTGCGCTGTTGAACAACATCATTGCCACAAACTTCAGAAACAAACGAAGTTATCGACATTTTTACGTCTGGCCTGGACATCGATCCATCCTTATTCATTTTTCAGCACCTTCTTTTGTGAAAAACACTATATGGGACAAAGTGCACGTCTTCTTCAGCCTCTTTTACTCGAACCCGATTTAGCAGAAATATTGACATGCGTTTGATTGTAACAATGTAAAAATACCTGATAGGGGTGGCACAAGGAACAGTGGAGTATTGTGAGAAGCCTGACACAATGGTCAATCAACAAACACATCGACGTTTGCTCAATTCATCAACCGATCACAAAATTCATCGACAAACTTCAGACACAAAGCAAATCTAAATAGGGATACAATCGATACGAAAGTTCAGTCATACTAACTAATCAAGATCAATAACAATGGAACAAATCACCAACACAATTATCAAGAGGTAGGCAAAATTTTCATTCTGACCGAGTCGGTCTCGAGTGCTTTCACGAATATCAAGTTGTCTGTCAAATATCCGCTACCCACACCATGTAGGTGTGATTCTTCAGGGATCTAACATCCTCAACAGCAATCGATTGCATGAAGGGAGTGTTGACATTAAATGGTTAACATCTCCTGACAGCTACTCGATAACAGCAATAATATTAAGGATCACTGGAAACTGAGAATATGGTTCCGAAAGATATTTATCAGCTTTGGTTGAATTCAAGAAACTGAATAAATTAAAAAATGAATGCATTCGCATCAATCTAACCACCATTTATCGATGTTACTAAAGGTTTTCGACTATTGACCGCACGCAGTGTAAATGAATGTTCTTCACCGTAATGAATAAATGGACACTTGATCAGTGAGTGTGAACGGAATTTTCTCTAAATAATGTGTAATGTCTTCTTGAACGGAAGCCTAAATGCACTGCCGAATCCCAATAAACATGATTCTGTACAGTAGGAGCGATTTGTGTATGAAGATTGAAATAGTGGGTAAAAATTCGGTGGATCCATGTTTAGAAGTGTGATACGGTAGAAGACATTGAGGCAAACATCAAACCACACGTCAGGCTATCGGCATCTGATAAACAGTTGTAGGAGGTCTTTATAAGTTCATTTGTTTTCACTTTCATACCATCATTTTGTAGGTGATACACAGTGTTGTGTACCTGATTCTTATATCCGGCATGATTGTGAGACAAAATGGCTTTCAAAGCCATTCAACGAATCAGATCGATCAATTCAACATCGCCAAAAATACTTGATTTAAAGTTGTTTAAACAATTATTGTCAATTTATTTATTTAATAATCATGCATTTTATCAGTGCAACGGGAAATTAAATTTATACCCTAATTCACACATTCAGTAACAGTGATTCCGAATGTTCTGAGATTGTAATATGAGTAAGCTATTACTTTATTATTTTTATTAATAATTTGTCTAGGCTCTTGGTATTCTATATATGAGTAACGCGCAACATCGTTGGATAATTGAAGTCTGATAATAAAATTAATCAATCTCAATAAACTTATAGATTTGAAGCGTTTACTGGCGGTATATAACTATTTTTTTGGCAATTCACGTGTTCGCTGAGCAGTCTCACACTAAGATGAACTAGCTACCCAGCTGATCCGTCATGTCGCCGAATAGTGACTTCATTTGAAATGTAACAAGATTTCACTGGAATCATCTCGGTTATTCGTCTAAACTAAGGAATACAAAATCAGGTGAAGTATGATAATTAAAACTCACATAAAATGAGTATACTGTGGAAGTAATATTTAATTATGTTTCGAAAAATACAAGACGCTTCTTCAACGTGAATATGATTACACGGTTTAAAACGTGTTAAAAACATTTACATAAAAATACATGACCTGTTTAAGGCCAAGTTATTTTTGTTACTTCTTCATTTTCTGTTACACAATAATTTACTCACACAATGAACTCAGTGCTGCGTCTTATTTAGTTATTTTTACACTCCCAAGTAGCACTAATTTTTCTAGTTGAATATAAATCTGTTTAGTTTTTATTTGAAATAGACAGGTTACTCTATTCACTGGGTCGATCGACATTGTTCAGCTGTAAACTGGTTGATTAGAATGCACTCTACTCTCCTGGGCGCAACCTTATCAACACTTACAACTGTGTGAGTTTCACATTGCCTATTATCAATTATACTGTTCTCACTTACACGCTATTGACTTACCTTGGCCCCTTAGTGTTATCTATTGCTCCGCTTTTAAGCGCGACACTCTTTATATCTCCTGCTTAGCTAGTTAAGTACATCTTCCCCACTACATTCAAAATGCTTATATCTTGTTTGAAAATTCTTACTATTTCTCCATAACTGTTAACTGTATAGCATTGATGCCTAACCAATAGTTCATAAGTTGTAATAGCCACACGAGTTTGTGAAAGGAACTTGCAGAAATAGTGTTTCTCAACAGGATGAGAGACATAGAACACCGGGTAGAACTCAATAGCTTCTTTTAAACATTTAACATGAGCCCAACAACACAAAAGGAGGGAGGGTGGAGTTACTGACCAGCAAACATTGATGGTGTGGGCGATGACTTCAAACCACCCATGTTTGTGGGGCAGAACATTTTGTTTGCTTTCGGCTCTTTAGATTGATGAGACGACTAATCAGTAACACTGTGGTTGCTCTGTAGTGCCTCCACATATATTCCAGTACTCTTACATCTAACTTGGTTAAGCCCTTTCGATTAATTTATTTAACCAAGCCATTTGTATAGCAACAACTCATATTTACCATTGTTATTTTTTATTATCTGCTTTTTATGAGCTTGTACGACTGAGCATTGCTTACGCTTACGCACTTACTCATCCTTTTCGCTTTAATGTTAATCTCTTAATATTCCCATGAACTCACATGATTTGTATCGCTTGCATTTGACCTTGTCAGTCATTCGTCGCTTTTATTCATGTGTGTGCATATCTATTTCGCTTGTCATATGTCTGTCTTATTATTGTCTGACTATATATTCTTAGTCATGCTCTATCTCTTGGAGTTGGCTCAACAGCCTTCTCCTATTCGCTTCTCCTCTTCGCTCATTCGCATATTCACATATTCGCTCGCTAGTGTATCTGCTCAGTCTGTATGTGGTGTGCCTCGAATAAATGTATACGATACTTGGAATTCATCTTCTGATTTATAAATTCAGTTTAAGAACACGCAGCCATCGGGCACACTACATAATGGTGAGCCCAACGTCAACACAATTGGCCACCATACATAATGGTTACCCCGCCGTTGAATCTACGTACTCATCACAAAGCTGCCCGCCGCTCTCAGGATGTTTCCTGATGCTGACGAAAAATCGAACGCTTACAATTAACTGGTAATTTCGACGTAGAATCGAACGCAATCATTCTTCCGTGCATTCGCTCGCCAGTGCACTACAAAATGGTTATCTCGACGTCAGCGAAATCGGCTACCATACAAAATGTTGAACCCGTCGTTCATTCATATCACTCCCTATTTGCTTCGCTCGATTCATTCGTCCATACGTCTTCACAGAAGATCAGTAAACTCTCACTACATAATTCGACGATTCCGATGACAAATCGAATATAACCAACCAGTTGGTAATTTCGAGGACAAATCGAACAGAACCGCTAACTGGAAATCCCGACGCCATTCAGCGACAAAGCAGCTCTCCTACTTAATGCATTAGCTGAACGAATCAAGCATTATCTTATCGTCATTTTGATTATGTACCAACCTGTCGCATTAATCTATTTCTCGAATTATCCAATTATCGCTATCATTATCGTATTAATGTGAAAGAACCATTATTATGATTAATCATGATATTATGACAATAATGGAATTATCTTAATCGCTAATCGAATCGCATTTCGAATATTCTGTTCATGGCAGGACATTTGTAACTCACGGAATTATTTTACTTCTTTCGACAAAACGAACGACGTTCATGATTAAGGTGAGTTCGTTCCATTTATTTTGCCGTATCGCATTATCATGTTTCGAATCGCTTATCAAAGCAATGGCTCAACAACAATTATCGTCTATTATTATTTCCGTGGCTATACGATTATCGAATTGGAGATATCTTCGATGTACTCGTCAGCTGCTCGTACTCGAAAATCTTGCAGCCTGCTAAGTAAATTGGTGGTATGATATTACGCACATGCACACGAAACAGCAGTTCAAGCAGTCGAGCGAACCTCCTGCACGCTGATATTAGCATGTTTTTCGACTACCCCAACGCTGGCAACGGTTTGCAACGCTATCATAGACATAAGTTTGGAGTCATATACTCAATGGTAGAAACTTATGTTCTCGATATGCATCTAATGTTTATGCATCGCATTGGTACGCAGCTTTGTTCTCCAAATTTTTTTCACGATAATCTCGACCGCAATTTCTTCACCTATGTGCAGCCACTCGATTTATCGATGAGCCTTACCGTAATGTCTATGCGATTATCGAATTCCGTCCAAACTGTCATGCCTAAACGATATTAAATATTTTGCAGCATTTGTATTACATTTTCGTATCGTACAACTGCTCCTAATGTATTCTATTCGAAATCGATTATTTTTGCTAATAACCGCTTACCACATATTTTTGATCTGTTACTATGCGAACTTACGAACGTACTCGAACAAGGTAACTTTAATTTTCGTACCTTTCGATGTTTTCCGACGATTTTGATTTTTTTCTCGCAAACAAAGACATTTTCGTAACCTTGTTTGCTGGAAGGGGGCTATTGTAGTGCCTCCACATATATTCCAGTACTCTTACATCTAACTTGGTTAAGCCCTTTCGATTAATTTATTTAACCAAGCCATTTGTATAGCAACAACTCATATTTACCATTGTTATTTTTTATTATCTGCTTTTTATGAGCTTGTACGACTGAGCATTGCTTACGCTTACGCACTTACTCATCCTTTTCGCTTTAATATTAATCTCTTAATATTCCCATGAACTCACATGATTTGTATCGCTTGCATTTGACCTTGTCAGTCATTCGTCGCTTTTATTCATGTGTGTGCATATCTATTTCGCTTGTCATATGTCTGTCTTATTATTGTCTGACTATATATTCTTAGTCATGCTCTATCTCTTGGAGTTGGCTCAACAGCCTTCTCCTATTCGCTTCTCCTCTTCGCTCATTCGCATATTCACATATTCGCTCGCTAGTGTATCTGCTCAGTCTGTATGTGGTGTGCCTCGAATAAATGTATACGATACTTGGAGTTTATCTTCTGATTTATAAATCGAGCTATAAGAACACGCAGTTATAGGCACACTACAGCTCTTATACGCTTGCTACTTCTGTGGTTCATCTTTCCAAAACTATGCTGAGGTCGCTATTCTGTCGAGACACCCGCAACATTCTTACTCAGGCGCTTACAGTATGACTTAGAGGTTGGCATTCAATAATAAAAAAATCAGTTAGACAGTGCGAGATTTCACTCATCAAATTTTTATGTTTACAAACTCTACTCTTTCAACTAGAATTTCGATTTCAACGTACATAACTCCAGCTTCTTACTTCGACTTCTCTTCTATCCACCTGACACTGCACAACTCTCCCTTCTTTTTGCTGTACTCCTTTATCTGTGCGTTATATTCTTATATTCCCATAATTTACTTTAATTTAAGTGGTCAGTATGAATTTTATCTTTACTTACTACTGTATTGACTACTTCAACATGACAGGTTAAGTAGTGCTTTGGTTATATATATACACTTGCCACACTGCTGCCTTTTTCTCTCTCTCTTCTCCTTTTCAGAACCCCATTCACGGTGGGAAATCATTGGCGACTCTAGGGAACATTCACCCTATGTACATGACTGTCTGGATCACAGCTCGCATCAAGCGCGTTCCGTATGACCTTTCCCAACAAATTCACTATTGATCTCGAAAAATAGCCAAAAGAACCTATTGTGCACCTTCCTTCCTTATTTGTACTCTACTATTGAAAGTGTGGCTGTATAATACTGTTTCTGTCAGTGACATGGTGTAAATATGCAATCAGAAACTGATTCTTATACTTAATTTAACTGCTATAACTTTACAGTAATTGTGAAAGCATTTGTGACAATTTGATCTAGCCTGTAAACTGGCGTGACTCTTGTAACGTAGTTATTTGAGAATAAATTATTATTATTATTATTATTATTATTATTATTATTATCAAAATCAGTATACGCTAGAACCATGCGACTGAATGAGGATAGCTGTATTAGATGGTCGCTTTTTTTCTTATTTTCAGCTGTGACACTACAAGAACCACAAAGATATCTTTCCTTTTCACTTAGTTTTCCTATTTGAGGATTGAAATCACCAGTCAATATTAATACTTCACAGCGCACAACTTTACAACCGCAACAAAATTTTCGCTTCTCATTTTTAACCTCATCTGAGCTGCAGTCAGTGGGAGTGTTCATATATACGACAAAGAGGCAGTGGGAGGTGTCTATATCTTTCGGAATTCTGAATATACCGTTGAGTCGTGCAACACATAAGCGACTTTCTACTGGTATCCATCTGAGAGAGCTACTTCTGCCCCATGACTCAATGCTAAGCCTACAATAGCATAGCCACGGGTGACAACACCATAGCTTCCAGACAAACAAAGAGTGAATCGATTTATTTGTTTATTTTGACATGGCGAGGTTACATGAATGACGCCACTAGCATCCAATATGTGCATTTCGGAGACGCAGCATACATCGATGACGAGAGAACCAGAATCCTAGCTAAGGGTACCCATTGTCCTATTCATCACGATGTCCCGAATCAAATGTTCCAACATGTAATTTCGAACAGGGTCTCGAGGGACCGGGAACAACGTCTGCTGAATTCACTACGCTCGTATTTAAATCGCACCGCCCCTGGAAAAAGAAATCAGTGAGGTAAGGTGCGATGCGAAACGTTCAAGAACGATGAGCTGCAGTTCTTCATCATTGTTAGAAGTGAGAATGAGAGTAACAGCTGCATCAAATGCACGAATTCACCACTATCCCTTATCAGTAACGACCAAAATAAAATTTCAATGTCATCCGAAATGTGACTGAATATGACGCGTTCCTAAAGATCTGAGAAATTGACATGGCATCACAGCGTCTGCTGCATGTCGTACATCTAATAGATTTACTTTTTAATCTATTGTTTCATGCTCCACAACTTGTTCACATCTATCTTACGAAAACAAACAGGTTTCAGTGTTCTGGATATCTTGATGTATTTGTGTAATTTTCAAATACCTACTGTAAATGAATTTCTACAGTGGCCGTTCCAATGGGTTCCAGTAGGTGCACTCCTGTACGATTCTCCCAGTCCCAGGTCCAACAAATCAAAAAGGACAAAAATTCTAGGAGAAAGCGTCTTATTTAAATAAAAACATGGAAATACAAAGCATTACCTGGAAATAATGCCTCTTCCAGGATACAATTACTCCGAAGAGTATCAGAAACAGTGTTAGATAAGTGACGCTAAGTCCAGCGGCCACTGCATCAATCCAAATATGGCTGTAGCCATATTAAAGATCAAATTTAAACAACATATATACAGATCAGAAGCAAACACAGAAACTTCAATATAAGTACAAAATACAGAAAGAATAACAATATACAATGATAAAATCTCAAATTAGAATCAAATAAAATACCAAAAATGTCAACAGAAAAAGTCCGTCATGTCATAACAAAAATATGTAAACATTGAGGGATTTTCCAAAAAACAAAACATTCAAAAAGGATTCTACACCGGCCCGCAAAATCCCTCCATGCAAAAAGAGCAAGCGTTAATGACACTTTATTTAGGGTTCCCAGTTATCACCTAATCCACACCGGAATAACGTGTAGGACTTACAGCAGTACGCCTACCCGCCATCCAACATGGATATGACCTATCGTGTTAACTAGGTACCTATACTTTCCCATCAGGCCCTTGATTCCCCTATCTATCGTGGAATGACCTAACGGTAGTATAAACCTTACCCAATTAACCCATACGAACATGAACAACACGTCGCAAAACTGGTCATATCCTATCCGAAGACTACATTCCCTATCATGGGGACGAGTCGCCAATCCACCACCACTTGCTCCGATCAGCAGATACAATGAAGTCCGTGATGCTAACTTATCAACAGAAGTTTTTGACCCATAAATAATATGCAAGGGTGGGATCTCCAATTTTGACATTTCATCGTCTCTAGAAGACTTTAAGTAGCGTAACGTGGGATCAATATTTATCTCTCCATCTCCTGATACAGAGGAGGTTTGATCAGCATTCGTCATCGTCGGTAACTCATTTGTCACATCAGTGACATCCAGATTATTATCAACGTCATCATGATTCCGTTCTGCCAGACAAGTCTCGTCGATTCGGTCTGCATTAGCATCCGTAGAGTGGAACTCTTCCATTTTTGTATAACTCATATCACTACATGAAAGAACAGCATTAGTATCGCAATTCGAAACTGCTATACTCACTTGTTGTTCTTCATGTTCTGTTTCAGAGACACAAGACATATGCTCATCAATAGCATCGTTATCACACAACACTGTAGACTGGCTGTTACCATCAGACACTTTCTTCTCATCATCACTCGACTGACAGTCAACCGGAATAGGAACAGTTACAGTTGCACAACCTTGTGCATCTTCAATCATTTTAACCTTCGTGACGAGGTCCAATGACGTCGAAACACTAGGAGGCTCATTCGATGAAGTTGATAGACTGCATTTATACATACGTACTTACTTACGTACTCCTGTTTCTCCCAATGGAGGATAGGCCACTCACCATTCTTCTCCAAATAACTCTGTCCTGAGCTTCGCTTTTCAGTTCTGTCCGATTTTTCTTGATTTTTCTCATATCTTTCTCTATTTCTCGGCGTAATGTGTTCCTTGGCGTTCCTCTTCTCCTTTTGCATTGAGAATTATAAGTGAGGCATTGTCTAGTGACGCAGTTATGTGCTTTTCGTAGTGTGCGTCCCATCCACTTCCACGATTCTTCCTGATTTCTTCCTCCTCTAGAATCTAGTTTGCTTTCTCCAACAGTAGGCTGCTTTTGCGTACTTTGCGTAGACAGCCATTTGTAAAATCTTGTATCTTCTAGATGATTGTTGATGGTGCTTTCCAGAAATGTAAAGGTGCAAACGTCGTCCAACGCATCTCCTTCAATCGTAATTTAGTGTTGTGTTGTATCGGCGAGCCTTGCTTTTCCCTTTATGTATGGTGAGAACTACCACTGCTGATGATGGTGCTACACTGATGGTCTTCTCTTGTATTTGTTATTGCGTGTGCGATAGAAGATCCAGGTCATCTGCGAAGCCCAGATATTTCAGCTGTAACCTGGCTGACCATTGAATACCATGGGTCCCTCCAGTTGCTGACGTCTTCATAATCCGGTCGATCACAAGGAGAAATAGAAATATTGAGAGTAAGCTACCCCTCCTGACACTTTTCTTCGCCTCAAATGAGTCTGTCACCTTTCCTCCATGCACGATTTTGCAGTTCAATCCATCATATATTCACAGGCACGCCGTACGGTTAAAGAAGCCTACACAGTGTTTTCTGGTCCACGCTATCATATGCTTTCTCATAGTCTATGAAACTGATGGAGAGTGGTGAGTTTCATTCAACTGATTGCTTCACAATTATCCGTAATGTTGCAATTTGGTCAGTACACGATCGACCTTAACAGAATCTAACTTGCTGATCTCAAAGTTGAGCGTCTACGAAGTCCTTCATTCCGTTAAGCAATACACTGTTGAAGACTTTGCCTGGTATTGAAAGAAGAGTGATGCCTCTGTAATTCTCACACTTGCTGAGATCGCCTTTCATTAGTATTTTGAACAGGTATCCTTATTTTTGATCTGATGGTTTTTGTTACTCGTCCCGAATTTTTTTGAGGAGGACGTGAAATATTTTCACGGTTGCTTCAACATCCAGAATGATGTCTGGTCCTGATGATTTGTCTCTCTTCATTTGTCTGATGGCGCTAATATTTATTGTGAGGTCCGTCGATGCTGCTTCGAACGTTCTGTGTGTTCAGCTGAGCTGGCCGATTCAAGAATTTACTCAAGTGCTCTACTCACCGGTTTCGCCCTTCTGCAGAGTTGCTGATTACCTTGACCTCCTTGCTTTTCACTGGTCGTTCTGGTTCACGATGATTTCTGACAAGCTTCTTTGTTGTTTCGTATAATTGTCTCAAGTTTCCGTCTCATGCAGCCTTTTCTGCCGTCATTTCTAGATCTTCCACATATTTTCTTTTGTCAGCTCTGATGCTCTTCTTCAATTCCCTGTTTGCTCCTGCGTATGAAGCTTGTGACTTTACTTTCTTCGCTCTTGTTGGTTTGATAGTGACTGCTGCCCTCATGTTCCTCCTTTCTTCAATTGTTGCAAGAGTACCAACATACATTCAATCCTTGTACGTATGTGAGGCATTTTCCTCTTTACGATCAGTGTAGAATTCTTTTTGAATGTTTTGTGTTTTTGGAAAATCCCTCAATGTTTACATATTTTTGCTATGACATGATGGACTTTTTCTCTTGACATTTTTGGTATTTTATTTGATTCCAATTTGAGATTTTACCATTGTATATTGTTATTCTTTCTATATTTTGTACTTATATTGAAGTTTTTGGGTTTGCTTCTGAATTGTACATATATTGTTTAAATTTGATATAATATGGCTACCGCCACATTTTTGGATGGACGCGGTGGCTGCTGGACTTAGTGTCACTTACTAGCTATTGTGCTGGATACTCTACGGAGTAATTTAACCCTGGAAGAAACACAAATACCGTAAGACTCTGTATTTCCATTTTATAATAATAAAGAGACGTTTTCTCCTAGAATTTTGCCCTTTTGATTTGGCTGGGACCTGGATCTAGGAGGAACGTACAGGAGTGTTTCTATTGGAAACAATTGGGACAGCCACTGTCGAAATAAATCTACAGTCTGGTATTTTCTTCTATTTTGAATTATACTTTGTGGAATTTCTTCTTTCGTGGACTATACTTTGTGGAAATTTCTTCTTTCGTGGATTATACCTTGGAAATATTCGTCGGAACTCATATATTTTGGAACTATTCGGATTATTAAGAATTATAAAGAAACATTTGGAATTTTAATCGTTTATCACACTAGACTTCCTTGGAGGAAGAAGTTGGATTTTTTACCGTAATTTTGAACTGAACTTTGGAATCACTCTATTTTGTATCTGTTACCTTTTCTACTGAACTTTATTTATGATGTCAAACCGAAAAAAATCACACATGAGGACGGTGGAAGAGCTCGACGGATCACAGGGCTCTAGGCAAGTCGTTAGTGATAACTTTTTTATGGGTAACCCACATGTTATGTCTGATATTTATTATTGTAAGTCATCGATAGAGGGTTTAGAACTACCTAAGGTTGAACTCTCATTTTTTGATGGAAGGTCTCGCGACTATTTTAGGTTCATACGACAAATAGAATCGTTTATAGAACCTCGAATCAAGGATGATCAAGTGCGTTTATTGTATTTAATTCATTATTGTAAGGGAAAAGCAAAAAATGCGATTGAAGGCTGTATTATTATGGATCCACAATCAGGATATAAGAGAGCTAAGGCCATTCTAAAACAGCTCTTTGGACAGTCGCATGTAATAGCGCGAGAAACCTTAGAGGACTTATTTAGAACTGGGAATGTAGAATTTAATGATCCTGAATCATTGACGAACTTGGCTATTAAAATGCAGAATGCTGCTTTAACTTTAGAACAGCTCAATTGTACAGCTGAACTTAACTCTATGGCTACTTTAGAACGAATAGTAAGGCTCTTACCTCGTCGAATGCAAGCCCAGTGGGCAGAGCTAGTATTCAAGTGGGACGAAGAGGAGAGAGAGCCCAATTTTAACGAATTGACGGAATTTATTATGTCTCGTGCTAAGATAGCTAGTAGTAGGTTTGGAAGATTAGCTTATCAGGCTAAAACAGGAAATAATACGGAAGCTACTAGTGGTCTGCGTGCGAGACATGAGGATTTTTCGTTTCTACCTAAAGCACGCTCGGAAGATAAGAGATTTGTCAATTATATCACGAAAGCATACGCTGATGAAGGACGAGTATGTGACCGTAACGATGTAAAGCCTCTTGATGCGTGTCCTAGCAAGAAGCCGGTTGGTGTAACAGATAAGATGGCTTTTCTAAGTGTAGAAAAGAAAGAAAAAGGTGAAAAGTGTAGGCATCAAGATGGATCCGAAGTGTGTGATGATAAAAGCCTCTTAGCTGCTCGAAAAGCCTGGAATGGTTATTTGGATTCGAGTAATCAGAGGTTAATGAGTTCAGCAAATATGAATAAGACCCAGGCAGGATTGACTGAACGGAATAAAGCTTATTTTCGGAACCCTTCAGTTAGGGTAAATTATATAACTGGACCTAGAGTAGATTCTAGGATAAGTGATGGTGGTACAGTAACGGCTAAGAAGCCTAGGAGACATGATGCTACTATTACTAAGAAGCCTGAACCTCATGCTCTTTCGGATGCTACGACTAGCTATGGAAATAGTAGCCATCAGAACCTTAGTAGTGACAGTGATAATAAGGATATAGAAAGTGTCAGCAGTTCACTTATAGGGACTAGTTTATCGACTTCATCGAATGAGCCTCCTAGTGTTTCGACGCCATCGGACCTCGTCACGAAGGTTAAGTTGATTGAAGATGCACAAGGTTGTGCAACTGTAACTGTTCCTATTACGGTTGACTGTCAGTCGAGTGATGATGAGAAGAAAGTGTTTGATGGTAACAGCCAGTCTACAGTGCTGTGTGATGACGATGCTATTGTTGAGCATATGTCTTGTGCCGCTGAAACGGATGCTAATGCAGAACGGAATCATTTAGACGTTGATAATAAACTGGATGTCACTGATGTGACAAATGAGTTACCGACGATGATGAATACTGTTCAAACCTCCTCTGCATCAGGAGATGGAAGGATAAATATTGATCCTACGTCATGCTACTTAAGGTCTTCTGGAGACGATGAAATGTCAAAATTGGAGATCCCACCCTTGCATATTATTTATGGGTCAAAAACTTCTGTTGATAAGTTAGCATCACGGACTTCATGGTATCTGCTGATCGGAGCAAGTGGTGGTGGATTGGCGACTCGTCCCCATGATAGAGAATGTAGTCTTCGGATAGGATATGACCAGTTTTACGACGTGTTGTTCATGTTCGTATGGGTTAATTGGGTAAGGTTTATACTACCGTTAGGTCATTCCACGATAGATAGGGGAATCAAGGGCCTGATGGGAAAGTATAGGTACCTAGTTAACACGATAGGTCATATCCATGTTGGATGGCGGGTAGGCGTACTGCTGTAAGTCCTACACGTTATTCCGGTGTGGATTAGGGGATAACATGGGAACCCTAAATAAAGTGTCATTAACGCTTGCTCTTTTTGCATGGAGGGATTTTGCGGGCCGGTGTAGAATTCTTTTTGAATGTTTTGTGTTTTTGGAAAATCCCTCCATGTTTACATATTTTTGCTATGACATGATGGACTTTTTCTCTTGACATTTTTGGTATTTTATTTGATTCCAATTTGAGATTTTTACCATTGTATATTGTTATTCTTTCTATATTTTGTACTTATATTGAAGTTTTTGTGTTTGCTTCTGAACTGTACATATATTGTTTAAATTTGATATAATATGGCTACCGCCACATTTTTGGATGGACGCGGTGGCTGCTGGGCTTAGTGTCACTTACTAGCTATTGTGCTGGATACTCTACGGAGTAATTTAACCCTGGACGAAACACAAATACCGTAAGACTCTGTATTTCCGTTTTATAATAATAAAGAGACGTTTTCTCCTAGAATTTCGCCCTTTTGATTTGGCTGGGACCTGGATCTAGGAGGAACGTACAGGAGTGTTTCTATTGGAAACAATTGGGACAGCCACTGTCGAAATAAAATCTACAATCAGTGTATAACAACAGTTCCCCTGAAGCTAGTCTCAGTTGTCTTACCTGTGTCCAATACTTTTCACTAATGCCGAGGACCTCGAGGTTGTATCTTTTCATTTCTGCCACAACTTGAAATAGTCTTCCAGTCTCCCACAAATTACGAACATTCCATTAACCGAAAAGAATGGTTGCTCTGATTGTCAGAAGTGGCGTCGGCCCTGCGACTTCCGAGGAAACTCGGCTTTCATCACGCGACCTCATAATTCTTCTTCCAACTCCCAGCGCAGAGTTTAAAACGTTTGATTTAATATTTCTGGTTAGCATTTTTTTAGCAAGTTAGTTTTTAGTTAGGATCGAGGCATCACACTCATGCTTAATCTCGTCCTTTATACAGGCTTGGGACCGGCAGTAGCCTGAAGCGTCTGCAGGCTGAGTTTTCAGGTGTAATAGCACTAAATTAAAACGTTATTTCCATGAGTTATGGCTTTCGTACTGTTTATGTTGCCTTCTCAGACTGTTGTTTATCGTAGGACGGTTGATAGGGTGAGTCGGAGGATACCTTGAGATAGGCAATTATATGTGTTAGTCATCCTAAAGAAACTCATATTTCCGGCAGATATCGTTCTCGTAATTCGTGATTACGCACGTTCAACATTTTGAATGAGGAAAAAGATATTTCAATGCTTGTCTCCTTAACTTTAATCCTGTTGAAATATTCAACAGTTTCACTGTATTGTAACATAAAATACGTTGAGTGATATACTCGTTGTAGTATCTTCTATTTCACTTGTGGTACTGAAACTTAGACATTCTTTTGAGTAGTCTAAGTGAATGACCTAGTATAGAACCGAAAATACACAAACTATTCAGTAGTAAATAATATGATGTTTGACTGCGGAAATCGCATTGTTATCTTACCTTTGTTTTCTAGTTTCAATAAAATGTTTACAGCTGTTGACAGCAAAATCACAACCCAGTCCTTTTCCCCATTTGAAATCGTCGGCCACACAGTAGACGACATCATACATTCTGAAATAGATCAAATACAGAACATCAGTCAGATAGAAAGAACACGATGTCGAGTGAAGGAAGTGATTAGACATCTCCAAAACGTATTTCTACCTTTTTATATCATCCTAATTTTAAGTCACTACTATAAGAAGTAAAAGTAAAGAACCTCTCAACTTAATATGTATTTAGAATTGTCTTCTGTTATAACAACTAGTATTCAACAGGTAGATGATGTACCAGTTTAAGAAGCTGAACGCAAAGTCACTTATGTTGATATGAGTTGCGGGCGCGGTCACGAGCTCTCAGATAGCTGACGTTCACCTTATATCACGTATCGATGAATGACTCCGAAATGAACGTGCAGTAAAATATTAGACAAAATAATAATCTGGCTGAAATTATCAAAATTTCTAGCTACGAACCATACTACTCAGAAATGTTTGGCAACATACATATCAGTATGCTTTATTGATTGTACGGTTCACATGGCTACTAACGTTGACCGACACAATTTATTTAAACATCAGATTCGAAACTTGAGTACATAATACGCATCGACCTGAACTACCTAATCACGTCAGATTCTTTTATGTAATCTGGACTTCAGCAATAACTGTAACAATTATTGAGAAGTGTGACATGTTAATGTTACACGCCATATACACAGTAAATACATATTCCTAGTTCACTCAATTCTCGACTGAAAAATCGCAGCATAAATTGTGTAAATCAGTAATACATTTTCGTCTCACAAAGAATCTACGACTTGATATTATTAGGTTTATATTTAATTCAATACTGACCGCCGTGTATTTTGGTGAATTGAGTCTGTGTAATTCATCTTATTTACATTTCTATAAAATCAAAAAATACTATTTTTCAATAAACGGTAAAACCAGAATTTACGAATCCGTTTTCATGAGGGTTCTGTGACACTGTTGCATGTTTTAGTTCTGAGATTATGCTTTCTGTCAGAATGAAAAGACCTAAGATTATCGTTCCTAATAAGTTTGCCACTTAAAAATGCGTCACTTACTTTGTATCCTTGAAGTATGCCAGTGTCATTCTGGAAACAACAGTATTAGTGTCGAGAACATATGTCATCAGATCATTCTGAAGATAAAATTGTAAGGGTGAGTGAAGAAAATTGTGAGATTCTTGAAATAAACAATATTAGTTAAAACAATATTTGTAAAGCTTTTTCTTTTCTTAGCAAACAAACCTGCTAATACATTTTCTTGTTGGTTTGTATGGCATTTATTTATGTACATAAATCATTTATAGGATCTTGAAGTTCAGCTTTCAGTGTTTTATACCATTTTCAAACATTGATTTAGTTAGGCCTCTGAGAATTATGTAGTAACAGTGGATCCGGTGAAAGCAAATATAAACTGCGTGTCCGTTGATGTCGAACTGCTTATGATAGCGTGAACATTCTTTTAGCTTGGACTAACAAGTACAGCGTGCTGACTATTGCATATGTAGTTCGGATTACTGAATTGACTTCGGATTTTTTTTCAATGGGTGTAGTATCGGGTTTGAGATGAGATTTTAGTAGCTGCTTCATTGATAGTATCAAGTGACTCACCTAACCAATTCGTCTATAATTCGTATTTAAGCGAAAAATCCATCACATCTGAGGTAACGTAAGGTAACTTGTGCCACGTTTCACTTGAAACATACAAAAATTTCAAGTTGTTGTAAAACGAATGAAAACATGAGATAGAGAATTTGTGTAGTGCCTCCACATATATTTCAGTCCTCTCACATCTAACTTGGTTAAGCCCTTTAGGTTAATTTATTTAACCAAGCCATTTGTAAAACAATAACTTATATGTACCATTGGCTTTTATTATTGTGTGGTTTGTATGCGCTGGTATGATTGAACATTGTTTACACTTGCGCGCATATTCATACTTTTCGCTTTAATGTTAATCTCTTAATATCCTCATGAACTCACATGATTTGTATCGCTTGCTTTTGACCTTGTCAATCATTCGTCGCTTTTATTGATGTGTGTGCATACCTATTTCGCTTGTCATATGTCTGTCTTATTCTTATCTGACTATATGTTCTTAGTCATATTCTATCTCTTTGAGTTGGCTCTTAGCCTTCTCCAATTCGCTTCTCTGCTATCCTTATTGTGTTGTGCTACAATAAACGTATACGATACTTGGAATTCATCTTCTGATTTATTAACCGTCAGACGTCATTTGGATAAGACAATCTGAACGAGCTTATTACGAAACTTAAGAACACGCCCGAATCGGCACACTACAGTTGAAATAACGTCTAAAATCATCTTATATATATTTAGACACACCGTCATTGACCAACATAATTGGTGAAAATGAATCCGGGTAAGTTAGTTCAAAATGCATGGCACGAAATAAAGTGTTTTCATTTCGAAGCACCAGGTCTAGGTTTCACTAAGTGCCAATAATATTTCTCGTTCAGTCTCAACCTGTTCTAATGTCAAACAGTACATGCTTAACCATGACTTCATGTGACCTTCATATATATTTTTTAACCTTATTGGATGCCTTGTTATACTAAGTCCACATTTGATGACCGTGAATTCATGATCAAAGTTACTTACCCCCATGACACTAGGAAGAAAATGGTCATCTCCCATTAACAGTCCATCAAGTTTATTGCATTCGAAATGTTTTCTTGCTTCTTCCTTCGGAAAGGAATTTGAATAATTGACAAAAACACCGGAAATAATAATTTCATCTTGAGTATTTTATCGCTACTTGATGAGTAACCGTTTCAAACCAACAATTGAACATACTACGAACTAAGTGTTTCCTTAAAATTTCTGATTACTACTTCTTAGTTGCGATTCCATTGGACTAGATTGTAATGAGGATAGTTAACTAATTCACCTGAATGAGGAATGACAAAGTATGCATAGTCCGACACAAATAAACTAGACATATGATAAGCAGAGTATGTAATGCATGCAAACTCATTTACGCGTTTACTTGCCTAAGCACCGTAATCCTGATGAAACACTGGACCCTTACAACCTTCACTGAAAGCATCATTTGTTTTAAAAAGAAGAGTTATGTGATCATTGCAACTTAAACTGCGTTAAAACATTACATATTGAGGCATTTGTTTTCGAAACATTCTTTCAAATAGGAAAACAGGCTTCGTCAGCTAAAACTTTAGATTCTATCGCCATTGATATATGCTGCGTCATCGCAGCGCGCAAACCGGTTCGTAGTAAATGATTTCCATCCCGAGGCAGTTTGAAATGATATCAAAAAGTCTGTAGAAACAGGAGTGATTTCTGCTAGCAAGGTCAACCTTAGGGCTGTGAAGAAGCCATGGATTTCATAGGCATCCTTCAAACTAAAGGACGCTCGTAAACTTATCGCACCTGTCTCAGAACAACACGAACAATGAAGTCAGCTTAAGCACAGCCTGATAAAAAGCCTAAGCAATGATCATGAGCAGTGTTGGCAGGCTAGAGCGAGAAAGATGGCAAGGACTGCGGCGTCAGGCAACTTCAGACAATTGTTCCGACTTTTCAAAAAGCTGGTTTAAGATATGTATCTCCTTCCGAAATGTTTAGAAGACGGATGACCTTATTATTCTTTCTCAATCCAGGAGATTGGATCGATGGGCAGAACACTTTAGAATCAGTTCAGCTGTCCTTCAGCTACAGTTTGGTTGCACACGATCTCCAATCACCCTGATTGTCAAATAGATTTAAGTCCTTCGAGTATTTATGAAGATCGGGGAGAGAGCAGTGGGTTTCGATAGATTTAGTACTGCGATTTTTATGGACGCTGGACATTCCTTAGTAGTGAGAGTGAATGAGATCACAGGCAGAATTCGGTAACTGGATTTGATTCGCCCATGGTGTAGGCAAAACATTCGTTCGCTAACCAAAAAGCAAGTGAACTGCTTAGAAGTCTGATCCATCTTTCTGTACGGATATGAAACATGGCCGGTAAGATAAGAGGACATACGTAGGCTATAAGTATCCGATTACTGATGTCTTCGAAGCATTGCTCGTATATCCTGGGACAGTGTAGCAAGTGACGCTACGGTTAGGAAACGAGTACTAGGAAGGGATGAGAAATCAGTTGATGAAATACTGAAACGTCTTTAGTTGAGAAGATTGAAACGTTTTGTACGTACGCAGGACCATCGACTGACTCAATGAGCTATGTTTCGTGATGTAGGAGTAGGTTGGAAGAAAGCTAGGGTCAACTAAATTAAATCATGGCAGAAATCCATGAAGTCGCTGACAAGTGGACTGCTTCACACTGGTAGATAAAGGCTAACTTGTTAGGGTCAGCGAGAATTAAGCCACCGATGATTGAAGAGCTCGAACGACATAGTTGAAAATCGTATGAAATGGCGCACGTGCATTCATTCATTTTGTTCTCTTAAATTCTAACCTTTGATTTACTCTTCCTCTCTGTTTTTTATTTCTAACTTTATCTCACTAAATTATACTTCTCCATTCATATAATGAGACCAAAATCCTCTCCACTACTGCTAATACATCTACTATCGCTGCCACGTTGTGATTTGAACTAACATTTGCATCACGGTGCTGATGCCGTAAAGCAACTTGAACTGATTTACGTACAAGTAGGACAACAAAAGTCTTGGCATAATGATTAATGGCGGTGAAAGTCGTGTGAATGACCAGAGGAGAATGGGTCAATTTATTTTCTTTGTGATAGGATCAGTCACAGTCTATACTGTAACAATAGAAGATACATTGTTTTCTGACAAAGAATACTTATGACGATGTAATCGAATGACTAAAATAAATCTATAATCTTAGATCAATCTATTCCTTCTCAATATCTGAAGTGACCACATTTGACTAGTGATAGTGTGAAAACAGATAACCAGAATAAGTAATTTCATTGTACCCTGACCTTAATTAAACATTCACATCAGAACCTGACTTTGCACATCATGTCATTGAAGGAGGAAACATTTCGTTCAAACAATGATATAAAAAACAATTAAATAATACCTTGAATTGTAATTCAAAATCACAATTGAATGATGATAGCCATAAATATATTAAGGTTATGGATGACAAATTAGATTCATTGAATTTCAGTGAAATCGTTTACTTATTTGAAAAATAAAAGTCTCATTATATGATGAAATGATAACCATGTGACTCACGAGCATATGAGGCAAAAAAAGCATCATGTTTTTTAGTGGCCTGGAAAAAA
This sequence comes from Schistosoma turkestanicum, assembly GCA_944470395.2. Lineage (NCBI taxonomy): Eukaryota > Metazoa > Platyhelminthes > Trematoda > Strigeidida > Schistosomatidae > Schistosoma > Schistosoma turkestanicum. The sequence continues at coordinate 72,068,217 of OX103979.1, forward strand.
GTACACGTTATAATCTTGGTTTTACTACAAACATTTGGTTGTTTTTTCAAAGTACCTTAAAGTTTCATTCATCTCGTATATCGAGTATGATGGTTAATAATATTAAGATTATTTTCATCTGTTGGCGAGACTCCAGTGAATAGTGATTTGTAAATCTGATGTTTCAGGACGCCGTGTAGGTCGTCTCCACAAAGTCAATGAATGAATGACCAATAACGACTGACACACGTTGCAGTAGTTGAAAGAAAAAATGACATAAAATATATAGTAATATCACAAGCATGATAGTTACGGACCACTGAATGTCATGTTATTTTCTGTGAAGATGATTCATCGTGACACTTTATTTTTATGAGAGAAGAACATGTTGAGTGCAATTATACAGTGGATTTCAAAGATAACTGCTAATGTTCTCGTGCGTGGCAACAGTGCGTCTTTTATAATGGTGTGTACTAACACTGTTGATCAAATTTTTGGATATTCCAGTTCCTATGAACATTCATATTCTTTGGAAGGAAGCACGAATCTCTGTGACGCCTTTGCAAAATCAAACGCATCAAAATCAAAACAGTCTAGTCTGCAGACACGGTTTTGCATCAAAGTATATAATATATTGTTTTTAATTCTAACTGAAGAACAAACATATCAACAAATGATAGGATAAAATTATGAAGGGTTCACTATGTAGCACGAATAATAGAGATTTTCGGACATTTAATCGTGTTCCATTATATATTAAATTTGCTCAGCTACAGCCACAACAGAAAATCTATTTCAGAAAACATAAATCAATGTCTAGAACAAAAGTCAATTACCTTGCAGACTGATTACTTGGTTGCATGAATTTCTGGAAAATGTAGGGATGAAATCCCTTGTAAAAAATGTAGAAATAGATAAGTTAACGGATTTTCCAGATGATGCTTTATTCCGTGAAGTGAGCAATCTATTCGTAAAATTTTCATCGGCAAGAGTGACACTGAAAGCGTCAGTATCTTAATAACCATATCAATGAATCCTAAATCGTCATATCAGTAGTATATTACCGTCGAAAGCACATTGAATTTAATATTTATCATCGGTTAAATACGAAACTCATTTATCATTTTTGACAATTCAGAAAAAATTGTACTTCATCAAGCTCATTCAGTAGATGGCTGTACTCTCAAAATTCCGGAGTTCGTTCATTGCAAAAAGTCAATTTACATATATTCAACATGGGGTTATACTGGCTGTTGATATTCATTCACAGTATGAACCTGTTTAAGATATTCAGAGAATAATTGTAGTACACTGCCAGCAAATGTGTGCGTCCAATGACAAAACACAACCTCATTTTGCTGATTTTCATGTGTACAAGCAAAAAGTGTTTCAATGAAAATTGATTTACACAATAAAAGTGTTCAAAACATGCACCTACCAATACATGAGCTATTTCATGTTCAGTTAAAACTTCCAGGAACTGATCGTCTTCTTTGGGAATCTGATCCTTTGTATAACAATAGTTTATCACACCTATGAAAGGTCTAGATATAAGCGTCGATAAACGATTAAAGGTCTATTTAAGTACTGTGACTTCATAAGAATAATTTCATTTACAGTACGGAAATTACCGTCTCTAAGTTTTTATTATGTTAACAATGTTGAAGATGAAGTTTGAAACGTTTAAGTAATGATCACACTTTTACAGTTTTCGATATAATGGCAGACGAATCGAGAACACGTAAAGCTAATGTACAGAAAGACACAAGGCGCAAATTATCTGCTGAGTTAACAAAAATAACTAATCATCGAACCTTCTAGTGCAAAGATGTCATACTATGAAACAATGAGAAAAATGATTATTTTTTCTGCGAAACAAAATAAATACTGAACGTTATTAACCCTCGTTAATTAAAACAACACAAAACCGTTTCTCATGGTAAGCTCACACATAACACTGTAGAAGACATTTTTACTGAAATGACTGTAAAACTTCTCCGGTCGTTAGTAATTTCATATATTCAACATATTACCGATGCATCCAAAATCGACAAATGTTGTCAAACTATCCTTTACTAAGAATCACTGTTTTCAATGCTGCTAGTGTTACAACGTTTATATGAAATATATTTTGATCAATGTTATCCACATCATTGTATGTTTGTCCGGATGATTTTCAGAACAAATATTTTAAGAGCTGAGCAAAACACTAAATGATAATAATTTACCTTGAAGTATTTGGGTCCAGACAACAAAAGTTTGCCCAAGCATCCTTGTACTCACAATGATGAGCAGGGTCATTCTTCAGAAGTAGTATTAACTCATTCGGTGCTACACCTTCTCCTTCAGGATACATCATACTTGTCTGATTATCCGTTTGAATATAACATGCCTAATAATTTTGAGATATGGAGAAGATGAGAACTATTTCATTTCATTCAATTTTATTTATGATGAACGTAACTGATATTATTACTGTCAGTCTAAATTCGTTGTGCACTTTGTCTTCTGAAGCATAATGACAATCACTAGAAATGATGAGTACCTAGAAGAGTGCGGCGATTCCCCCAAATATTCTCAAATAGACATCAGGAGTTAACAATCATCAATCACGTTCGCATCACACGGTGTTAAAGTCTAGCATCAGTTCCTGCAAAGACTTAAGCGACTTCACCATTCAGTGCGCGATGCTTCACACCTGATAAGGTTGATGTGCACTGTTTACGTCTTCTAACTAGAACTAAATGCATAATCTTTATGTGTTTCATTGAATTGGAAAGTCACTGTTCATATTTTAGATATTCTTGAAGACCTGAATATCGTGAAAGACTTTGTTGGGGATATGTGCAACATTATAGGTGAAGTGACGTGCACGTCAACATTTCATCTTTCTATGTGCTTTAGACTTCTTTATGCAAACGGTCAAAATGAAATTCATCAAGGATGGATAATATAGAAATTGACTTGAAACTCAGTCACTTACAAATAATTCGGATGTAAATTTTATCACACCGTTTATTAGAATTGTGTCGATTGTTCATCGAAAGTGATTAAGGATTATTAGTTAGAAAATATATATATTGAATAGAAAATATTGCATCACAAAGAAAGTCACACACAGACCTTAAAATTTCTCTACAATACATTCACTTACTGACAAGTATTTATCAGGAATAGTTATATTTTCACATTTGACGGACTTTCTACATTCATCTTTACTACAGGGTGATGTATTTGCATGCGCCCTATGTGGTATGCACCCTCTAAAACAGAAAAAAAACCCGTTGTAATGAAATCACTTTACCCAGATTGTGTAAAGTGTGAAAGATAAATGTGGATATTCTTTAATAAAAATACTCATGAATTTGTCAGCTTTCTGAATAATCAAGTCATTGGAAATAAACAAACAATCAATCTGACGTGGATATTAACAATAATTAAAGTACAAATTATATGGAATGTAGCTACCAATGAAACTGAAGACGCTCGTTTCGTCCTACTTAGGAATTGTGTTTTGCTCGGTATTTCTGCACTTCATACATGGTACTGATTGCGAATCCCATCACATTATCAACCAAGCTACCGATTCCATATAGTCAATCACTTGAGTCTAGATTATACTTGTTTCACTCATTTAAATACGTACAGAGGCTGTATATTGACACTTTTGACTACTCCTTGTGGAGATAAAATGTAAACCATAACTCATATATGTTCTAGAGACAATATTTGTAAATAAAGTCCATCGAACACTTATCTCGTGATCATCAATAAGAGCTAAAACTAATCAATCCAAGACCACACTCAATATTTCATATGTGTCTCAAGCTTACTCCAGTTTCAAAAGCCTACAACGCAGATAACCGAACCAAAGCTGCTACGCTGACATGATAATAAAGCTTGCCCATCATGATGAACCGACGGTGCAATGTTTCTGTTGGTTCTACCGTGCGAGGCAGGTCGATTGGAGAACAATGAGACACACGACAGCAACTCAAGTTTTGGGTGCGAAGTTGTACTGCCGTATGTAGAGTGGTCTGATGACTGTAAGGTATTTTCCTTGGACGATCAGCATTTGCAGAAATGTTTCTTTATCACAAGGAAGGAAAGTATTAAAATTTGTAGACCGTAAAATATCAAGTCTCACCATAAAACAAGGAATACTGTCCCGGGATATAAGGCCAGGCTAACATGTTAAAAAATTTTCACCTCCGGATTCAAGCAGTTTTGTTTCGGGATTATTGTTTATGCTAACAGGTCACTAGGGTCAAAACCATTCGAACCTCATTTTCAGGTTCCTCAAGAAACACCTTTACACGCTGTGGGAAGCTGCGGATTGACACCTGCTCTCATATTCATTAAAATAGACGAGACGAAGTCCGTCAAAATAAACCTTTACATCAGCTTCAAACACCTCTGTCGTCTCATCGACCAACCCTTCTTCAATCTCTAATCACTTTATGACGCTGACGAAAACGATTCGCGTTCAATAAACGTTATTCCTGCTCTGATTTAGTAATATTGGCTAGTGATTTCAATACTCCCGTAGACAGACGAAGTGCAATGGTTTCACGGTTGATCGAACTGATTAGACCGATTGTTTTCTACAGCTTAGGTAAAATAATCACCTGTTTCCAGCGATTACTGACTTCAAACATAAGATTCGTCCCAACGTTTTAGCAGTTGGACTGACTTGTTTCCAGGGTTCAAATCGTGGGTTTGACGTAATTCTATCCAAATGATCTCAATCCCTGATTGCTCCAACTAGTAATAAGGTACAGAAGTTCCATTTTGACGATCACAGAGGCCTCATCAATACTTTGAAGACCAACTAGAGCTCATGAATAGCGAATTCGAGAAAACCAAGCAGGTTTTTGACGTAGAAGCGGCTGTACGAACAAGATATCCAGAATACTTCAGTTACCAAAACAAAGACGCGCACTCAGACATCACACAACAGTGGGAATTCTAAACCTTGAAGCGACATTGGAACTTATGTTAGCAGACAAGCTTCTTGACTTAGAATATGCCTATGACATAGCTGCGTAGCGAGAAGGTGCCGACAAAATTTAGTGTTTCTCGACTATCCTTAGTTACAATGCCGGTAATTTCGGTAGGGGATGAATTAGTCGAGCGTTTCCACCACTTCCTTTATGTTGGAAGTCCCACTAGTGCTAATAGCTTGGTGACTGTCGAGACCTGAGCACGGATAGAAGAGCCTTGATTGGTTTCGTCATTTTGCGTCACTTATGGCGTAAGCCAGATAACTGTTTGCAAACCAAAGCACGACTCATCTACGTGACAGTACACTCCGTCCTAAATTACGGCTGTGAAACATTACTGTAAAGATTTGAGTATTTTCTTAGGTTAAAAGAATTCAAAAATAGGTGTCTTGGTGTATCCTGGGACAACTGAATAATCAATGCTGACTTTATTAAATGATTGCTAGGTAGCGAATCAGTACATGAAGTAGTGAAACCTATTCCCTTGATGTGGTTGGTACGTTTGTTACACGAGCTCAACCACTGACTGCCTGGACAGTTTTGTGGAGTAGGAGTAGGTTGGATGAAACCTAGGGGCGGCGACACCAAAACATTGCTCAAATTACTGAAGTGACTGAAAAGTGAACTGAGTCATGTTGTAGGTCTCGACTATCTAATTGGGGTATGCGAAACAATGGTAGCCAAAGGTTAGAGACTTTGGATGACATGGCTTAATATCTGTTGTAATGGAGCAGGTGCATCCACTCTTTGCGTTATATGAAATTTCAATTTTCTGGATTCCTCATCACCTCTTTTTCCATCTATTGTAACTCACTGAGTCTCACTCCTTGAATGATTTCTCCGAATCCAATATTCTGCATGACCTTCAACACTTCTACCAATTCTATTCCATCATTATTGAATGATAATTGAAGGGCTGAACGATATCTTTCTCTTATAAAGTATAATAATTACCTTGGAACAATCAGGTTTTCCGACTTTTGTACCTGAACAGTCAGCGCTTTCTCCCAGTAACTGGAGGCGCTTTCAACTGCACTCTGTTGAAACAAATTAAAACGGATAAGTGAATTTGCGTTGAAATACTGATGGAAAATGAATAGTTCGAAACATTCCGGAATACAAAATTCTAACTCAATCCACTGCGTTTATAGGTGGCAATATAAATTAAAGATATATTTTAGTATAACATTTATGTAAAGTAAACATTTGAATTTATTAACCGTAACCGTTTAAATATCAGTCGACGAATGTGCATTGTTAACCGTGTGTATAAATAATGCATTTAGGTTACAAGCACTAATAACAGAGAAATATAGTGGATTGAAACTACACTTTGGATTCCATTGCTATTCACTATCATTATCTGCTGATTGTGATCAAAACGTAATAATAATATCGGAGAGACCCTCGAGGTATGCACATACGCTTAAGAGAAAAGTCAGCTTCAGATTACAGTACTATTACAGTACTATTTAAACAACAATTGCCAACTAATTGTTAGATATATGTTCGTAATCGGTAGTTAGGATTAAATTTGTATAGAAAAAACTCAGTGTGAAAATTCAGTATGAAAACGCAATAACTGCGGTAGCTTGAAATAAATGACAAATATTCTCCTAACACGGAGATCAGAGTTGTCGATAGCAGCCGCAATAACATCTATCAAATATCAAGGAAAACATAGACGAAAATTCGAAACGCTCCAAGGCATACTATAATTTATTAAGACATAATCAATAGTCTCGACTGTCAAGCGTTCGAATTCCAACTAATAGGTTAGAGTCCCGAAGTGGACAACAACAGCGAGTTGCAGGTATATCCAGCTGCTAACCATGGTGCTTCTAAATTTTCGCATACATGCTAGCACTTGATAGCACGGACAGGATGAAACTATCGAGTCTTCTTCATCTAAATCACGGCATGAGTCGGAAGATAGTCAACATCTTAAGGAATTTTTATGATGAAAAAAACTGCACAATAATTCAGCTCACTGCTGACATGTGCATTTCAAATAAAAACACGTGTCAAGCGATGACACTCTCTGTCATTCTCTCTCTATTTACAAGTGAATCACTGGATTTAGAGAACATCAGCATCTGAGTGTAAGCAGGCACTAATGTGTACAGCTCTGATTCACCTGCAGGAAAAGGACTTCACAGATGATCTGACTCTTCTATCCCACGCACAGTGACAAGTGAAAATGTAGACGACTAATGTAGCAACAGAGGGATAAGCAGAAGGCTCTAATAGAGCTCAGTATACACTAACTCAGGCATTACAAAGCCGAACATACACCGACAGTGTCGTTGTTTAACCAGGGCAGTGTGAGGCAGATAGGATTTTATGAACTGACAAAGCAAAGGTAGCACTTCTGATGCTGAATAACATCTGGTACGCAAAACATCTTTCATATCGCGACAAACTAGGCGTCATCAATGCCGACATGTAAAATGTAGTACTGCATAGGAGTGAACCTATCAAAATGACAAGGAACGCAGTTATTTATAAAACATTATCTCAGCAAGATATTCGGAATCCAGTGACCATGCACTTAAGGTTTTAAGGTTCTATAAGAGAGAGAGGTAACACGCCTCCCTTTGAAATTCAGGAAAACTCAAACAGGAATAACTTAAGGTCAAATATAAATGGGAAGACGTAAGAACACTCGTGACTGGGAAATTTCAAAGGACATTGATTGACCTAGTCAATATAACAAACGGGAGGACAGGTGAGCTGAATTCAGGTAGGTTTGAAGATTCTCGATTGCAGATCAATGCTTAGTGAAAGTTGACTGCTCTTTGTAATAAAATGAGCATCCTGCACTGGCTGCCACTAATTTCAGTTTAAATGACATTTATTCAATTATAAACATGTCATTATGAAACATTCATCTTACCTTAGAAAGCAGTATAATATCTCAAACACACATACGAAAATATTTTAAGATAAACTAAGTATAAAAGAGGCCTAGTTCTATAATGCTAGTCGTCTTAAAAGTGATACTGATTTTATTACTGACCGAAGTCTACAAAACAAAATATCTGTATATATCATCCTATAGTTCATATGAAACACGTCGGAAAATAATAGATCTCTAAATAGTAAATAAAGACTAGTATGCATAAATGAATATACTTTCCATTCAATTCTAACTGAATTTCATAGAAAATTTAATTTTTTTTGAAACATAGTGAAACTCACTTTGATTATGGGATATAAACTAGTATTGGCGATGCTTTTATCATAAAATGGTGTGATTTTCAAAACACGCTGATCCAGTGAGCGTTTATTGATGTTACTCGAATAAATACCAAATTTCTGAAAAATAAGTTATGAATTATTTACGATAAAAACTTGCCGGTTCCTCACTCTGAACAATACGACATAAATGCTCAGATTTAGAGAAACTGGAAAATAGTAGGTAAACATAAATGATTTGAAGAAGATGCATTATGGAATAACTAGAACTGGTGGCATGAACACAAGAAAAACAAAGTATATATATAGCTGAAAAAAGATAGATATAAAAGTGCGGGAAAAAATTTTCAAATTTTCCATGACCTAACATGTCTCTTGTACCATATTGTTAATTGAGAAGAAATCACCATTTTTATTAGTACCATTATGATTCGCAAAAACAGAAGCTATAACACAAATTTTTGTCATGTATTTTCAGATGAGAAACAATTTAAGTGTGTGTTCAATGTGTTCATTCGATACTGGGAAAGAGTGAAAATATGATATCATTTCTCTTTGATAATCAATTTGACCTCACTACGATCGCCCACTTAAATGAAATTAAAACAAAGCAAACTGAGAGTGGGAATAATTGTGAATGAGATAAATTCACACTGAGGACACGAAAATTACAATTTCTTCTGAGCTGTATGTGGTAACTTATTTCTCACGAACTGCTACTCTCGATTTCTACAGCTACACTACCTCATCAACCATGTTCAGACTATTATCTCAACGTTATTCGACACATAATATTAACCTATCTAAGTTTTACGCACTAAGTCATTGAAATTGTCAGTTTTTCACTGTCAGAAATTTTACATGTTATTATTATATAACGCATGTCTCTTTCGAGTGTGAAAGTACGATTAGACGCTGCTGAAAATCGTAGCTGTCGGAAGCTTGGTAACAAACATCTGACCGGTCATGTTCAGGGTCCGACACCCTGCCTCATATTTGTGACTGTCCGAATAATAATAATAATAAAAATAATAATAATAATAATTTATTCTCAAGTAACAAACATGTTACAATAGACATGCCAATTTACAGGCAAGATCAAAATGTTAAGATTAGCAACATATGTTTTTTTTAAAACGGTATAAAGTTACTGAAACATTTCACAAGATTCATTGTTTTCTAAAGGTGGAATGTACAAAGCGAGTAATTGGCGCAAGTTACGAAGGTCGCGTTACGACAATCATCTTATGGGCTGAGAAACGATTCATGAAACTGATGGGTTTTCATATAACAAGAATTGATGCGGTAAATGTACAAAGGTCTGGTTGATATTCGTCAGCTAATGATTTCACATGTTCTTGGGTAGGGTAACCAAGTCTACTGCAAATATCCAGACTAAAATATGTGTATGGGAATACGGTTCTGAAAAAAGGAATAAAGAAAACGGGACGAGGAGCAGAACAGAAAATATTCATGTTCAAAGCCGAACAATGACTTCGCACATACATTTATGGATAAAACAAAGGTATGTTTACCCAAACATTTTTAATATCAGAACACTTTACACCTGCGCTTATGTAGGTTAATGAAGACAATTCAGTAGTGAGATAACTAACGGGAAGTTAGTCGAATGAATAGAGGCAGTTCATAAGAACCAAGTTGTTAGTAATAATGTTGATTTACAAAATATAATAAAGAGGCTCAGTGATATATTTTTTTGTTTTATTTATTTGTGATGTTTAGAAGTATATGAATCAAGAATTAAAGAACTGCACCAACGAATGTATTGTATTTAGAATTCGAAATCAAGCATTTCACAACAACAAGAAGTTACTAGTTCATTCAAACACCACATCCGCCGCAGCTTAAATTGGAATGTATATGTCTGTAATCAATTGTACGTCTTCTTCTCAAATTCATCCTGTGTCTGTCCGACAGTGTATTGGATAAAGGCTCTGTATTATCTAGAATGCTCTCATTAGTATTAGAATTAACAACCGAAGTTGGAACAGACTCACCTGGTTCCTGGAATTGTATTTGATCAACATGTCGATTGTGTGTACTTAAGTCATTGATATCTTGAAGTCGCACCATAGATTTCCCGACATTCTTCAGAACAATCCCCGTGGATGGTCGAAGTTCATTGCCACGATAATATGTAACTTCTGCAGACTCCAAACATCTCATATTCGACCGAAGAATTCTTCCTTTTACTAGTTTTGACGGAGTCTCTTTCGTCACCGAATGTCTGGCATTTCTATATTGCAGTAGAAAGGTATCTACTCCCCTCTCCAGCTCATTAAATGTTGAGGCGGCAATAGAATCACTCAACCTCGAATGCTGATTTTTCAGCTTATGACACTTTTCGCAATTCTTTGCTGTACGACAAATATCTGCATTTAATGACTGTCGAGAAATGTAGTCAACATGTTGAATTTGCTTGGCACTCCCGTGCTGAACCATTTTCATACTTCCATTGCACTTAGCACACGTGGCTATCAAATCTTTAAGTAAAGCATCAGAATTTTCTTTAGAAACTAGGAAAGACAACTCCACTTTAAGTCTTCTCAAATTCTTTAAACCCAGTATTGACAGTCCTGTTTCACTAACTAAAAATTCACAAGGTATATATGAGGAATTATCATCTCTTATTAGCAATTCACAACATCCTCGTATAGGCAGTTTGTGTCCAGTAATCCCCAATATTGATACATCAGTGGGTCGTATCACAACGTTCGGATCTAACGATTTCAGGTTCTTGAATGAAATAATGGACTCTATACTTCCTGTGTCCACAATAAAGTCATGAAATGAACCAAGTGATGTATATAGTCGCTTTTGAATATGAGCATTACCTTTCGAAATGGTAGTTAAAGATAAATGATCATTAGGATCAGCTGAATTATTGGAATCTAAATTACAAGCTTTAGCACTACTTGAGGCAAAATGAACAGTAGCTTTGCATACTGCTTGAATGTGTCCTATCTTACCACATCTAAAACATTTAGCATTACGAAATGTACAATAATAACGAGAATGAAGTTTTCCACATGATAAACATTTGCCAAACTTGGTCTCACCTTTTTGATTTCCTTTGTAATTCTTTTTTGAGACACCGTTCATTTTTACACGAGAATAGGAACCTCTGTTAAACGAACACAATTTTGATTGACCCTGAGATTGCTTTTCATCATGACAACTAATCAAAGTATTGGAAATCTTCATCGACTGAATATCAAGTTCATTCAACGCCTCGTAGTTAATGCACGCAGTTCTAACATCTTGAAAGGAACAGTTTGACATTCTCAACAGCACTCTTTCCAAACTAGGTATGTTAATTCCTGCAATTAATCGGTCTCTCAGCTGCACATTAAGTTGATCACCAAAATTACATTTGACAGCCTGTTTTTGCAATTCAAGAATGAATTCCTTAACATTTTGGTCATTTTGACGAATCATCTTATGAAATTTCGCTCTTTCACGGCATTCAAAACCAGGGCACTTTACATGATTCAATAATAACTCCTTAAGCATTGCATAGGGAAGTGAAATAGGTTTTTCTGGATATGCCAAGGTTTTCAATAAGCTGTACGCTTCTTTTCCGATGAATGTTAGGAAACGAGCCACAATTTTATCATCTTTGACATCTTTCCTGGTCATACTCCAGATTTCAAACCTTTCCAAATAATCTTCAAAAGCTTCAGAAGTAGAATGAATATCTAGCTGTTCCATTACAAATCCTGCTCGCGACGCCGCTGTGATGTTTAGAAGTATATGAATCAAGAATTAAAGAACTGCACCAACGAATGTATTGTATTTAGAATTCGAAATCAAGCATTTCACAACAACAAGAAGTTACTAGTTCATTCAAACACCACATTATTCTTTTATTTTTAACTCCGAGGCTCAAGAAGTCGTGAATGAACTCTTCTTTAGTATAGTTGTCCAGACCAGCTTGTAATAGGATTTCTCGGTAGGAAGTGAAAACCAGTGCAAGGCTACAGGCATAGGTTGTAGACGAGGTTAACAAGGAAAAGTAACATCAATATCACTGATTTGTTACATCCTGCTATATCGTACGGAGCCGTAAGCAAACAAAATGTTCTGCCACACAGACATGGGTAGATTGAGGTTATCGCCCCACCGTCAGGAATGCTGGTCAGATACACCACCCTCCCTCCTTTTGTGATGTTAGGCTCTCTTACGAAAACCCTTATGATAAAGAACTTCATATTTATTTGATGTTCGTTCTCTTCTAAGGCCCTTCACAAGAAGCAGCTTGGCCGAAGATGCTCTGTCAGTTGTCGACACCAGTTCATCGCGGCGTTCAACATACAAGGCATCTTCTTGTTTAAACTAGCAAGATCGATTCATGTAGTCATCGAAACCCTTGCTCAGTCATCAACAAGGAATAATGAGCCAAGCAAGCAAGAAATAAGCATGTAGATCATAACACTATGATACGAGTCTAAGTTGAATTTCGTTTAGTCCGGCCAATGCATGTTAGTTCAAGCATTACAAAATGGCTTCCACTTAAAAATGCTTGAAATCTACGATAACTGCATCATGAAATCATGGGAAATAACTGGATCAATACCGTCATATCGTATGATGAAACTGATAAGTTGTGGACAGCTGGGCAAAGTACCTATTCATGAACCCAAATAAAAATACTTAAGAATAATCTACGCTTCAGAATTAACAAAACCGATTGAAAGACAAAATGATGGAGAAAAATAAGTATTTGAAAAACGTTTCATATAGCGAAGCCAGTAAAGAACAAACTCAACAACCGAATAATTTCAATCAATCCTATGTAGGCCATAAAAAAATATGATAATATCATCCGCAAAAGAAATTTCTCAGACTGCAAAGAACAGTGCTGGCGCAAGGTGGACGTCTCCTTCAGATACACGTGCCAGGTTACCAATCAGCAGTCAAATGCCGTGACATTTCTACCTGTTATATCAATATATATATCAACTATGGATATATGTTCTACCGAAACAAATTCGTTTGAAAGACTAACTAATAAAAATATGTTAGACATTTGCTATATTTTTCTTAATGCATATTTTTGTAAAATGAATTGAGTGACTCAGTCCGTTTTATTATGTTATAAGCAGTTTACGATAAAAGTGGTTGTAAGTTAAACATAGAGAGTGCACAACGATGCTGATGATTAATAATGTGAACGTGTGATTGATCTTCGGTTAGATGAAACCATCTGATCGTTCAAGCAGGCCAGCTATTAGGAATCAGTAAGATAATACAGCTTATCTTATGACCTCGAAGAAATAACAAACACAACATTTTAAGTCATCCCACAATCGTTTATAGGCAGTAAGTAACCTGATTTGTGGGATAGTGTATTGCCACAATGTCTTCTATATTATTGCACGTCTGTATATGGGTCCACTGTAGTTTTATCCACCGATTACATTTTCATGCATGAATTGCGCCCACCCCTCAGAGTGAAGTTTATTGGATGTTGGGCGGTGTATTAAGAATTCTTTTTCAGAAAACCTTCTACATTATGTATGACACATTCGTTCTGACTCAATTGTCTATTTATCCATAAGTTGAAGAACATTCGTTTTCGATTATTGTGGTCCATAGTTAATAGCCTTGTATAACGTCGCTAAACGGTGGTTAGATTGTTGCAGGTTAATTCAATTTTTACTTTATTCAGATAATTCAATTCTATCCAGAGCATGAATAGCCTACTTAGCGAACCGAGCTATATTACTTGGTCCACCTGTTACTTTAGATCTAACTATCAGAGGTGTGTCGATGGGAGAACGGTGGAACTAAAAAGTAGCATAATTGTTCTTAGAACGAAATCGTATTGATGCAATCAAAGATGAAGAAATGTAATAAGATGTTAGTTGATGTTATTTGTATAACATTATATAAAAATTAATTTGATGAACTTCTCAGAAAATAAGGATGAACTACAATAAAATGGTATAGAAATATTCGAAACATCACAAAAAGCAAGCACATGAAATGTGTCACGAGGTAAAAACCAAGAAAAAATTAGCATTAAAATTTAGCGCGAAATAAAAAACATAAATGTCAGCAGTTTGCACTGAATATGGTGAAAGCATTTCCATGAAAAATCCAATGTTGATGGGTCATCCTGCTTATCCCTCTCTCGACTAAACGTCTCGATTAGTGACGAACTTGTCTATAAGTCAGCGCTGAAAAAGCATGCAGTCAAGCTCCCGCAAGCTGCGATCATCATTTCGCGAATGCTCAAAATCCGGACATAGAGAAGTGTTAGGGATGTTAGATCCCCCAGAACCCTCCAGATCATTGCCTTATTTTGGATTTCTCGTTTGCGAGCATGGGTTGATCAGTTAACCTTGAGATATTATTGACCACCGGGGAGATACTTGGCTGATATTTTCTGCTGTGTATTTTATTGGGCTATATATGTGACTGACCTATAAGGCTTCAAGAGTCCAGCTCAGTCCCACAGACACAAACGAATAACTGTGAACCTTGCTAATACATGTGCAATACGTTAACACTGTCTAGCAGGATGTTACTCTACTAATATTACTATTAGCAAGAAAGTGCTATAGGTTTGTTAGAAAGACTCATTATCACGGAAAAAAAGTATCCGGAAATGTTTCATGGAAAAGTCTGATTATCGGTTCTCCCTAATTAATTGTTTTGCTGACATTTCACCATCAACAATCTCTGTAAGTTCGCCACACATCCTGCCGCGCAATCGTGATTCTTTCAAAACAACTTAATCGCCAACTATCTTACAACACATTGGACATTCTCAAACATTATCTATAATTTGATGTGTAAGCTTTTAGCCATCTATTTGAAGTCAATGTATCGTATGAGATATCTGAGTACCCAAAAAACCATTTACAGAAAATATGTTAGCGAGTTGAACATTTTGACATTGACTGTCAACTGACATGTCTATTGTGCCATCTTGTTACTTGAGAATAAATTGCAATTCTTATGTACAAAATCATCATGATCAGGAAAAACAGAAGCTATAACACAAATTTTGGTCATGTATTTTTAGAGGAGAAACAATTTGAGTGTGTTCAATGTGTTCATTTGATACTGTAAAAGAGTGAAAATCTAATAAACATATCTCTTCATTAAACTGTTTCGCAATTTTCTCATGACCTCACTACGATCACCTTGTTAATTGAAGTTGGAACAAAGCAAACTAAGAGTCGGAATAATTGTGAATGAGATACGTTCACACTGAGGACACGGAAAGTACAATTTCGTCTGAGCTGCATGTGGGAACGTATTTCTCACGAACTGCTACTCTCGATTTCTACAGCTACACTACCTCACGAACCATATTCATACTATTATCTCAACGTTATTCTACACGTGTTCGGCGTGATTTCAATTGAAAATCTCTCGCGAATGATTGAACTAATCTTTTAAACTGAGACATCCGGCTACAACACCGTTTTTACCTGGTTGATAAGTTTATTGTAAATGATAAAAACTGCATGCAGAATGTAAGACAGGACATTAGGTTCAAACTTCATCTGAAACAGATGCACGCCTCCCTTGATTTTGGTCAAGTTCGCATTATCAGGCTCTCTAACACGAGGTTTGAGGGAGACTTCTGTCTCACATTCTGGTCGCCGAGTACATTTACATGTAGGTCATCGCAACTAGCCTCAATGAGTAACCTATATGCTTTAGGTTTATTGCCGTCACCACGTGGCTGCAGCACAGTTTAGTTTTTCTTTGTTATTTTATGTGATCATATAAACTTACAACATTTAACTTGGCTAATAATAAACCAAGCCTAATAAAACATATATAAACTAAGCATTCAGTGACGTTTTACTGTCGGAATAATACAAATTATTTTGTAATACTATTCTTCTACGAAAACAGATAGTAATATATTATTTCATAAGAATATTTATCGTTATTCAAAAACAATCTGTAATAGTTCATCATACCAATTAAACCATGATTGGTTTTTTTAAAACTTTTGTTATCATTTAAAAGCTTTGATTGAGAAAATTTATCACAAACTACTTCAATAGATGCCTTTTATTGTAGAATCTATTTTGAAGGTTTTGTTTTTTGGAAAATCCCTCCATGTATATATATTTGTGTTATGATATGACTGACACTTTCTGTTCGATATTTTGGTACTCTATTTGATTCTATTTTGAGATTTCATCATTTGTATCTTGTTATCATTTCTATATCTTGTACTTATATTAAAGTTTTTATGTTTCCTTCTGAACTGTACATATGTTGTTTAAACTGGATATTTAATATGGCCACAGCCATTTTTGGATTTGATACTCTAGCAGTAACGGACTGGAAGCACTTATTCTTCCAGTAACGGAACCTATTGTGGTAATTGGAAACTCGAAGCTGTAATATTATTTTTGGTAATTGTTTGTATTTCCTTTCTTAGTAAATTATAGAACCGTTTTCTCCCAGAATTATTGTTTTTGGTCCCGCACTGAAATATATAACGAATTCAATTTCACTTCTGGATCACCTTATTGATCCGTTTATCAATTCAATATTGAATATGTTTAGATTTTTTATATCATTTGAACAAGCTTATCGAATAATATCAACTTAAAAGTAAATTTCATATTCAACTTGGATCCAACTGATTATGAAACAATTTACCATTAGCAAGTGTGATTTAATCAAATGTTGGTCAAGACGTGTTTATACGCTAGAATACATGATGAACATATTTTGATCAATATAAATTTAAATCGTTATGAATTTTGAAGAATTTCTCGTAAACAGTTTATGAAATGGTAGTCAAATGAAGCGAAACAATAAACAACACCTAGGAAATTAGTCTTTATTGGATACAAATAGTGATTTGATTCGCTTACTCCACACAGCTGATTTATCCTTCAAGATCATCATTGTACATTTTCAAAGTTATACATATGAACTTGTTGTTTAAATCATGTATCAAAACTATTTGAATAATTCGAAAACTCCAATTTCTACAGCTAACTTCTAAACATTTATTCACTCTGGTATGATTCAGTGTTGTCAATTTTTAAAATTGAAAATTTGTTTTGTACAACTTCTCACACGATTCGGTAAGATTAGCTGCCGATTATGTTCGTGATGATCTTGTTAGGAATTCGTTATGGAGGATAATTTAAATGGTTTCATGTTTTTTGAAAATTAGGCTTCGAATGTAATCGATCTTGCAAATTGTGGAATTGTAAATGATAACACAATGATCTGAATTTCACAAAACTTTTATGAGAAAAGATTTTCAATAATGCTTATGTTTATTGCTTTTATGACAAGAATTTCTGCATAGAAACATGAAAAGATTTATTGAGGAAACATTTTGGATTTTTATTATATTTTGATCTCTTCAAATGTCAATACACTTCTGAAAGTTTGATAGTAATGTACTAGGATGACCATTGCATTATCCAATATAAGTAGTCAGCTTTTTGAATAAATTGTTTAAAAATTGGGCAACGTCTGTTGCTGCAGGGGTGAACCAGGTGATAGGAAAAACTACCAAGGGCCTCTATGGCAACGTTGAAGGACTAGGGAGTAAGCTGTTAGAAACCAGGAATATGTGATTTCAGATGGATCTGGAAATCATAGTTCCATTTCAATCATGGCTATCTCCTGACATCGCAGACGAAGAAGTGAGCTCGCAAGGCATGACACTATTCCGACAGGGTACACCAAACTGGAGGCGGAGCGACTAAATACATAAACAGCCACACGGGAGGCGATCGGATGCACGACACTCAACTAGATCTTGTTGGTGTTGTTTCTACACAAGTGGCATAAAATACTTGATTTGAGGGATTTACCGACCTCTTTGAGATACTTAAGCCTAGAAAGACTAACTGAATGAGGCAATGCTGCAAATACCACTCCTTGAATCTGATCAAATACTCATAGCTGAAGACTTCAATACCGCATCTCTAAATCTCGGCAATCAAGGTACAACTCAAACTAGTTAGTTCGAAAGAGAGCTTGGCACGAGGAGAAGGTCTCCTTGGAGGATTCTGACTGCAGTTCTTACTTGACATTCAGAAACAGATGCAATACCAAAGTTCGAAGTGATAGAAGACGATTTCAGAATACTACGCTAACCCAGTGCCAGCTGACGGTTTAGGGAATATCCGTATCACTCCTGACTTAATACTAAGGAAACTAAAGTCCTTACGCCCAGTAAACTCATCACGTTTGTGACAATATTAGCCCCATAGTCTTGAAACTATGTCCCAATCCTTGCTAACACTTCAGTCCGCTCTTTCGATCTTGTATGTTATTGAATAAAATATATATGGATTTACATTGTTCTGAAATCTTATTCATATTAGCATGAGAATTTTCCCCTCATTATTCTCCACATTGCAACTAACTGATATACAGTCCGGTAGTGTGATAGCCCTTGGTATCCGGGAATCTAACTGACCTGAAACAAACGTTTGCATCCAAATGACGAGACATAAAAACTAACAACCGACTGCCACCTGACTAGATTTAGTCAGTCGAGTGACTAGACCACCATTCACTGAACAGACTTAAACACCGGGAACCGTACCGAAACAACGAGAATCGAGCGCAGAGAAATCAATTTTTTATATTAGCCCATGGAGTATATATTGGATAGTGTGTTCAAACCTAATGTACCAGTGCCTTCTGTTGTGATTCATGAACTGCGAACATCTAACCTAGTCGATATTTACAGCAAGTTTATGTTTTATTATCCGAGTCTGATTACTAATGGCTCAACATATGTTATAACTGGTTGTTATATAACCAAGTAACTATAGAAGCCATGTTTGTTAACTCATATCTAATCCATGGGATGTGGCGTGCAGTGAGACTTGAAAATTTTACATCTCATTGTACTAAGACGAATAAATGCAGATAATTCGTTCAGAATGCCTAGGATTGATTGATGTTTGATTACAAGACAGTGATAACGAAATAACCCTAACAATCTCATATTCAGCCAAGACATGACAGTAACATGTCCGTGTACTCCATCCATAAGAGCAAGTAATTAGGTAACATAAACAAATAGAGCTGTTACTCAATAATTAAAAAGAGATGAAAGTACATATATTTATTTCATTAAAAAATACCAACTGGTTTCGTCAACAGGAGCAGAATCAAGTGCAGGAACTAACAATCGGATCATCCTAGCAAACTTAATAAATATCGGAAATCCCAGCACAACTACTAAGACAATTTAAAATAGGTATAACGTACATTTCAAGAGAATCACTTCAATTAATCCCATGAAGAATGAAGGACAAAGGAAGACAAAATAAAAAGAGTTTACAAAATTATTCGCTGATACTTCAAAAACACTTCATAGGAAACGAAGTGGAAACCCTCTGCAGTTTTGTTTGTATGAACATCAGTCATCTGTAAGACGCCAAGCATTTCTTCTACTACATCAATAAACACGGAAAACTATGAGCGTACGTTCGACTGCAACAACATGTATTCAGTATTCATGATATTGTGAGTCAAATATTCCTAAAATTATGTACTTTTATTCACAAATATGGTGAATGCACCGAACACGGTCTTAAGAACATATTTACCCAACTACTTAACCATAATTTAGTTGACCTAATAAAGTACATTCAAAACTTGGTGTTAAACATCGCTGTATGCATGCAAACCATCTGAATGGGAAATCAATGTTGTGAAAAAAGTTAACTTTACCGTGATGCATCAAGAAAACAGATAAGTTTCGGCTGTGTTATATTGGTTACTGTCGAAGCTCTTTGATTGGACCTGATAACTGTTACGCCTGCACGTAAACAAGTCATTTTGATATGCCTGAACTATTACGAGTTTACCTAGTCGGAAAACGAGGGCGAGGATCGGAGATCCGGTGACACGACGTGCTAAACATATCTGAATATCCCAACCCCCAAAGAAGGTAAAAATTAGATGGACTTGATATGAGGTAGTACCTGCATTCTATATGCATCCAGAAAGTGCGAGATCCGAGCACAGAAATGAATCAGGATACCGGACTAGAGATCCGGGACCGGGTGTGGGTCCTGATCATAAAACGTTACAGATAATGCGTATTTATATATTTTCGTTGAATAGGAAATATCATCGAAGTCTGTGACATTGGAAGTTAAGACGACCAATAAGAAACAACATTGGAGCACGTGACATTGATATGATAAAATCAACCATTAGAAATTAATCAATAGGAATCGACCTATAATTCTCTTAGGATATTGGATGAATATCCTAACAATAACCAAGGAAAAATACAATGTGATAGAACTGAAATGTGAATGTACATGAAAAGTTATTTATCAGTGGTTTGATTATTTCGAGGAGAATCAATATCTGTCATAGTTCAAAGAATGTAATTGGTTTCCATTAATGCAAGTCAGACATCATTGTGAATCAAATTGAACAATGTTAACCCTAATGAGAGAGAGAATCAACATCGATTTTTTAGAATGACATTATAATATCTAGAAAATGTAATGTGATGATTTAAATTCATGATCTTACATGAAGGGTTTATATTCTGCAATCCACTGAAGTTAGTTCACACTCTTCAGAACGACTATTGATCAACATTTGCCAATATTTGAAAATAACCCGGAAAAAGATTTACAAACCGTTTTCATGTATAAAATTCAGGTGGAAAATCATATTCAAATTGTCCAATGTTGAAAACTGATTTAAAATCGATCATACCGTTTTAATTAACCATAAGTATCCTTCTTCTCAAAAATTTATTGAAAAATTTGTTGAGAATGATTCATTAGGGATACTTGTAAATGTCTGAAAAGGAAAGTCAGAACAAGACCTAAAAACAAGGATAAGTAATTTATAAGGTCAAAGAGAAAAGTATCTGCTGGAAAATGAATATCAAAGATGAAATCAGGATAAAAATTGTAATATTCAACAGCCTTGTCAAATATTTCATCGGTATGTAAATCCCAGTTCTGCGCGCAACAGTGAATTTCCTACTGTATATTATCTATATTTGACTCGCTGAAATTACTATGAAAAATAAATTAACCAATCGCGCATCAATGTATTTTTGAAACCTATATTCAGTTATTTCTTCGGGGTCTAACAGGAAATTGTAGCAGTTATCATTCAACCTCATAATATCAGAACATAATTTACTGTGATATTGCTAATAATTCCTTAAAATGAATACATTTTGACAAATTTGAGAGAATCTTTCGAACGCTCATTATGAGGTCAAATTGAAATGGTAAAAACTAGTAAAAGAATAGTTATTTTCAGTAATTACAACGACAAGTTAAGTAAAATGAAGACTGCTTGCATGGACAGAAAACTAGTTGTAAAATGTCTTTAGAAATTTATTTCCTAGATGAAAAAGTTTTGCAACCAGCTTTTTGAAAGCCAGATTGTTGAGACCATAACGTCTTATCAACAGTGTCCTTCTGATTTAGATGAGTTACTTTACAGCAAATGAGAAATCTTATCGATAACAGTCGAGATCGTCTTCTCAAAATGCTACGATACTACGTTTGTAAAGTAGTTCTATTTTGCATATGAAATATTCAAGATGTTTTGTCGGTGTTCCCATCTGGTGGTCGAAAATCTTTAGTACAAAAACTCATCCGTTTTATTGCGACTTCGTCAAGTGCATAATCAGTCACAATGAAATAGCAAACATATTGATCGGTCAGATCTAAAGGTATGAACTTACTCAAAACCTGACTGCGTGATTGTTTAGAGATTTAGATATTACAGTTAGCACTATCCTCCTTGATTTCTTCTTAAAAGTAACTGTTTTCGAATTTGACATTGGAAAAAAAGAAAAGGGGATCATCAAATCACCAACAGTTTATTGTGTTATATTTTTTCAACTGTGGTTGTATCTAGTTTTTGAGTCCAAAGCAAACAGAGTCAAGAGTCGAAATCTTGATCTGGATGTGTTAGATAGTACTACAGAAGGGTTATATATATTTAAAATAAATATATAATATTCAAGTCACCACTCTCGAAAAGACAAAACATAAAATTAATAATCCTATCCTGAAAAACTTAAAGGTATGTTTGCGATATAATGTTTTATACTTATATTATACTGAACACTGAATGCCTGAGTTTTCCTGGAAAGACCTGCTTACTCATGGTTCAAGAAAAATCAGTTTTGAAACATATTGAGATCGGTTATAGAGCGAAATGTTAGGGGTTAGATATTGAGGGATATGCTGGAGTATATCCGTCAAGAGTGATTTGGTGTTTTGCATCGAAAAAGTTAGCTTTTTCCCTTGTGTATGTTGAGACCTACTGCGGCAGAGGCTGCCTTTACACCTGTCGTCTTCTCTTGCATTTTTTGTTGCGTGTGCGACAGAAGAGCCAGGTCATTTGTGAAATCTACATCGTTCGGCTGCGTCCTAGCTGTTCCTTAAATACCGTGCTTCCCTCCAGATGCTGACGTCTTAATAATCCGGTCGATGACCAGGAGATAGAGAAAGGGTGAGAGTAAGTAACACTGCCTAACACTGGAATCAAGTCTGTTGGTATCGGAATTGGGCGTCTACGAAGTCCTTTATTCTGTTTGACAATACCTCATTGAAGACTTGGCCTGGCATTGAGAGAATTGTGATGCCTCTGTAGTTCTCACTTTGCTGAGATCGCTTTTTTGGCATTTTGATGAGGTTTCCTTCTTCCCGATTCGATATTACTTGTTACTCATCTTGTCGAATAGAGTGCGAAGTATTTTCGTTGTTGCTTCCACGTCTGATTTCGTTGTCTCAGATGTAATGTTGTCTGGTCCTGCTGCTCTGTCGCTGCCGATTTGTCTAATGGCCATGCTCTTCAATTTTAGGTGCACCAATATTCATTGGAAGGTCCATGGATGCTCTTTCGATGTTCGATGGGTTCAGTGAAGCTGGTCGAGTTGCGAATTTACTCAAGTGCTCTACCCACTTGTTTCCACCTTCTTCAGTGTTACTGATTACTTTGCTTTCCTTGCTTTTCACTGGTCGTTCTGGTTTACGATAGTTTCCGGCGAGCTTCTTTGTTGTATCGTACAGATTTCTCCTGTTTCCTTCTCTTGCATCCTCTTTAGCTGTCGTTGCTAGATCGTCCACATATTTCCATTTGTCTGCTCTGCTGCTCTTCTTCACTTTCCTCTTTGCTTCTGTGTATTTAGCTTGTGCCTAACTTTCTCATCATAATTCTTCTTCCAACCCCAAGGGCTGAGTTAAAAATGGTTGTTTTATTTTTTATGGTAAGCGTTTTCTTGGCAAGTTAGTTTTTGGTAATATGTGGTCACCAACCCCATGACCAGCCACCCTCCTTTATCCGGCTTGGGGCTGGCAGTAGCCCCGAAGGTTCTACTGGCTCAGTTCTTGTAAAATCTTACTTAGAATTAATTGGCTTATGCAGATAATCAGACTGTGGTAATTAGGTATATAAGCTATCCACATGAAGTTAACAACCATGAAACCTAGTTAATCGGACAACAACACACAGTGGATCAGGAAAGCCACAAAAGCCGATGTCATATAAACTGAAGGACTTGTGGTAGACCAAACGGTATATTATTTCAAAATATTGACAAAGTCATGTAAAACAAACAGATGTAAATAGAAATATATCAGTTAAATGTAATAAACACAATAAATATATAATGACGTTACTTTATACGGCTGCTTGTAGGTGTTCCGTTGCGTTTGGTACTATAAATCCACAATTATAGAAATGTTAGTAATCCAAATGATGTAAATATCCGTAAAGTAGCATATACGTATGACTGCAGTCTATAAATGTAAACAATATACGTATTAGAATCCAGTTATAGCATTAATGAACAATTGAGAACATGAGACGTGCGTATAAAGTGTATTTGATAGGATCAGGCAGAGAGTGCCGTGCTATGTGTACAAAGAACGGAAACGTGGAGCAGTTAAAACGCCTGATATTTTCAAGGACACACACTTAAACGAAATGTACAATAATTTCATAGTGAATGTACAGGCTGTGAAAATTAACGGAATAAATACAAATAGTATCGAAAACTATTTACAAAGTACGTTTGTCATGCCATCTCCACAGGTACAATGAGCTGTAATAATGAACCATAGGACCACTGGGCCGGCATCCAACGGATGTTAATGTTTAACTCTGATTGATCTAGGACTTTTTGCGCGACCTCACCCATTTGTCTTTGGTAGTTACTGCCTACACCCGACAGGGTTGTACTCCATTGGTCACGTCTTCTCAAGTAGAACTCCGAGAATTTCTTCACGAAGCTAGTCACTAGTGAGCACTGTTACATTATATTGGGGCACAGTTTTGGAGGTCTGCGTTTTTTTACACATTTCAAATCATCAATCAGTCACTGTTAGACCACCATTAGAAGCACTGGACGGCCGTTTCGTCCTGGTATGGGATCATCAGCAGTCCGATCGCCTACAATGTCAAAGGTCCAGGGTTCGAATCCTGCGAGGAGCAGGAGTCGTGGATGCGCACTGCTGAATGGTAGTATGTTTATTTTCGCGCGCCATAAATAAAACGACAAACCACAGACACATGAAGCAAAAGTATAATATGCAAGTGCCAACAGGGAAACAGGTTATTGTGTGATTTGGCAAAAGAAAAGATAGGTATAAAATGTACATAAATAAACATAGAAAAATAGATGAGTTATTGAGGCTAACATTAAAGCCATTCGGATGAAAATGTACAGACGTGGTATGCAATGTTGAATCTCGATGCTCATACAAACCAGACAACAATCAAAGCCGACGGTTCACAAATTACTCAGTTGAATAAATTATTCAAGAAACTTAACCAAGTTAAATAGAGCATAAATAAATGCATTTTGAATTACTAACAGATAGGTGGTAAGCTAATAGAAGCTGCACCTGCCGTAAGCTAAATGTGTACTCACTTTTTGAAAACACAATCAACCATACAAGCTGATCAAGTGCAATGTAAATTTGTCTCATCAATACATCAAATTCTTCTTTGTTGCTTTGATAAATAATGCTTGTGAGTGTGTGTAAGCTTGGTGCGAAAGCTCTAATTAAAATTAGAAACACACATAGGCAGTATGGTTACTGATTAGTTTACTGATTTTTTCATTATAACTAAAATGATGTATTTAAAAGTAATGTAACCCCATTTTCTAGTTACATGCACTGAATAACGATGTATATATTGAAAATACTCAGTATTTCTTGAAATTATGAAAGTGATTTTAGATTTTAGATTTAGATGGTGAAGAAAATACGTAGCTCAGGTAGATGATCATGGTGGTGTTTCGTTCACTGAGCTGGATATTCTGGTTGTGTGACTTTCATTATTATTGTTCTAAACAACAACATCAGCACAAAGTTCAGATAGAAATGAAGTGTTCTTATTTATCCACGTTTAGCACAAAGCCTGTTTTTGTTAATCTCGATCTCGATTTGTTTCTGTTGACCTTACAGCTGTCGTTGTATTCACATTTGTTTGGTTTTTTTTCCGCATTTTTAGCTGTTTCTTGAACTTGTTTTGCAAATGATTTTTCTGTTTTTGTTTGGAAAATTAGGTCACTGTCAATATGTTTGTTGATTACAGATTGACCTGAGCGCCAAGCTTCAGAGCCAAAGTCTGCTACGAATCATCGATCAATACTTAACAATGTATTTTCAATTCCACATCAGAGTCTATAAAACAAACAAAAGGAACACCAGTCAGATCACCAATATCAGGACTCATCGCGGAAGCTGTATTGCAGATACCAAACGCGTCGGTTTTACCAGTGATCAAGCCAAAGT
Source organism: Schistosoma turkestanicum (assembly GCA_944470395.2). Taxonomy (NCBI): domain Eukaryota; kingdom Metazoa; phylum Platyhelminthes; class Trematoda; order Strigeidida; family Schistosomatidae; genus Schistosoma; species Schistosoma turkestanicum. Next base: position 72,094,183 of record OX103979.1, read on the forward strand.
TGTGGTTTAGCTATGTAGATGACACATTTATCATTATAAAAAAAGAACGAGCTGGGGAACATAACGAAAAATAAGAAAATGTTGTTACAATTAGTGAACATAAGTGTCAATGCTCATGCAGTTGATATATGTTGACACCATATTCAACTTCATGACATGTTGACTCCGTGAAGGTGACATATAAGATACATAGTTTAGCAAGATATTTAGCCAATATTACTTATCCATTACGGTTAATTAACCTATATGTTTCGGAAAGTATGAAGAGTTCGAAAGAAGATCAATGGATTCAAGAAAGAATTATAAAGTTCTTCTAAAACACTGATGGACAAGAGGAGTGTATTTATTTCTTGGTAATCAACAGCGAAATCCACGAGCAAATCCAGATCATCCGGAATATATATATATCATCCAGCCACGGTTTATTTGCAAAATACCGACTTCAACCTCAAACATCCCCTAACAATACAAACAGAATCGCAACTCACATTGATTCTTATCTTCGAAACAATATGTTCGAAACACGTATTTTAAAGACAGAAACTCATCTAGTTAAACAGCTTTCAATCAACATCCCGGCACAAAACTTCTTATACGCCAACTTCTGAGTATCACTGACAATAAAAGTTTCATTTCGACAGGTTGCTCCACTGATGATGGAACATACATACTCTGTGTTACTAAAGTATGAATTCAATGGACAAACAGTGCATATTAAATGTTTTTCGAAAAGTTTATTATCAAACTACTTATCATAACAGAAATGTCAGCTTATATGAAATTATCCAAGGACCATGTTTAAAAACTTAATCGACACTGCACTGACTCAAAGAGTGTATGTATATATTGGGATGAGACTAGTCGATGTCAGTCAGTCAGATGCAACGTAGAACTTCGTACGTAAGTACATCAGTTCATGCTGCCATATCACATCAACACAGAGATATAATTGTCAATTCAAATCCAATAGTAGAAGAGGTAGTAAGGTTATTAGAAGTAATCGGAGAGGTTAGAATTAGAAGATATTATTCACGAAGTATGATTCAATGAGATAAATTTAGAAAGTAAAAACTAGAGGTGTTGAAGAACCCAGAAGATTAGGATTTGAGAGAACACAAAGAATAAATGCACCGGCGCCATTGCGAACGATTTTGAGCCATGTCGTTCAAGGTCTCTAACCATCGATTATTATCATCTCGCCGACCCCAATCAGGTAGTCGACAATTACCGACATGGCTAAGTCCACTAGTCAATGACTTCATGGATTTATGCCATGTTTTGGTCTGGCCGCCCCTAGCTTTCTTCCAACCTATTCCTACACTACAAAACAAAGCTCGACGAGGCAGTCGGTTGTTAGCCATACGCAACACGTGTCCCAACCACCTCAACTGATGAAGTTTCACCACTTCATCTATTGATCTGCCATTCTTAACTAGCACCCGATTCCTAATAACAGCGTTGCTCACTCGGGTGTCCCACGATATACGAGCAATGCTTCGAAGACATCGATGATCGAAAACCAGTAACCTACGATTATCTTCTACTCTCACTGGCCATTTTTCACAGCCATAAAGTAATACGGAGCGAACTACTGCCTAGTACACCCGTCCTTTATTCAGCGAAGGGATATCTCGCCTACGCCATAAGTGACGCAGGTTGGCAAAAGCCAATCGAGCCTTCTGTATCCGTGCTGAGACTAGTCGATGACAAAACTCACATTAATAAGAATGCGTAAAACTTATACGGTCTTGTCTCACTGATGATAGCCGTGTTTGATATGCTTTTTGTTATAGTCAATTGAATTTATCTAATTTGAAATGTGTTTTTTTATATCTCAAGTGTATGGGCTGCAAATGATGAATGAAATATGAATACTTTCAAAAAAGTCGATAAAAATATTCTGAAGTAGTACGAGCATTTTATTAAAAGTTAATTATTGTATATAGATGTATTTGAAATACAGCAAAAAAATTACTGTTGCATTATATGTCATATCAAAATAAACAATTATTTATTTAATATTCATGAATTAGATTTTTCGTTCGTCCACTCAACAGAACCTGTAATAAGATATAAATAAACAAAAAATTATTTAAAATTTGTAACCAGTCGTGTGTCAGATAATTTCTAGACGAATAATACACGATTTCATAATGTTGCACGTCTGAATCAGTTGAACAATGATGAATTTATTTTTGGGACCATCAATCGATCAATGTTAGACCACAATTAGAAACCTGGAAGCACTGGGGGACGGCCGTTTCGTTCTGGTATGGAACTCCTCAGCAGTGCGCATCCACGACTCCAGCACCCGGTAGGATTCGAACCCAGGACCTTCAGTATTGTGCGCGAACGACCTAACCGTAAGACCACTGAGCCAGTATCTGACGGTGTTACTGTCAAACTTGATCAAATTCACGGAGTTTCGCAACCTCATACACTGTCTTCGTGAGACACTGCCTACACCCGAACAGGTTGAACTTCACAGTGGTCATGTCTTCCCACTAGAACTCGAAGAAGATTCCTCACGAAGCTAGTCACTAGTGAGCACAGGTAATTTGCATTAATTTGTCAAGGCATTTTGACATGAAGATGGATAAAGGTCAGTTATGAATAAAATTTCAAATAGACATAAGGTGATAACTGAAAATAAAGGAGAGAGAAAATTAACGTAATATGAAAAGAATAAGAAAGGGTAGGAAAATTGTCACATTACACTAGGCTTAAAGATTACCAGGGTTAAGACAGATTGTTTCTTTTCTCATAAGGGGGGTTTTAATTTTCTAATAGCCAAAAGCTACAAAAACCTCAAAATTCGTTCTTCAACATTTCTATACAATGTTTTGAAGGCTGTCTTGATGTCAATCTTATGCCCTATCTCAATTGTGTTTTTTTCGATCGATGAACATGGTTTTCTATTTCCAACGCTATTCGGCTCATCTGACGTTAGTTACATGTTCCATAAGCCTTGATTGCGATGTAATCATTCGAGCAACGTTCAGGTATATGTGAAATCATGGACAATTTTCCTACCCTTTCTTATTCTTTTCATATGACGTTCATTTTCTCTCTCCTTTATTTACAATTATTACCGTATGTCTATTTGAACTTTTATTCAATTGACCTTTTATTCATCTTGATATGCCTTGACAAGTAAATATATGTGACCAGATTGTTGGAACTGTGCGTAGTGCGCAGATACATCACCTATTTTCAGATCAATTACGTCGTCTTTTCACTGTTCTATAAAAATTTATAAAAGCGACTAATCATTTCAAATGAATTTATCAATCATTGTTAGGTCATGTTTAGAAACCTGTAAGTATTGAACTCTTATTTCATTCCACTGCAGAACTCATCATCAATACGAATAAACGGAATGTTTTCAGTATCTCACTAACACCAACCTCTTGACAAATTTGCCGTCATTCAAACTCAATGAATTCACTACATTTCGTCATGATTATCGTTTTTCTCCGATGGGTAACTAACCGCCTTACACTCAGTATGATTCAACTTCACTGATCATGGCTTCTCTCCAGGGCTTCGAGAATTTCCTCACAAAAGCAAGCCGCTAGTGAATGCATGACAGTCAAGGTTTTATTCACTTGTTTGCTGCGACAAAATGCGTTATTGTAAATTATTCAATGAGAAAAGTTAATTAATTTGTATTCATTACTTACGTGTTTAACTCATTACGTTAAGTTGATTTTGAATATCTTTTAGGAAAATTCGTTTAACTACAAAAAATGTGGTGAACAAATCAAATAATCATTTATTCAAACAAACCTCGAAATAAATTTAGCCTAACCTTTTTTTAAATTTGTTACACTGGTAAAAAATTTATTTCAAGTTGGCTTTAAATTGAAATGCAAATGTTGTTGCTTCCAGAGATTGATTTACATTTCACTACGTAAATATTAACTACTTCACAAAATATGTTTACTAACCTAGATGGACATTGTATTTACGGATGCGAGATTCTAGTTCTCTAATCAAGATACCTAATTCTAAAGTACCTGAGAAAAAACAGTTAATACAAAATCAACTTATAATAACGTCAAATTAAATTTTTATGAAGATCAGTGAATTTCATTCAAGTCATGAACCACCAATCAATATGTTAATTAACGATTGAAAAAAAAACTGAAATTAACCAAATAGCCCCATTTTCCTAATATGGGACGACACTCCAACACTGTTCATATATGATATGTTCAGATTTTTTTTTTAAGTACCGTACTGTTACATATAACGAACCACAAGATTCATGTGCCAAATTCTTCGTAGTAGTGTGAAAACTGTTATAAATCATTGAAATCTCAGTATATTATAGTGATGTGCAAAAACATGTTTCACAGTACCACCGAATTTTAAATATATATATCATTCACAATAAATGTATTACTGGTGTGTATTGAATGTCATTGAAATATCTGAATTACTGTATGTTACCTTTAGGATAAGTTACTCCATTTTTGTAGCAGGGATGAATTTCCATTTCTTTAAATATATAAAATATGAGTTTCATATGTTTTAAACTACTGACCACAAAAGTCTCTCGAAAGTAAAATTCAAAAATTACATTTAAGATTTTCTTCAGTCACTGACTAGTGGAGTGAGTCATGGTGGCAGATGTAGACTGCCTGGTTGGGGTCCGCGAGACGAAAGTCGCCAATGGCCAGAGACCTTGAACGACATGGCTCAGAATCGTTTGCAATGGAGCAAGTGCATCCATTCGTTGAGCTCTCTAAAATCCTAATCTTCTCGATTCGTCAGCACCTCTACCTTTGTCTTTCTAACCTTATCTCACTGAATTATACTTCTTGAATAATATCTTCAAACCCTAGTCTTCTTCATTGGCATCAATACCCCGCAGGATTTGAATTCAGGACCTTCGGTATTGTGCGCGAACGCCCTTACCGTTAGACCACTGAGCCGGTTCAGGAGTCGTGGATGCGCACAGCTGAGGAGTCCCATACTAGGACGAAACGGCCGTCCAGTGCTTTCAGGTTTCTAATGGTGGTCTAACATTGATCGATTCATGGTTTCAAAAAATGTGTAACTTAACAATCTTCACAACCCCGTAATGTAATTACTATTTGATGAATTACTTACGAGGTGATTGATTTCACATGAGAAATTAGCAAATTTCAATATTTTTTTTAATTATTTGTAAAATTAGAAAATTCTTGTAATTCATATTTTATTATTTCATTTGTGAAACGACAATCAAAAACATTATTATATATCTTACCTTGAAATACTTTAATATGATTAGCGAAACATGTATCCCACGTTTTTGAATTAGTGACGTCTTCTTAACATAGAGAGTAAAGGTTTAATTTAGAACAACGTTAATTTTTATTTGGAAATGATATAAACAAGTAATTTGAAAGTATCATTCATTTAAATGAATATAATATATTCATCAGTTTATGTGTTGCAGTACAGTAGTTATTGTGATTGGGCAGCATCATCGACGAGAAAGGTGGATCCGATGCAGATGTGAGGGCTCGGATTGGCAAAGCAAGGGCTGTATTTCTACAGTCGAAAAATATCTCGAACTCCAAACAACTTTCAACCAAAACCAAAATCAGGATTTTCAATACAAATGTCAAGACTCTTCGATTGTATGGGGCGGAAACATGGAGAACTACGAAAGCCATCATCCAAAAGATACGAGTATTTAATAACAGTTGTCTTCGCAAAATACCTTGGGTTCGTTGACCATACACTATCAGCAACAACGTACTGTGGGAGAGAACAAACCGGATTCCGGTGGAGGATGAAATCAGAAAGAAGTTATGGAAGTAAATAGGACACACATTGAGGAAAGCACCCAACTGTGTCACAAGACAAGCCCTCACATGGAACCCTCAAGGCAAAAGGAAAAGAGGAAGGCCAAGGAACACATTACGCTGAGAAATAGAGAAAGATATGTGAGTAATGAACATACATTGGATAGAATTGGAGAGGGGAGCCCAGGACATAGTTGGTTAGAGAAAACTGGTGGGCGGCCTATGCTCCATTGTGGGTAACATGCGTAAGTAAGTAAGTAAGTCATTATTGTGATGAACATTATTGTATTTCTTCATTTCAGATATAAATTGTACATGACATTTATTTTGCATTACTTGTGAATAAAGAGAATGTTCCCAAGAAGTCTTACTATAAAAGTCTGTCTTCAATGATTTCAAAAATTTTTTCAAACCTAGGACGATGCAGGAATAAACGAAAATTAGCAGTTGAAATTATTGAATGAAACATAGCTATCGCTTTAATTACGCAAACAAATGACGACATTGTTTCATCATGTATGACTTCACATTTCACATATTAACTATCTAGCGGAATCAGTTCCTATTTTAACAAGGAAGTAATGTTCTGATTTGGTTATAAATGTTTTCTAGTAAGCATTGTAAATCAATCAGTCAATAACATGTTGTGATAGGCATGTATTTAAGTGCGTTTTATGAAGCCAATTAAATATTTATGTTATAACCCCTATATAGCACTATAAGTAGTTACGGAACACTGATCATATAAAATACTTATCGAATACAAGCTTTGTCGGTGTATTTAAGTCGCATTTTGACAGAAGTGAACATTTATTTTATACCAACACAACAAATCTCTAGAAAATGTTGCGTTCTATTGAAAGCATAATAACACTGTTGTTTATGAATAAAAGTGCCGACGTGTAACATTCATTATATTAGATTATTCAAGTGTGGATGACCTTCGAAAAGTAAAACATAAGTTCATCAATGTCGAAGTTATTTATCGAATATCAAACAAAGTTTTTTCGAATTATTCGTCTAACCTCCTGTAGCGAATAAGCCCATAGTGCCTTTCACTCTATGAGTTGTACAGGTTACATCTAGAATCACAAATGTTGATAAACTGAATTGCTATTGTTTCACATACAATCATCAATAAAGTTATTTTCACTGGTCATCTTTGTTTTCAATTCATCTGAAGAAAACGTAAAATAAAAAGTTTTTTTCAGAACGTTATGTAATTTATTTGTTAATTGTAAACTGTGACACCATTTTGCAAAAATGTACTTTGTCAATTACTAAAATAAAGAATTTCAACGGTATATGTTGTTAATTTGAAAGCCGCACATATTATTCATTCTGTTGACAAGTGTCCACACTAATGTTATGCTAGCATTCACTATCTGTTTAGATTTTTCTCAAAAAATTCCTACCTACGAACCTGAAAAATTAGGACTAAACGATCTGAATTCTATTTAAATTGATGTTTTCGCTCAGCATGTTTGAAATTTTGATGATATCGCATCCGTTTTGTTTCGTGTGTTCTGGCGTCTTATGATTTTTGGGATACAATTCAAGATAGAGGGACGTCCGATTTCCGATCTTAAGGTTGCTGAAATTCGCAAGAAGCTAGAAAAGCGCAACAAAGATAAGACAGGTGTCAAACAGGTGTTGTTGGATAGTCTGAAAGAGACCCTAGAGAAAGATAGTCAGGACCCCCAAACTTATCGTTTGAGAGATGGGATTGAAAGTATCAAAACTGACCAAGAACTTCCCGAACATTCGCCTGTAAACGGTGACGGACCAAGAGCTGAGAAATCTGAACCCACCGCAAAAAGACATAGCTCGTCAGATGACGTATTAAGCAATGAGTATGTTATCAGTGAACGTTCACTGCAGAAAAAATTACCAAAGAAACTCTCCCATACGTCGTTCAAGTTGGAGAGCAAGAGGAAGATTTACATTTTGATTGGAAGTGTGGAAACGACGTATCAGAAGTGACAAATGATAGCAAAGATGTCCAAATCAAAAACGAAGGATTTGGCAAACATGAAAACCAACCAGAAAGTGCAGTTATCATTCACCAGATTAGTGGTATGTCCTATTTCATTTAAGTCACTTTACGTGTCAGAAAGCTGTAAAAATTTATGGATAAGTAACTAACCGAAATTAGTGAGGGCCTCAAATTTAAAGCAACATTTTATCAAGGCAGGGAAGTTAGTATCAGCTACTGTGGTTATGAACACCCGTTCACCTGTAAGTTGCTTTGGATTTATACAGATGGCTTCTACAGAAGAAGCAGCATCCGCTACCAGAGCTTATGATTTAACAGAGTTTGGAGGATGCATACTACGGGTTGAAGCAACAGAACGAAAGGCACCAATTCAATCAAACAAAGCAAATGATCGAATATCTGGACTAAACAAATTAGAAACGTCAAGTGTTCCTGATTCTCATCGTACAGTATCCAGACCACTGATATCTCGAAGTCGTTATATTGCGAACAGACGGCGATTGTTGCGTCGTGCTGCGATATGAAGTGCTATTTGGAGTGAACAATTTTTGGGTAACCATAGTTGATAAGCTGAAAGTTTATTTGAAAATACTTTGTCGATCGTTCAATAACATGAAAGCATGCTTGAACATCAAACACCATCAATGATACCAGTTAACACTACAGAGTTGATCAGTAGTCAGTTCATTTTTTTTTAATTACGGTTAAATTTAACATATTACTGAAGAAAAAAATTTACTTGTTTCGGTTTGTAATCTGTCTTCATAGTGTGTTACGTTGCCTATTGCATAATTTACTTCCACTAGATTTTGAATAAAAAAACAAGTAACAAGTCGAAAAAATATCTTAATGAGTAATATACATTGATGAATATAAAGATTATTTTCATTACAGGGGTTGTGAAGATTGGTGAGTTACACATTTTTGAAACCATGAAAATTACCTGTGCTCACTAGTGACTAGCTTCGTGAGGAATCTTCTCCGAGTTCTAGTGGGAAGACGTGACCAGTGAAGTTCAACCTGTTCGGGTGTAGTCAGTGTCTACCGGAGACTGTGTATGAAGTTGCGCAACTCCGTGAATTTGACCAAGTTAGCGATTAACACTGTTAGATACCGGCTCAGTGGTCTGACGGTTAGGGCGTTCGCGCACAATACCGGAAGTCCTGGGTTCGAATCTTGCGGGGTGCGAGAGTCGTGAATGCGCACTGCTGAGTAGTCTCATACCAGTGCTTCCGGGTTTCTAATGGTGGTCTAACATTGATCGATTCATGGTTTCAAAAATAAAGATTATTCTCTAATTTTCATCTTCAAATTAAAAATTATAATGACATAATATACAAACGAAGATAACGAATGTCAATAGAGTCTCAATAAGGCTTAAGTCTTTGTATGAAAATGGCAAATCTTTCTATTATTGTTGATGCGATCAAGTGGGTTTGATCTTTTTTAAAAAGATTTGCTAATGAAATTGTAGTTATTTGTTTGGTATGAAAATGTCATCAATTGATCTACTGAGAAGACTGCATCAGGCGCGGAATATTGTATTATGCAAATTTACTCTCTTAGTCAATTAAAAACGAAAACATTACACTAAACACTCTATTTGCACACCATCTTTGAGTCGTGACTTCCAACGCTCTATCCTTCTTCCATTGCTGTTGTTGCCTCCATTCCTTCCTGTTGGTACTCCATTTACTTCTTGCTTTCCGTTTTCCTCATCTGACCGTGAGACTTTATCTTTCACGTCCCATCTAATACTACTTATATCGTTCGTATAAGTAGCACACACCACACTACCAAATAATAATTATTGAAGTATACTAGTAACATATATTGAGTCAGTCAGTTGAGGTATGTGTGATGATATTTTTCGGGTATATTAGAACAAAAATATGCTTGACATAGACTTACATAGGTTAGCATCCAACATTTTTTTTACTTTCTCTATCGGTTTATATAAATGTTCTGAAACAAACGAGAACACAATGTTGACATAAATATTTTCGATTAGATTATGTCGTTAATATACACGAACAATGAAATTTTTCAGTCTTTTTTAAAAAAAAGTTGATACAAATTGATTTGTTAGTAGAAAAGAAGTTAGGTTTACTACACTTGGTATATTAGAACAACACATATACTTACTTACTTACTTTCGCCTGTTACCCCCAATGGAGCATAGGCCGCACACCAGTTTTCTCCAACCAACTCTGTCCT
>OX103979.1:72104617-72123849 GCA_944470395.2 Schistosoma turkestanicum
TGTATTTCCATTTTTTATAACAATAGAGACGGTTTTCTCCTAGAATTTTCGGCTTTCTGATTTGGCTGGGGCGTGTATCTAGGAGAACCGTACCGGTGTGTTTCTATTGGATGCGATTAGGACAGCCGCCGGCGAAATAAATTCTACAGTCAGAGACCAACAAAAACAACCTACTGTGTACTTACGACGCACAATGCAGAAAGAACTTAGATGAAAACCTCAATGACAAAGTGAAAAAGGAAGGCAAAGGATCAAAATAATCTGAGAAACAGAAGCAGACATGAGAAGAACGAACAAAAATTGACGGAACTAAAAAGAACGCTTGTGAAGGAGTTTGTTGGCGAATACTGGTCAGAGGTGTCTGCTGTATTCGGGGTACCAAGCATAGGTGCGTAAGTAATCAGGTAAGTCAGTCAAAAGGAAAGCTTAGAATAAGTGGAATATATATAAAAATTGATCCATTGACAGCAAAATATAAATAGTAATAATTCAAAAGTTAGCTCTGCAGCTTGCTGGAGGCTTGATGTTGGTTCCGACGTATCGGTTCACTTGTTTGACGGTCACTGATTAAATTTAAGTATCAGAGGCTGTTTAGCGGTTAACTGGCATATAAGAGTTAAATACGAGTTCGAAACTGTTATGCTCGTCTCTAGATATGCTTCAAACTATTACATGCTCACCTTTGTCGAATAACCAGAACAAAACAATAAATCAGCTTCCAGGTAGGCTACTGTGACCCCTTGGTCAGCAAGAAGTCTTGATAAAGCATAGAAAGTATATTCTACAAACACACAGCCAGCTCACAATGAATCCAAGCACTCAACTCCATAGAGACACCCTTGGGACAGTCACAAAAATAGCACACTAAAATAACACAATAACTAATCATAGTCGAGGATTTTCATGGTGGTAAATGTGGTCTCAAGGTCAAATGATCAGTCCATGAAATATATCCAAAATAAAGATATTTTGAGGTTCTAAGATCCCCTACAGAAAAAATTAAAAGCAACCGGATTTCGGAAATTATATTGTGCTTGCTTTGTTCAGGGAAACACCGACAGATTTTTCTCTAGAATATGGATGGTTGCAGAACCTAGCACATTACTTCTGACACGGTTTAGAACTTGTCTCCTAGTTTCGCTAGCACACTAGTTTTGATGTTATTATTATTTTGATGCGTATTAAAGTGATTCTCATCAAAAACCCTACTAAGCTATTGGATTCAAGAAAGCGCCGTGACTTGTCAAACCTTTAAGCGCCTTCATAGCTCTCGTCCACTGGATCTTGGTAGAAAGTCCGTTACGCGTTTTCCGAATGAACTGGACAATAAGGATTCGGAAAGATACGGATACTCGCCACTGCCTCTTCTTCGACTCTGCCTTAGCCCCCGCTGGATGCATCTCGTACCATTTGTGTTAACGATTTTGGAACACGTACTGTTATTTCTAGTCATCAGCTGAAACAGTATTATGGAATGATGTAGTTAGGCGTGCTAATCCAATCAATGCTGAAGATATGAATTTGGACGAAAGCTGTGCACAAATACAGAAGTCCCGACTAACCAAATTATGAGTCTACTGCGCATCATTTCACTCCCTACCACTATAGGATGCGAAACATGGCCGGAAGGAATTAAGGATATTCATGCGTTATTAGTATTCGATCTTCGGTGTCTCAGAAGCAATGCTTGTGCATCCTAGGACAACCGATTGGGCAATGGTGTCGTTGGGTAACGAGTACTAGGTGCGGATATCAGATGAACAAATGAAGTATTGAAACTTCATGAGTTCATGTGGTTGAGGTTCGTAAAACTCATGCCAACCAATGACTGCTCTGAAGAGTGATGTTTTGTGATTTTCGGGTAGGCCGGAAGAAATCTGTGGCTGGCTCGATCGAAACTCGGCACAAACTCATGAAGCAACTGACACTGGACCGGGCCATGTTGATAGGTGTAGACCAGCTGGTTTGGGTTCGCGAATTGATAATGACCGATGTTTAGAGACCTTGAAACAAAATCGCTTGCTGTGACGCAACTGCATACACTTTTTGAATACCACCAATATTTTTACTACTTCAGCTACTAAAAGGCTATGGCAACTTTAAATGATACACGAATGTACAAAGTTCCATGTTGGGACTGATGGAGCCTATCAAATGGCTTTGGATGATGTATTAGTTCAGTAGAGAACAATTGTATTGTATACTCCGTAGTTTGAAACATTTTCTAAAATTGTATGCAACTGATATGATTCCTCTCTCTTAAAGGTCAATGTCTTTTGAAATATCTATCTAACTGAACAATCTATTACTGTGAATATGTCAGCGTTTCTTACAAACTGATCCGGTCTGTAAACTGGCACGCCCTATCCAACCATTACTGTTTAAGAGTTATTAGTTATTAGCATTATTATAACAATTATTTTATTATAACTGGAGCAGAAAATAAATGAATACTTATATACTTATCTGCACTATTTCAGAAATGCACTGCAAGTAAATCCCTCCTGAACACGTATCGTGAATGGCTCCTGAAATATGCATGTCCCCAAGAACTCAACTGAGTACGTATCCTATATATAAAGACTTGCTGAAAACGTAGACGTATTAAAATATTTATGTCGGCTAAATGGCGTAAACGTGATGCGTCAGTTAGAACCCTATACACTGGAACACACCATGTTACACACTATGATTTAGGCATAAAAAATAATACTATTATTCTGATGAGATATCATTTTTACATATAGTCAGTACGTAATGATATTACGCTTGTAGTCCGCTCTGAAACCGAAAGGTGTAGGTTCACACGCGTCTCGTCCAGTCCAAGTCCAAAAACGATAATTCTGGGAAAGAACCGTTCAAAACAATATTACACCTTCGAGTTTCCAATTACCACAATAGGTTCCGTTACTGGAAGAATAGGTGATTCCAGTCAGTTGCTGCTAGAGTATCAAATCCAAATATGGCTGTAGCCATATTAAATATGAATTTTAAACAACACATGTATAGTTGAGAAGGAAACATAGAAACTTCAATATAAGTACAAGATATAGAAATAATAACAAGATACAAATGATAAAATCTCAAAATGGAATCAAATAAAGTACCAAAATATCGAACAGAAGAGTCAGTCACATCATAACACAAAAACATACATGGAGAGATTTTCCGAAAACAAAAACTTCAAAGTAGATTTCACACCGGCCCGCAAAATCCCTCCATGCAAAGCAACCCTTCTGAAACTTCAACTTAGGGTTTACTCTCATCCCCCAATCCACAACGGAAGAACGAGTAGGACTCATAGCAGTACGCTAACCCGCCCTTCAACATGGATATGACCAATCAAGCTAACTATGAACCTGTACCTTCCCATCAGTTCCTTGATTTCTCTATCTATCGTAGCATGACCTAACGGTAGTATAAACTTCATCCAGTTAACCCATATGAATATGTATAACACGTCGAAAAGCTGGTCTTATCCTAACCGGGATTTACATTCCACTCCATGGGGATGAGTTGTCAATCCACCACGACTTGCTTCGAACGGCAGATACGATGAAGTCAGTGATGCTGACTTATCGACAGAAGCTCTTGACCCATAAATAATATGCAAGGGTGGGATCTCCAATTATGATATTTTCTCGACTCCTGAAGACTCTAAGTGGCATAACATGTGAACAATATTTAACTCTCCATCTCCTGATACAGAGGAGGTCTGATCCGCATTTGTTATCGTCGGCAACTCATTTGCCACATTAGTGGCATCCAGATTATTATCATCATCATCATGATTCCGTTCTGTCAGACAAGTCACGTTGTTTCTGGCTACACTAGCATCCGTAGAGTGAAACTCTTCCATTGTTGTATAACTCATCTCGCTACATGAAAGAACAGCATTAGTATCGCAATTCGAAACCGATAAACTCACTTGTTGTTCTTCATGTTCCGTTTCAGAGACACAAGACATATGCACATCAATAGCATCGTTGTCATGCAACACTGTAGACTGGCTGTTACTATCAGACGCTTCCTTCTCATCAATACTTGACTGAAAGTCAACCGGAGTAGGAACAGATACAGTTGCACAACCTTGTGCATCTTCAATCGACTTTAGATTTGCGGCAGGTTTCGATGACAACAGAACACTGGGGGGATCATTCGTTGAAGTAGATCGACTAGTCACCATAGGTGGATTGCTCACACTTGATGTATCATTACTATCGCTACCACCGCTACTATTCTGATGACTGCTATCTCCATTGCTAGTCACAGCATCCGAAAAAGAACGAAGTTTACGCTTCTTAGTAATAGTAGCATCATGTCGTTTCTTCTGCTTCTCACCTTTGGTAGCAGTATGTGTGCGTAATAAATGCCCACTTCGATGTTGATGAGTGTCTTTCGTTTTCCCTAGATCACTATTACCCGCAGGGGTATTGTCAATACTATTATCCTTAGTAGCCGCAGCTGTAGAAGTAGTAGTACACTTCTCATGACATCCATTCGACTCATGCACAGTGTCCAACTCTGCTCAATCAACATTGCTTTCCTTACTAGGAATGCTCTTAACCTCTTCTGTCTTATCACTGTTGGCAGTGTTCATCCCGATACTTGTAGTACAAGTCAAAGATGCTGGAGTGCAACAGGTGGACAATTCCATGCTCGATCCCTCACGCTGAATATTCGACACGACAGCATGTCTATGAAACCTAGATAACTCCTCTCTGCACCCAGAATACTGAATGTTAGCCTTCCCAGTAGTGCAACTACTGTGGCTGTTGCTATTGCCACCGTCGCCTACATTCTCCACGCGCAAACATCCAATCTCGTCATGAACTTAAGTACTCGAAGAAGCTACACTAGTAGCAGCAATTAAGGAAACCGCATCACTTACAGTGATTCCACTTTCGTTACCATCACATTCGTTATTCACATCTATCAAGCCATTAATAGGCACATGAGGTTTCACCTCACCCTCGATCATTGTTGTTGTCCACATTGATGTTCCGACTCTTCCCAGTTAGTATCGAGTTGCGAGATAGTTCGCGTGCAGGCTTTAAAGCTAAGCTACCACTGTTGCCACTTACACTAACACTATCAATATTGATATGACCACTTGGACTAGTATGCGACCGTCTATCAGTTGACTTCAAACAAACATCAGCAGGACGCGCTAAGCTGCTGTTATCTTCCGTTTCACTATTATGATACTCCGTAGAACTATATACAGTAACCCGCAGACATCCTGATTGCGCAGCAACATGTAGTGCTGTGTCACTGTTTACACTTGCTATCCTAGGATCAGCTCTAGGTCGTGTCAAATAATATACTCTACGCGAAGGGTTCCGAACGTAAGCTTCGTCCCACACAGTCCAACCTGTTTCGTCCTTGTTTATATTCACTGTACTCACTGACCTCTGTTCGCTCGAATCCAAATTACCATTCCTTGCATTTCAAGCAGTTAAGAAGCTTCTACCATCACATACCTCGGATCCGTCATGATGCGTGACCTTTCTGCCGTTTTCCTTCTTTTCAATCCTGAAAAAAGCCAGCTTATCTGCTACGGATACCGACTTCTCACTAGGATACGCATCAAGGGATTTGAAACCATCAGGGTGACATGCTCGGTCTTCAAGAGGATATACCTTGCTAATACAATTCACAACTCCCTCTCTCTCCGGGCGTGAGGTAGGTGCGAACAAATTCGAAGGCTTCCCATGTCCCGCACGCAGATGACTAAACGCTTACATATCATGTCATGTTTTTGGGCGATTAGCTCATAGTGTAAATCTACTACTAGCTATCCTTTCACGATACAAAATAAATCCAGTCTATTCATTGTATGTAGGCTCTCTTTCCTCTTTGTCCCATTGAATTTCCAGCTGTACAATTTAATTGTTCCAGAGTCAGAGCCACGTTCTGCATCTTAATTGCTAAATTCGATAATTGCTCTGGATCATTATAATCAGCATTCCCAGATCTAAACAAGTCTTCCAAGGTTTCACGAGCGATTACGTGCGATTGTTCGAAAAGCTGCTTTAGAAAGGCCTCAGCCCTTTTATATCCTGAGTGAGGTTCCATTATAAGACATCCTTCAATCACATCTCTTGCTTTTCCCTTGCAGTAGTGGATTAAATATAATAAGCGCAAATTGTCATCAATAACTCTAGGTTCTATAAATGTTTCAAACTGTCTGAAAACCTAAAGTAATCGCGGTGTCTGCCGTCAAAGAAGGGGAGTTCTACTTTGGCAACTCCTAAGCTAACTACCGGTGTTCCAGACCTCAAATCCTTCTCAGATACCTTAAGACCTCGAAAAAAATTTGTTCTTTAGTACCCTCTAATGATGGCTTACAACAATAAGTACTAAGCATAGTATCATCTTTACTAGAGAGTGAACCCTATAAACATGAAGTATCATAAGGCACTTGCCTTGTATTCCGCGATTCTTCAAGGACTCCATCTCTCTTCGTGTTTGATTTCTTACAAGGACTCATGAGCATTTGAAATTCAACGGAAAAGAAATTCCAAATTATTGAAACAATAAAGATCAAATATTAAAATTCACCGGTTCCGTTTCTTCAATTACTGTCGACAATAAGACATCCAAAGTATTATTCTCCAAATATTGTTGAGAACGGGTTGACGGTAAAAAATCCAAAGGATCCTTCTCGAAATACTGTTTCGAACTAGTTAACGATAAGAAATCCAAAGGATCCTCCTCAAAATGTTGTTTTGAACTGTGACGTAATTTATTACTCTTGCAGTCAGCTCTGATACCGAAAGGTGTAGGTTCACACGCGTCTCGCCCAGTCCAAGTCCAAAAACAATAATTCTGGGGAAGAACGGTTCAAAACAATATTACACCTTCGAGTTTCTAATCACCACAATAGGTTCCGTTACTGGAAGAATAAGTGATTCCAGTCAGTTGCTGCTAGAGTATCAAATCCAAATATGGCTGTAGCCATATTAAGTATCAAATTTAAACAACAGATATATAGTTCAGAAGGAAACATGGAAACTTCAATATAAGTACAAGATATAGAAATAATAACAATATACAAATGATAAAATCTCAGATGGAATCAAATAAAGTAACAAAATATCGAATAGAAAGAGTCAGTCAGATCATAACACAAATATATCTACATGGAAGAATTTTCCGAAAACAAAGCCTTCAAAATAGATTCTACACTGTCCATGGTTCATGAATGGAAAAATAGATTCAATTTTCGATTGAGATACTAAAGACTTTCGACGGCCGTATTCGACTTTGCTGAGTAGGTTGACACGTTCAGAGGATCAAACTGGTTTCCACTTATTGTGACATCTAGTTTTCGTGTTTTTTCATCTCTGTGGGCTAAAAAACAATTATGTGAATCAGAACCTTGTCCTACAAAAGCATGAATTAGTGGTAAGTCTTTCAGACAAATTATTTCTTTTGTAGGTTCTCGGCATCTCATCTATTTTACCGGATAAACTGTGGTTAAATGCGCTCGATACACGTCACTTAATCATATTATCTGTCATAATAAGAAGGTAGCGAACACTAATGGATGGTGTATGACAAAAGCTGGTCGAAGGATTTGATCAGGTAGAATACTATCGATATACTGCTGATGATAAGTGTACCTATTAGCTAAAGACTATTTGTTACTATTTCTGTGAGAGAGCGAATCTATCAATTCTGGGTCAAACTCCGAAAGTGGCAACAATTTTCACGTTGCATAGACAATTTAGGAAGTGGTGGTGTTTCGTTCTTTAAGCTGGTTGTTTTGGTTGTGGAGCTTTCATCGTTCTTCAGCTGAACAACATCATCAGCACAAGCCTCAAAAAGAAGTGTAGCATTCGAATTCGTCCACGTTTGACCTGAGAAATATCAACGTCTTCTTAATCACCCAAAGGATTGTAATCCGTATACCCTATGCCCGATGAATCTGTAATTGGAAGAGTCACACCTTCATCTTAAGAACCCTGTACGTCTTATACACAAACTTCACCAAATTCAGTCAGTTATCCGAATTAAAACCCTCCCACCTCTTCACTTAGTAGACGAACAGTGAAACTGGTAGATACATGAGATACTATACCAACATATACTGAAATTGAAACATATCTTAAATATCACTATAATCTTGTGAAGCCCAAATCTGAAAGTTCGCAAACCAAGATTTTGAGTGATTCATCCGACACCGATCATAATAGTGGCAGCAATATACAACAGTTACAAAACTCAGTTGCTCAAATTAAGGATAAGCTAAGCCAGTTTGCACCCTCACGCACATATGGGCCTCGAGTAATAATAGAAACCTCGGGGAATTAACGGAAGCTGAATACATCCTCCAGTTGTATCTAAGAAAGGCACGAAAGGAGTAATGTCTTCCTACGATGCGACTGCACATAATCTCCCCGGCCGCACATCCCTGACTAAGATAAGGGATACCTGCCTTTTAGCCAGTGGTGTTCCAAACGTCAGTGGTTAAGTCATCCGCCTCAGAAAAGAATCCGATAAGTCAACATGTCCACTTTTGTTCAAATTTGGTTGCTCTAAAGGCGCCAAGCAACTGGTTTATTTGAACAAAAACAATGGTGCATCGGTCTTGCATTAAGACGTAAAGGTTGCACCAGATCGAACGCCTTGTCAACGTCATATGAAAAGATGAGAGGCGACAAGATCGCATGGCTGTGTCACAGCTGTCAAGTAGTTGAATAAAATTTTTTATGGTGAAGCGAATAATAAACTCATCGAGCAATCGAAAGAAATGACCGCCCAGTTGATAAATGACCCTGTAGATCTTGATGAGTCTATGGATTCTCAGTCTTTGAATGTGACACCCCATACATTTTTGTTCGCTCATGTTTAATTCTGTCAGGCCTTTTGATTCACTTATTTAACCAAGCCATTTGTATTGCAACAACTTCTATGTGCTACTGGCTTTTACTTTTGTCATGTTTATATCATTTGGTACTACTGAACAGTTACTGTGTATAAGAAGCTACATACAGAGATCATTTCAATTCTCTTCGGTTGGTCAGAAGATTCTATATTTTTTCAGCATCATCATCAAGTAGGATTATGTCATCCAAAGAATGGAGAAAAAGGACAGCACTTATGAATACCACATGAAGTAATCGTTTATGATGACAGTTCGTCACAAGATCTAACTTCAACAGCAGGACTTACTTACTAACTTAAGCTTGTTACCCCCAACCGAGCATAGGCCACCAACCAGTTTTCGCCAGCCAACTCTCTCCTGGGCTTCCCTTTCCAGTTCTTTACAGTTTGTGTTTATAATTCTCATGCCTTTCTCCATTTCTCGGCGTAATGCGTTCCTTGGCTTTCCTCTCTTCCTTTGTCCTTGAGTGTTATAAGTGGGGGCTTGTCTTGTGACACAGTTGGGTGCTTTCCTCAATGTTTGTCCTATCCAATTTCAGAACTTCTTTCTGATTTCTTCTTAACTGGAATCTGGTTTGCTTTCTCCCACAGTACGCTGTTGCTGATAGTGTATAGTCAACGAACCTAAGGTATTTTGCGAAGACAACTGTTCAGAAATACGTATATCTTCTATATGATGGCTTCGGTAGTTCTACAAGTTTCCGCTCCATAAAGTAGAACTGTCTTGACATTTGTATTGAAAATGCTGATTTTGGTGTTGATTGATATTTGTTTGGGGTTCCAGATATTTTACAATTGTGGAAATGCAGCTCTTGCATTAGCATTAGAATTTTATCCTTATTATCCTTATTACTCTCCACATTGCAACTTACTGATCTCCGGTCTGGTAATGTGACGGCTGCTGGTATTCAGAAACTCTACTGCCCTGAAACAAACGCTTCATTCAAAGCCTGAGACATAAAAACTTGAAAACCAACTGCCAACTGACTAGAATTAGACAGTTGAATGGCTAGACCTCCATCAACCGGACCTTACCGAACACCTCCAACCGTACCGAAACCACAAGAATCCAGCGCGAACAAATCAAATTGGTTTACACTAGCTCATAAAAAAGATATTGGATACTGAATCCGAGCCCTCACATCTTCATCGGATCCACCTTGATTGTCGATGATGCTGCCCAGATATACAAGGCATCTCCATCAAGAGTGATTTGGTTGGTGCATGTTGTGTTGCATCGGAGCATTTCGCTTTTCCCTTTATGTATGTTGAGACCTACTACTACTGAGGCTGCTGCTACACTCGTCGTCTTCTCTTGCATTTGTTATTGCGCGTGCGATAGAAGAGCCAGGTCATCTGCGAAGTCCAGATCGTCTATCTGTGTCCTAACTGTCCAGTCGATACCGAGCTTCCCTCTAGATGCTGACGTCTTCATAATCCAGTCGATGACCAGGAGACAGAGAAAGGGTGAGAATAAGCAACCCTGCTTGACACCGGTCTTCACTTCGAAAGAGTCTGTTAGCAGTCCTTCGTGTACGATTGCGCAATTGAATCCATCATAAGAATTCCGTATGAAGTTAACTATTTACTCAGACACACCATAGTATCGAAAAAGCCAGCACAATGTTTTCCTATCCACGCTATCGACTGCCTACTCCAAGTCGACGAAGTTGATGTAGAGTGGTGAGTTTCATTCAATCAACTGTTCCACGATGATCCGTAATGTTGTAATTTGGTCAGTACACGATCGATCCTTACGAAATCCAGTCTGTTGATCAAGAAGTTAGGTGTCTGCGAAGTCGTTCATTCTGTTTAACAGCACCCTATTGAAGACTTTTCGTGGTATTGAGAGATGGGTGATGCCTCTGTAGTTTACACACTTGCTGAGATCGCCTTTCTTCGGTATTTCAATTAGGTATCTTTCTTTCTTTTTTTTTTGTTTTTGTTCCTCATCCCAAATCTTCTTGAAGAGGATGTGAAATATTTTCGCAGTTGCTTCCACATCCGCTTTCATTGCCTCTGCTGGAATGTTGTCTGGTCCTGCTGCTTTGCCGCTCTTGATTTGTCTGATGGCCATACTGATCTACTCAACTGTAGGTGCGCCAATATTAATTGGGAGGTCCGTAGATGCTGCTTCGATGTTAAGTGGGTTCAGTGGAGCTGGTCGATTCAAGAGTTCCTTAAAGTGCTCTACCCACCTATTTCGCTGTTCTCTCTCACAGTAAGTTGTTGCTGATGGTGTCCGGTCAACGAATCCGAAGTATTTTGAGTAGACAGCTGTTAATGAACACTTGTATCTTCTGGATGATGGCTTTCGTAGTTCTCCATGTTTCCGCTCCATACAGTAGAACTGTCTTGATATTTGTATTGAAAATCCTGATTTTGATTTTGGTTGAAAGTTGTTTGGAGTTCCAGATATTTTTCAACTGTAGAAATGCAGCCCTTGCTTTGCCAATCCGTGCCCTCACATCTGCATCGGATCCACCTTTCTCGTCGATGATGCTGCCCAGATATGTAAAGGTGTTAATGTCCTCCAAACCACCTCCATCAAGAGTGATGTGGTTGGCGCATGTCGTGTTACATTGGAGAATTCGGCTTTTCCCTTTATGTATGTTGAGACCTAGTGCTGCAGACGCTCCTGCTAAACTCGTCGCCTTCTCTTGCATAACAAACTATGGTAGGCAGCGTCAAACCAAAAATATCAATCTATTAAAATTGAAATTCAGCGGATTTCACAAATAAGTTTATGTCTAATTATTACAAGGTCACTCACAATTATCATTGCGGATAAGGCTTTTTGATCATCAAAAATTCCATTCTACTCACTTAATGTGAAATGAGCGAATTCTGAAACAGTAAAAAAAACAAAATATGTTCTATCAGTAGTTAAACAATAAAGAAAGTAGGTCAAACCTGAATGAATAGACTTAAACTAATTATTACAAATCAATAAAACCATCAGGTGATAAGATTTGTGTACATTGATAGATAGAGTAGAATATAAACGGAAGGGGGCATAAAATACCAACAAATGCAGAATGTGAAAATAATGCATAGAACAACCAAATTAAAAGTACAAAAGTACAAAAAACTTTAATTCAGTTGTATCCGGCCATGGAAAGGACTGGGCTATTAGGAATTTATTATGAACAAGTGGATTGGGTTTCTATGCAAAATGTCCTTCCAACATAATCCATCAATTAATGACAGACAACTAATTTTCGAGTGATTAATGCAACCTGTGGTTAAAATTAGCAGCTTCAGAGCAAAAATCTAAAAAGCTTGAAACTAAGAGTGTTTTACGAGTGAGCTTTCGAAATCTAACGTCTCAAAAAATACTCACCTTTTATAAAGCTAAATATGTTAGTTTGACTTGCACATTACTGATGCTCGCCGCCGTTGGTGTAGGATCGACAATTGAACGATATTTTTTGGATAATTTCATGTACACATTTTTTAAATGTCCTTATTGATTCTTTCAGTTTTTACTTACTTTACTTACTTACTTTCGCCTGTTACTCCCAATGGAGCATAGGCCGCCCACCAGTTTTCTCCAACCAGTTCTGTCCTGGGCTTCCCTCTCCAGTTCTGTCAAATGTTTGTTCATTCCTCTCATATCTTTCTCTATTTCTCGGCGTAGTGTGTTCTTTGGCCTTCCTCTTTTCCTTTTGCCTTGAGGGTTCCATGTGAGGGCTTGTCTTGTGACGCAGTTAGGTGCTTTTCGCAATGTGTGTCCTATCCACTTCCACCGCTTATTTCTGATTCCCTCCTCCACTGGAATCTGGTTTGTTCTCTCCCACAGTTCGTTGTTGCTGATGGTGTCCGGCCAACGAATACGAAGTATTTTGCGTAGACAACTGTTAATAAACACTTGTATCTTCTGGATGATGGCTTTGGTAGTTCTCCATGTTTCCGCTCCATACAGTAGAACTGTCTTGACATTTGTATTGAAGATCCTGATTTCGGTTTTGTTTGAAAGTTGTTTGGAGTTCCAGATATTTTTCAACTGTAGAAATGCAGCCCTTGCTTTGCCAATCCGCGCCCTCACATCTGCGTCCGATCCACCTTTCTCGTCGATGATGCTGCCAAGATATGTGAAGGTGTTAACGTCCTCCAAGGTATCTCCATCAAGCGTGATTCGGTTGGTGCATGTTGTGTTGCATCGGAGAATTTTGCTTTTTCCTTTATGTATGTTGAGACCTACTGCTGCAGAGGCTGCTGCTACACTGGTCGTCTTCTCTTGCATTTGTTGTTGAGTGTGCGATAGAAGAGCCAGGTCATCTGCGAAGTCCAGATCGTCCAGCTGCGTCCTAACTGTCCAGTTGATACCGTGCTTCCCTCCAGATGTCGACGTCTTCATAATCCAGTCGATGACCAGGAGAAAGAGAAAGGGTGAGAGTAAGCAACCTTGCCTCACATCGGTCTTCACCTCGAAAGAGTCTGTTAGCTGTCCTTCGTGTTCTATTTTGCATTTGAATCCACCATAAGAATTCCGTATGATTGTACCTATTTTCTCAGGCACACCATAGTGTCGAAGAAGCCTCCACAGTGTTTAACTATCCCTGCTATCGACTGCCTACTCCCAGTCGATGAAGTTGATGTAGAGTGGTAAGTTCCATTCAAGTGATTGTTCCAAAATGATCCTTGATGTAGCGATTTGGTCAGTACACGATCGATCCTTACGATATCCAGTCTGTTGATTATGAAGTTGGGCGTCTACGAAGTCCTTCATTCTGTTTAACAATACTCTGTTGAAGACTTTGCCTGGTATTGAAAGAAGAGTGATGCCTCTGTAGTTTTCACACTTGCTGAGATCGCCTTTCTTTGGTATTTTGATGAGGTATCCTTCTTTCCAATCTGATGGCACTTGTTCCTCATCCCAAATCTTCTTGAAGAGAATGTGAAATATTTTCGCAGTTGCTTCCACATCTGCTTTCATTGCCTCCGCTGGAATGTTGTCTGGTCCTGCTGCTTTGCCGCTCTTGATTTGTCTGATGGCCATACTGATCTCCTCAACTGTAGGTGCGCCAATATTAATTGGGAGGTCCGTGGATGCTGCTTCGATGTTGGGTGTGTTCAGTGGAGCTGGTCGATTCAATAGTTCCTTAAAGTGCTCCACCCACCTATTTCGCTGTTCGTCAGTGTTGCTGATTATTTTCCCTTCCTTGCTTTTCACTGGTCGTTCTGGTTTACGATAGTTGCCGGCGAGCTTCTTTGTAGTTTCGTACAATTGTCTCAAGTTTCCTTCTCTTGCAGCCTTTTCCGCCGTCATTGCTAGATAATCCACATATTTTCGTTTGTCAGCTCTGATGCTCTTTTTCACTTCCCTGTTTGCTTCTGTATACTCGGCTTGCGCCTTAACTTTCTCTGCTATTGTTCGGCAGACATTGATAGCTGCCTTCTTGTTCCTCCTTTCTTGAATTTTTTCAAGAGTACCAACAGAGATCCATTCCTTGTGATGGTGCTTCTTGCGACAAAGGACCTCCTGACATGTTGAAGTGATTGCCTCCTTAATCCCTTTCCAATTGTTCTCCAATGTTGCTTCCTCTCCATTGAGTAGATCCTGAAAGGCCTGGAACCTTTTGATGAGGGGTATCTTGAATTATTTGAGTTTTACGGTATCCCGAAGAAAGTCTGTATTAAACTTCTGTGATGTTGTCTTCTCCATTGTCTGATGCTTCTATAGTTTCAGTTTCATATTTGTGATCAGCAATGGGTGATCTGAAGCTATATCAGCTACTCTCTTGGTTCTCACATCCTCCATGGTCCTTCTGAACGTTTTGTTGATACAAACATGGTCAATTTGGTTTCGAGTAGTGTGGTCCGGTGAAATCCATGTGACTTTGTGAATGCGTTTGTGCGGGAATATTGTGCCACCGATGACCAGTTTGTTGAAGGCACATAGGTTTGCAAATCTCTCACCATTTTCGTTCCTTTCTCCCAGTCCATGTCGTCCCATGATGTCTTCATATCCAGTGTTGTCCATTCCAACCTTGGCATTCAGGTCTCCCATAAGAATCGTCAAATCCTTTGGTGAACATTTATCGACGACTGACTGCAGCCTTTCGTAGAATTGATCTTTATCGTCGTCATTGTAGTCATTGGTAGGTGCATAACATTGGATGACGTTCATTGTAATGTCCTCTTTCTTTGTTTTGAAGGATGCTTTAATGATACTGGGTCCATGAGATTGCCATCCTATCAGTGCTTTTTGTGCATGTTTGGACAGCATCAGTGCAACTCCTTGTGTATGTGAAGCAATTTCCTCTTCAAGGCCAGAATATAACTGCAGTTCTACAGTAGCTAGTCTCAGTTGTCCTACCTGTGTCCAATGTGTTTCACTGATGCCGAGCACCTTGAGGTTGTATCTTTTCATTTCTGCCGCAACTTGAAATAGTCTTCCAGTCTCCCACAATGTACGAACGTTCCATGTACCTAAAAAAATGGTTGCTCTGGTTGTCAGAAGAGGCATCGGCCCCGTGACTTCCGAGGGGACTCGGCTTTCATCACGAGACGTCATAATTCTTCTTCCAACTCCCAGGGCAGAGTTAAAATGGTTTGAATTATTTTTTCTGGTTAGCGTTTTTTTGGCAAGTTAGATTTCAACGGAATGGGGCCGCCAACCCCATGTCCAACCCTCCTCCTTTATCCGGGCTTGGGACCGGCAGTAGCCCCTAAGGTTCTACTGGCGGAGTTTCTTTCAGTTTTACATTTCGGTAATCTGTTCGATTCGATTTTGGGACGATAATATCTGTATTTTATCAAAAATGTTATTGTTTGTACTTTTACTGAACTTCTTTGTTTCTGTCCAAACTGCATTATATTGTTCAAGCTGATACTTGGATATGGCAACAGCCATATCGATTTTATTCATTTGACGGTTGGTGGGCTTATAATGACTGGAAGTGTGCAATTTGGATTGGAATTCGGGGACTTTCCCGGAATCGCAAACCCCCTGTGTTATTATTAGAGGAATAACGGTCGTAAAATTGTTTAGGTGATTATGTATGTTCATATTTATGATTGACAATAAAACCGTTACTTAGCCAGATAACTTGATTTGGATTTCAACTGGGCAAGATGGATTTCTACACTCCTTGAGCACGGCACGAAAACGTTTGGATTCAGGGAGCTTCCTGGAAGCTGGTAAAAGTATTCGTTTCGGGGCGGGGGGGGTATCGACTAAGGTAAACTCGTAATAGCAATCAAGCATAATACTAAGTGCCGAACATATCAGTGGCGACGGGGTAAAAACCATATCCAACTAAAACATATCAGTGGCGACGGGGCTCACAATTCACAATGTCAATTAATCTTGAACAGTTAGAATCTTTACTGGAACGTCAAGGTAGACGATATGAACGGTTGCTGGAACGTATGTTAGAGCTGTTAATGAAACGAATGATATTGAATCACAGAGGTTTTGCCGATGATTCATATAATCCGCATACAGACTCGATAGTTAATTCCATTCATGAATTTCATTTTGATGGCCTTGCTGGTGTGACTTTCGAGTCTTGGTTTAAGAAGTATGAGGATTTGTTCAAGGTCGACCTCAACAATCCTTTTGAGAAAGCTCGGCACAATCGAACACGAACGTTACAGTAATTTCATCCTCCCAAAGAACCCACGAGATTTCTCTTTTGATGCTACAATTGATACGCTGTCGCAAATCTTCTCTCGAACAGTCATCTCTCTTTAATATTCGTTATCAATGCCTCAAATAATCAAGTCAAATGAAGATGACTGGGTAAAGCATGCTGGCTTAGTAATCGTGAATGCGAACGATTTAAATTATCATCAATGACGGAAGATCAGTTTAAGTGCCTTGTGTTTGTGTGCAGCTTACAATCTCCCGACGATGCTGATATAAGAACCAGGAATCCTAAGTAAAATTGAACAGTGCCCAAACATCTCGCTTCAAGAAATAACTGCAGAGTGCCAGAGATTAGTAAACTTGAAGCATGATACCTCCATGGTCGAAAACAAGGGCCTCTCATCATACGTGCATTCCATTAGTGAAAAGAAAAATTCCAATTCGGCCCAAAAACCCAAAATGAATCCACCTTCTGCTTGCTGGCCCTGCGGTACATGTCACTATGTACGGAACTGCCCATTTAGGCAGCATAGATGCAGTAAGTGTAAAGTCATCGGTCATAAAGATGGCTTTTGCCTACAGAACAAGCCCAAAGCGATCCAGAAGTGCTAAGAAGCCTGTTCCTAGATCCAGTACCAATGCATTGAGCCTAATATCTTCCTGCCAAAGTTCATCACCAGGTGAGAGGAAATTTATTACTCTTAATATTAACGGTTATTTGTGTAGAATGCAAATAGATACTGCATCTGATGTCACTATCCTCTCACGCAAAAATTGGACCAAATTGGGCAGCCCAAGCCTGCAGCACACAACACAAAAGCCTCGTACAGCATGTGGTAATTATCTTCGTCTGTTAGGACAATTGGAATGTAAAGTTGCTTTCCGAGATTCGTCGTTTACTGGGGTATGCTATATAACGCCAGCTGATCTAAATTTACTTGGATTAGATTGGTTCGACCAGCTAAAATTGGATGATGTCCCGCTAAATACCATATGCAACCTGGTATCACAGCGACTCATTAAAGATCAGGTGGCGGCTAAGGAAAACATGGTGATCGCATCTCTGTCAGTAGAAGACCGCAGTTCGCGCATTACCGGTGTCTGCAACAGACATACAAAATGCTTCTAGAAACGACCCCATCATCAAGATGACGATGAAATATGTCACTAACGGTTGGCCGTCGAAAAAGTTTGAAGGTGACATGAAGCAACTGTATCAGCGGCGGGAGTCACTATGCATCGTCAACGATTGTCTGATGTTTGGTGAAAGAGTAGTGGTGCCAGCATCCCTTCGTGCAAAGTGCTGAGACAGTTCCATCTTGGTCATCCTGGGATTAAACGAGTGAAGTCCATAGCCAGGAGTTATGCATACTGGCCTCACATGGATCAACATGTCACAGCGTTGGTTGAAAAATGCATGAGGTGTCAGCAGGCGGCAAAGATGAATGTCAAAATTCCACCGGTTTCATGGCCCAAACCTGAGCATCCTTGGTCCAGGATACATGTCGACTTCGCTGGCCCAACAAATGTAACTATGTATTTACTCGTCGTCGATGCCTTTTCTAAATGGCCGGAAATCAGCCCCGTTATGCCGCCCACTACAACTAAGACTATACAGCTCCTAACTGAAATTTTCTCACGGAGCGGCATACCAGATGTGATCGTATCCGACAATGGCTCTCAATTCACCTCTTCCCAATTCCAGAATTTCTGTCAACGGCTAGCTATTAAACACTTACGCTCGCCACCATACCACCAGCAATCGAATGGGCAGGCGGAAAGGTTTGTGGATACGTTTAAAAGAGCACTGCTCAAGTCAAAAGGGGAGGGGACGCCAGCCGAAACGTTACAAAATTTCTTGTACGTCTATCGGACAACACCAAATGAATTGTTACCGGAGCAAAAGTCCCCAGCTGAAATCCTGATGGGAAGAAGATTGAAAACGATCCACAGCCTGATGCATCCGACTAATGCACCCTCATCAGTAAAGACAAAGCAGCAAAGACAATCCGCTTACGAAGTAGGATGCCCTGTGTTTGCCCGCGACTACAGAACGAACAATGGTCCTTGGGTAGAAGCAAGAGTGGTCAGAAGTGTTAGTCGAGTTATGTACGACGTAGAGGCAGAAGGTGATAATGGTCACGTCATCGGAAGCAGATACGCAGACGGCTAGCCATAGATCGCCCATCAAGAGCAGAAAGCCTTCCCCTTGACATCTTGCTTAATACCTTCAACCTACCGAGAGCCCCGCCACGAGAAGAAACTCAGCAGCAAGCTGTTCTTCGTTCCCGAAGGTATCCCCTCAGACAGCGGCGAACAATAGTCAAGATGCAAGTCGACCCCAGGAGAACAAGCTATTAAAAAGGGGAGGAGTGTTGGGATGTTAGATCCCCAAAATTTGCTTGATAATGCCGTATTTGGGTTTTTACGTTTCGCCAGCAGGGGCTGATCAAATGACCTTGAGATTTCAATTCCCACCAGGAAATTCAATGGCTGTGATTTGCTGCAGTGTATTTTAGTATGCTATTTTCTTAACTGTCTCAAGGACGTTGTTATGTTGTATAAATAAACGAGAGTTGTATGCTTGATTGTACTGGATTGCTGGGTGCTTGTAGAAGATACTTTCTACGCTTACCAAGACTTCTGTTTTCTAGCCGGTGGATTCATGTAGCCTTCCATGAAGCTAGGTAAAAGTCATCGTCGCGTTTTATCGGACTACGGTAAAACTCGTAATAGCATCAAG
>OX103979.1:72124346-72169084 GCA_944470395.2 Schistosoma turkestanicum
ATAAAAATGGTATTCGAATATAACTGCTCAAGGAGTTTAGAAATCCATCTTGCCCAGTTGAAATCCAAATCAAGTTATCTGGCTAAGTAACGGTTTTATTGTCAATCATAAATATGAACATACATAATCACCTAAACAATTTTACGACCGTTATTCCTCTAATAATAACACAGGGGGTTTGCGATTCCGGGAAAGTCCCCGAATTCCAATCCAAATTGCACACTTCCAGTCATTATAAGCCCACCAACCGTCAAATGAATAAAATCGATATGGCTGTTGCCATATCCAAGTATCAGCTTGAACAATATAATGCAGTTTGGAAAGAAACAAAGAAGTTCAGTAAAAGTACAAAAAATAACATTTTTGATAAAATACAGATATTATAGTCCCAAAATCGAATCGAACAGATTACCGAAATGTAAAACTGAAAGAATCAATAAGGACATTTAAAAAATGTGTACATGAAATTATCCAAAAAATATCGTTCAATTGTCGATCCTACACCAACGGCGGCGAGCATCAGTAATGTGCAAGTCAAACTAACAAATTTAGCTTTATAAAAGCTGAGTATTTTTTGAGACGTTAGATTTCGAAAGCTCACTCGTAAAACACTCTTAGTTTCAAGCTTTTTAGATTTTTGCTCTGAAGCTGCTAATTTTAACCACAGGTTGCATTAATCACTCGAAAATTAGTTGTCTGTCATTAATTGATGGATTATGTTGGAAGGACATTTTGCATAGAAACCCAATCCACTTGTTCATAATAAATTCCTAATAGCCCAGTCCTTTCCATGGCCGGATACAACTGAATTAAAGTTTTTTGTACTTTTGTACTTTTAATTTGGTTGTTCTATGCATTATTTTCACATACTGCATTTGTTGGTATTTTATGCCCCCTTCCGTTTATATTCTACTCTATCTATCAATGTACACATATCTTATTACGTGATGGTTTCATTGATTTGTAATAATTAGTTTAAGTCTATTCATTCAGGTTTGACCTACTTTCTTTACTGTTTAACTACTGATAGAACATATTTTGTTTTTTTTACTGTTTCAGAATTTGCTCATTTCACATCAAGTGAGTAGAATGGAATTTTTGATAATCAAAAAGCCTTATCCGCAATGATAATTGTGAGTGACCTTGTAATAATTAGACATAAACTTATTTGTGAAATCCGCTGAATTTCAATTTTAATAGATTGATATTTTTGGTTTGACGCTGCCTATCATAGTTTGTTATGCAAGAGAAGACGACTAGTTTAGCAGAAGCCTCTGCAGCACTAGGTCTCAACATACATAAAGGAAAAAGCAAAATTCTCCGATGCAATACAACATGCACCAATCAAATCACTCTTGATGCAGATGCCTTGGAGGACATTAACACCTTTATATATCTGGGCAGCATCATCGACGAGAAAGGTGGATCCGATGCAGATGTGAGGGCACGGATTGGCAAAGCAAGGGCTGCATTTCTACAGTTGAAAAATATCTGGAACTCCAAACAGATATCAATCAACACCAAACTAAGGATTTTCAATACAAATGTCAAGACAGTTCTACTGTATGGAGCGGAAACATGGAGAACTACCAAAGACATGATCCAGAGGATACAAGTGTTTATTAACAGCTGTCTACGCAAAATACTTCCTATTCGTTGGCCGGACACCATCAGCAACAACGAACTGTGGGAGAGAACAAACCAGATTCCAGTGGAGGAGGGAATCAAGAAGAAGCGGTGGAAGTGGATAGGACACATATTGGGGAAAGCACCAAACTGCGTCACAAGACAAGCCTTTACGTGGAAACCTCATGGCAAAAGGAAAAGAAGAAGGTCAAGGAACACAATACTCCAAGAAATAGAGAAAGATTCGAGAGGAATGAGCAAACATTGGACAGAACTGGAGAAGGAAGCCCAGGACAGAGTTAGTTGGAGAAAACTGGTGGGCTGCCTATGCTCCATTGGGGGTAACAGGCCTAAGTTAATAAGTTAGTAAACGAAACAGTCACACATTACGATAACAAGCATTCTCTTTGCTACACTTTGGCAAACTATGCGCGTATGTGAGAGGTCCTCCAACGTGCCCTATTCTCACGTGAGTGGTTGATGCTGACAGTATTTGATCACTTTCAAACAGTGATAGATATCATCGAAAACGCTATATTAGACAATGTACCTCAGTCACATCACACACCTGGGAATAGAAGAATTTCTGTTAGGCGCGGTACTGAACGCTTGCCACAAGCCAAGAGGAGAGCTTGACACAAGTGGAAGGTCTTTAAGAAGGATTCCGATCGCAGTTCCTACTTGGCATTGAGAAACAGATGCAATACCAAAGTTCGAAGTGATAAGAGATAATCACGTACTCATATACGGCTTATTGTCTCCCTCTTAGTCACGCTGTTCATGATGCATATCTTGGGACTTGCTAGTTGTTATCATTCCCATCTCTTCAGACCACTTACTTGATCTATCTTGCCTATTATCTCTGTTTCCGCTCGCTCGCTTGCACTACGATCTTCTCTTACAATCTTCACTACTAATTAATAAACAAAATTCACCTGAATATTACTTCTGAAATTTTATTCATAATAGCATTAGAATTTTATCCTTATTATCCTTATCACTCTCCACACTGCAACTAACTGATGTCCGGTCTGGTAGCGATAGCTGCTGGTATCCAGAGACTCTACTGCCCTGAAACAAACGTTTTTATTCAAATCCCGAAACAAACAAGCTCACAACCAACTGCCAGCTGACTAGAGCTAGATAGTCGAGTGAATAAATCTCCGTTCATTGGACACTACCGAACACCTGGAACCGTACCGAGAGAACAAGAATGGAGCGCAAATATATCAATTGGTTTACACAAGCTCGTGAAAAAGATGTTGGACACTGGATTTTGAATTGCTGATTGTCCCAGTTCATCAGAAACGACAAAAGTCTTCTTGTGACAATCGCAAAGGAATAAGTAAAACTTGTATATAGTATCGAATCTATTGATTTCAATAATTATCCGGCGCTTGATGAAACCTCGTGACAAAAAGACTAGAGACAATCAGGAAAGAAGTGAATGTTTAGACCAGATATGAGCAAAACAACAGGTCCTAGAACAAAGACACACGTTTAGATACCCACGGTAGTATTATTTCACGACCCGAATGCGACATTCGACTCTTTGATCGTGAAGTTCTCTGGGAGTGTCTGATATTAGAAAGTGTACCAAAGAAGTATATGAACCTTAGACAAGCTCTCTGCTTGATCACTTTCTGTCGAGTTATAGCTTATGGCAAATGCCATTAGAATTGATTTCTTTAGATGGTGTACATCATGACTGTTCACTCTCTTCACTCTTGTTTAATCTTATAGTGAACATGTTTTTAAGCGCTTATTTTATCTTTGTCTGACTTTTCGGAGGTGGACCTTCTACCAGGAGACCTAGAATATGACAAGGACCGAGTTCTATTTTGTGAAGACGCTGACAGATTTCTGAATCTTGTGAATACCCTAAGCAACAATCAAAGTATGTTCAGGATGCGATTCTCCCCCTCGAAATGCAAAATGTTGATACAGGATTGGGTTTCATCGTCACTTGAAAAGGCATTGAAGCAGTTAAACGCTTATGACCTGGTGACTGACAGAATCTAAGCGCGAATACGTAAGGTTCGATTGGCTTTTGCCATCTTACGTAATATGTGGCGTAAGCGTGATATCTGTTTGCTAACTAAAGATTGAGTCTGCTGTGCAGTCGTTTGATTCGTTCTACTATATGGATGTGTAATATTATCAGTCAGATTAGTAAATAATCGTAGGTAATTATTATTTGATTGTATATGTCTTCGAAGCATTGCTAGTCTATCCTGCGACAATCGAGTGAGCAATGCTGTCATCAGAAAACAAGGACTACTAAGGGATGGATTAAACTTCATCAATTGATGTGGTTATGACATGTAATTCGAATGCCGAAATATCGAGTGACTCGACAAGAGATTTATTTCAGTCTATGGTGATTACTGCCTCTTTCACTAGTTTCTTCGTCACTCTAGATACTACTAAAATCAAATGTATTGTTCGTTAGTCTTCAACATTCGCTGCGGTTTTATTTCATTGTTACGTCACAATATATCAAAAACATTTGCTCTGATAAGTTTTATTGCGTCACTCTCCAGTATTTAGTACGTGTATCTTATCGTCACTACTCTTTCTTATTATGTATTTATTTCTTTTCTTTATTTCTTGTATTACAAGCCTGCGGACACATCAAAATAGCCAAGCAATGAAACCTAATTCACCTCAATTTAATAACAGTTTTATATTTCTAAAGTTTTCTATCCGTTCGTTCTACTACATATTTGCATATGATGCTGTTGGTTGCCGATTAACAAAGATTTTAGTAGACCTTAGGTGTTTATGAATATCAGACAACAGACTGACGGGTTGATCAATCAAGCAGTCATGATAATTCTGAAATTGAAACTCGACAATTATTCAAATTACTGGCAGTGAATACACATTTCTTAAGATCACCTTTATCCACCATCTCACTAGTTTTCAATCTTTGAGACCAGATGCTAGCAACTAGGATGCGTAACATCTACTTGATAATCATACGTAGTTTATATACACACATCTGACTTCGTCACACCGTAAAAACAAATTCCAGCAATCACATGTGAACAAGTCTCTTAGAATTGGTTACTGTTATCTTTCTGAATCCAATCAAGCAGTTTGTACTGAACTAAGTGGTTCAACCTCATCATGAAACATAAAACATGCGTCAGCTTGTTAACTCAGATTATCTGGTAATCGCGGGTAATCGAAGCGTCACCGAAGGCAAGTATCTTGGCTCCACCAAGTTTCTTCCCAACTGTACAATCTCCTAAACTCTCAGTGAATAGTAGTGCTGACCATTTCCGAGCAAAACAAAGTAACTGTTTCTCTTCAATTTCAGAGCTACGGAAAATCTATCAGTCTAGTAGATGTAACTGAACTCCAATGCTTCTCACTGACCTTTCGATTTGGGTTTACAGCAGATCTCGCTAATTTTTCGACATTAATTTCTGTAGTATTCCAAGCTGCTCCCAGTTGAATTTCACCTACATGACTAACTGAGAGCATTGTTAATTTCTGTTCAACATATCATTGTCACTTGATTAGCATAGCAAAGGCACGAGGCATAAGAAAGAAGGCTGAAATAAACCCTCCGAAATCCATCAGTTAACTAATCTGAAAAGCAACCATTTGAGATGTGGGTAAAAAGAACGACTGTCAGAGTATTTTCGAGTTCTAATTGTGCTATTTATTCGCAGGTAGGTTATTGTGGTGTTTGAATGAACTAGTAACTTCTTGTTGTTGTTGAATGCTTGATTTCGAATTCTAAATACAATACATTCGTTGTTGCAGTTCTTTAATTCTTGATTCATATACTTCTAGCTATCACAGTGGCGTCGCGATGGAACTTGTAATGGAACAGCTAGATATCCATTCTACTTCTGAAGCTTTTGAAGATTATTTGGAAAGGTTTGAAATCTGGAGTATGACCAGGAAAGATGTCAAAGATGATAAAATTGTGGCTCATTTCCTAACATTCATCGGAAAAGAAGCATACAGCTTATTGAAAACCTTGGCATATCCACAGAAACCTATTTCACTTCCCTATGCAATGCTTAAGGAGTTATTATTGAATCATGTAAAGTGCCCTGGTTTTGAATGCCGTGAAAGAGCGAAATTTCATAAGATGATTCGTCAAAATGACCAAAATGTTAAGGAATTCATTCTTGAATTGCAGAAACAGGCTGTCAAATGTAATTTTGGTGATCAACTTAATGTGCAGCTGAGAGACCGATTAATTGCAGGAATTAACATACCTAGTTTGGAAAGAGAGCTGTTAAGAATGTCAAACTGTTCCTTTCAAGATGTTAGAACTGCGTGCATTAACTACGAGGCGTTGAATGAACTTGATATTCAGTCGATGAAGATTTCCAATACTTTGATTAGTTGTCATGATGAAAAGCAATCTCAGGGTCAATCAAAATTGTGTTCGTTTAACAGAGGTTCCGATTCTCGTGTAAAAATGAACGGTGTCTCAAAAAAGAATTACAAAGGAAATCAAAAAGGTGAGACCAAGTTTGGCAAATGTTTATCATGTGGAAAACTTCATTCTCGTTATTATTGTACATTTCGTAATGCTAAATGTTTTAGATGTGGTAAGATAGGACACATTCAAGCAGTATGCAAAGCTACTGTTCATTTTGCCTCAAGTAGTACTAAAGCTTGTAATTTACATTCCAATAATTCAGTTGGTCCTAATGATCATTTATCTTTGACTACCATTTCGAAAGGTAATGCTCATATTCAAAAGCGACTATATACATCGCTTGGTTCATTTCATGACTTTATTGTGGACACAGGCAGTATAGAGTCCATTATTTCATTCAAGAACTTGAAATCGTTAGATCCGAACGTTGTGATACGACCCACTGAAGTATCAATATTGGGGATTACTGGACACAAACTGCCTATAGAGGATGTTGTGAATTGCTAATAAGAGATGATAATTCCTCATATATACCTTGTGAATTTTTAGTTAGTGAAACAGGACTGTCAATACTGGGTTTAAAGAATTTGAGAAGACTTAAAGGGGAGTTGTCTTTCCTAGTTTCTAAAGAAAATTCTGATGCTTTACTTAAAGATTTGATAGCCACGTGTGCTAAGTGCAATGGAAGTATGAAAATGGTTCAGCACGGGAGTGCCAAGCAAATTCAACATGTTGACTACATTTCTCGACAGTCATTAAATGCAGATATTTGTCGTACAGCAAAGAATTGCGAAAAGTGTCATAAGCTGAAAAATCAGCATTCGAGGTTGAGTGATTCTATTGCCGCCTCAACATTTAATGAGCTGGAGAGGGGAGTAGATACCTTTCTACTGCAATATAGAAATGCCAGACATTCGGTGACGAAAGAGACTCCGTCAAAACTAGTAAAAGGAAGAATTCTTCGGTCGAATATGAGATGTTTGGAGTCTGCAGAAGTTACATATTATCGTGGCAATGAACTTCGACCATCCACGGGGATCGTTCAGAAGAATGTCGGGAAATCTATGGTGCGACTTCTAGATATCAATGACTTAAGTACACACAATCGACATGTTGATCAAATACAATTCCAGGAACCAGGTGAGTCTGTTCCGATTCCGGTTGTTAATTCTAATACTAATGAGAGCATTCTAGATAATACAGAGCCTTTATCCAATACACTGTCGGACAGACACAGGATGAATTTGAGAAGAAGACGTACAATTGATTACAGACATATACATTCCAATTTAAGCTGCGGCGGATGTGGTGTTTGAATGAACTAGTAACTTCTTGTTGTTGTTGAATGCTTGATTTCGAATTCTAAATACAATACATTCGTTGTTGCAGTTCTTTAATTCTTGATTCATATACTTCTAAGCATCACAGTTATGCAAACGCTCCTTGAAGATGCTGACTGAAAGAGCTAAACATATTACAGCCGCGATGCTACAATACACCCAGCCTTACTACTTTGCGCTCAAACCTCAGGTAGACGCTTTTATACTTGCTGTTACACATTTGACATGCCTGATACAGTAGGACTTGAAATTATCCCACGTCGATCGTCGTCAAATGCTTCATCAAACTTAACAGTATGACCTCACATTTCAGCGAAGCCATCAATCTATATTTTTGGAGTCATTATTCACAATTCCTTCGACCTAGTCCTTTATTCGCTCCTAAAATTCGTTGATTTTATTAACGTTAGTGCATAAGTTTCTAAGTTCAAAGAGCAGTAGCAGTTTTAATGATTCTCCACATTGCTATCAACAGCATATTTAGTGGTCTCGACGCAGATACAACCCACATTTAAGCTTTTGCATCATAGTAATCAACGGGACTAACAAATCTGTTATAGTAAATTTGAAGCAAATAATCAAGCTTAACTCAGTGATGTAGATTGGTGGTGAGAAAAATAGCAATAATTAGTCCTATTTGTGGCTGATTTTGTTGTACAGGCACGCCTGCCAGGATGCATATCAATATCAGCTTTGATGTTCTGCAACAAATCATAGCAGTGACATAACTGAAAGAGGATTATTCGCATAGCCCATTGATTTCCAGCCAAGCTTGCGAAGTATGTAGAAATCTCGCATTATTTCTGCATCATTCCATGAAAATAAAATACAGGACTGCTATTAACTAGATATTTGTACAGCTTATTATTGGATATAGAATCCAAACTGGGGTTTGGATTTAGGAATAACTGCTCAGGGCGTTTAGATACACGTCTTGCCCAATATAAAGCCAAAACAGGTGATCTGGGCAAGTAACGGTTCTATTATTAATCATAAATATAAATATACATCATTACCTAATCAATTTTACGACTATTATTCCTTCAATAATAACACAGAGTGTTTCCTATTCCGGCAGAGTGCTCCAAATTCCAATCCAAATTGCACCTTTATTGTCATTATGAACGCACCAACCGTCAAATGAACAAAATCGATATAGCTGTTTCCATATCTAAGTATTAGCTTAAAAAATATAACGTAGTTAGGAAAGAATCATGGAAACTGAAACAAGGCATAAAAAATTGAAACTATAACTAAATACAAATAGTGACATCCCAAAATGGAATCAAACCGGTTACCGAAATTAAGAACTGAAACAATCGACATGAACATAATAAAAATGTGTACATGTAGGGGTTTTCCCAAACAAAGGCTTTCGAAATGGATTCTTTACTACACTGCATGTCGGGAACTTTCATTACTCTAAAAATTAATGGATAGTTTTCCAGATTGCGAATAGATACCACATCAAACATCACCATTCTCTCACGTAAAATTAAGACCGAAATGGGCAGCCGAAGCCTCAGATCTAACTTCCATTCGTATTTATCAGTGTGGAATGTTCCATATTAGTTTCTACATGGTAGTAATAGTAAAAGTCGGTGGTGTATGTAGGTTCTTGCTACACGATTGGCTTGGTTAAATAATTTATTCCAAAGGTCAAACTAAATTTAATATAGGGAAACTCAAATGAATAAAATCTCACAACAGACAAACAGGGTGATCGTCACACAAATATACAGAGACTTGTTTACGAAGTAAAGGCAGTATTTCTATAAGTGTAAGACGTTACCAACTGAAAATACGAAGGAGTACTGCAATCATTGTCAGGTGGGTTTAAATGTAACTCTCTTACAATAGCCAAATGCCTATTTATCTTCTCCGCAAATAATTAAAATAAGTGGAGCATTTTCAGAGTTATCGTGACAGTTGCATCTTCGTACCCTCCCTAGGGAACGCGGGGCAATTTACTGCGTTGCAGCTAAGTGTCGTCTGAAATTTCAGAAAATTGACGGACGGGCAAAACTTCATGAACTCCATAAATTTTGAGCAGCGATAACCTTTGAAGTCCTAAAACTTGGTTCAGCAAAACAGATGTTTTGGTCCTGGGCTTGTTGACGTCTGTTCAGGACGGTACACAGAACACTTAATGCCTGAGTGTTGCACGTCAACTGACATTGATGCTTCTTAAACAAAGATATTTTGTTGGGCTCTCATTGGCAGTTGACTGCACATCATATCTATCATTTCATTATAATAGGAATAACCTGACTCGACTGTGTGATTGCGCTCGGCTGACCATGCAGAATATTTTATCCTTGCCTCCGTTTGAGAACTGAGAGTGTCGGTGCATGATGTAGTCGGAGCCCATTTAGTCCGAATGAATGCTGGTTAGTGCACAGCATGCTCCCTTGGTGCTCTTTACAGGGTGTCAGTCCTAATTGCGTACACCTACCATGCTTCTCTAGCCCATTGGTGATTTCGGGTGGTCAGTCAGTGCATTAGTGTCTACTTAAGAGTGCTCGTTCGTGTCATCCAATTACATGTCAGAGAGTCTTACTGTATAATCTTGACAGATTTTGCGTACTATTTGTGTCTTTGAATTGTACCGTCATCCGCCTTAACTCTTCTGTCATATAAAAGGAGCATGACTGAATATGTTGTGGGTCGGTCGATTGACTCTGAATACAGTAGTAGTAGGAGTAGTAGTAGTGTGGTGTGCGCTACTTCTCCTTCACTACAGTAGTAGTAGTGGTGGTAGTAATAGTAGTAGTAGTATAAGTAGTATGAAATGATATACACGAACTACATTCATTACAAACTCGAATTATAATACTGAATTGAAGTTAAAGTAGTGCAGTAAGTTATGCACAATACACTGATTGTCTTTTGAACACAATAAAATTGTTTTGGTGATTATATCGGCAGTTGCTTCGAAAAGAAGGATATTTAAGAAAAAATTTTCAGAAAGTTTCTTCTCACGTTGATTTTTTGTACCTGACACGTTGAATTTGTGAAAGTCTTCAATAATAAACAGAATTTTAAGAAATAAGAGGATATCAAAAGAACATTCATTCTCTCGAAAAAATGAATATCAGAGTTTCTCAATAGTTTTTGATTGATAGATAGATGGCTTGAAAAAGAACATCGATTTGATTGATGCCAGTAATATTCGTCAAGACTAGGTATTTTCATTATATTGGATGGATATAACATTGTCATAATGGAGCTGAATAGACCATAATCGTCGCTGTTGTGTTAAGCTTTATCCTACCCTTTATAAAGTATACGTATATAAAAATATGAAATAATGAGCAACGTACTCAATAAAAAAATACCGAAACTTATAAGCGATGGACAAAGCCAATACAATGACGAAAAGTTGCATTTCATTGGCATCTTTGAATGAAGCTCTACAATCGTAATAATCAATTTTAATTAAGATTAGCACCTCGTTGATGAGATTGTCTGCCTACACTACTTCCATTATTGTTGTTTCAAAAGCAGTTTAAGTAATCTCAGTAAAGTGAAAAGGTAACACAACGAATTTGATCATTTGCTATTCTCCAACAAGTGGTAGCTTCAGTCTTCAGTCAAGTACTTCACTATATTGACAGGAGACATCATGTGATGAAGAGAATCAATACCTTCAATAAAACAGTTATAGGTGGTATAATATTCCTTCACAAATGCATACACAAAGCTAATCCAGTGTTACCGGGTAAAACTTCAGGGATTAGAGTCGATCAGAGTGAAACAGAAAGAGATATTAATAATGTACAGTTCGAATTAGTCTAACAAACTAAGGGACTGAATGAAATTCGATATCAGACCAACTTCTTTTGTGACTGCGTTGAATTTGAAGTGAGGCTCCTCATTTTCTTGCCCGCCGTAACACAAATACATGTTGAAGATCCCGCGTTCGTTAAGTTAAACCTTTTAAGTTTTTTTATATCAGACTATAGTGCACCGCATCTGTGACAGTCAAAAACGAATGTATTTTGATGAGCGTATCAACTCAGTGAAATGACACACCACCATCAAACATTCACATTCTCCTACAGACTGTAAACAGCAGCGTATTTTAGGTGAAACTAAGAGTTCATTATATCACTAATGATCAAAAAGCTACAAACAACAACAAAAATGACATTCAATAATGACACGGTCAATCAAAGTACGACGGCAAAAGGCTCATGAACTTTGTATAATATGATTGATGGATGTAGTGTATTGATTACCAGAAATTCCATTCTACTCACTTGAGTGAAATCCATCGATTCTGTAAAGTGCATTTTCCATAACTAACAAGCTATGTATCATTGTGCCACGTTTGCTGTCAACATGTTGATTGGCACAAAGCAAAGAACTTGTAAAATAATTAGAACTCTCGCTTTAACACTTCTTTGTTTTGCAAACTATCATAACTAATCCTTAACCAAAAAATAACTATACATCATGTATCAATGATCGTTCTTATTTTTCTGATGAAATTTCGACCAAATCTCGCTGTGACAATATTCCATGGAATAGGCAGGTCCATCAATGTTCTATGTGTACATTCATATCTAGGATTGCGCAGTTTCCGAAACAGACATTACGGAAAACACTACATCGAGAGATCTGAGATAAGGTAGTTTGAAAGCTGAAAAAAACATGCGGTCAAGTCTTCATTTGTTCGCATTATTCTACTCTGTAATCAAGCTAACATAGTAACCAGCATTTTCTGAAGGCGAATTCGACTGGCCAAATAGGCTGTCTGATGCAAATGACTATTACCGTGAGATGGAGAAGAAAAATTGTAGCTCAGGTGGATGAATTCGGTGATGGTTTTTGGTTCTCTGAGCTGGGTGTTTTGGTTGTGGGGCTTTCATTGTTCTTCTGAACAACATCATCAGCACAAACTTCAAAAAGAAGTGAAGCATTCGAATTCGGCCACGTTTGACCTGTAGCTTGTTCTCTCAACCTATTCTTGGTTGATTGGTTGCTGTTGATATTAGGCCTGTCGTTGTTTGCACTTTCCTCAACTGTCCAACTTTTTTATTGAGTTTGTTAGACAACCGAATCTCAAGTACTCTAAACAGGCTTGTCAAAGGAGGACAAATATCAAAACAAGATCGATGCGGAATGAAATTCAATGGACCAGTAATTCCACGATTCTACGGTAGACCGAAACTCCACAAACCCAACATTCCACTACGCCCTATTGTATCCCTCCCCGGAACCCCGATCTACAACATATCATGAGAACCCAGATATAATTCTCAACTACGATAGCAACAACCCTAGAACTCACAAAATCAACTGCATACAAACTTTGTTCAAGAGAGCAAAGACACTGCAGCACATGCGATGCACTAAAAAACAAGGAACAACACCTTGTGACTATCTTCCAATAGAACGGCTATCCACGCAACCTCGTCAAAAAACATCAACCGAAATCGTCAACAGAAGTGAAATCAAGTACAGGTACCAATAAACGGATCATCCTACCATACATAAAAGACATATCGGAGCATACAGCACGACTAATGAAACCATTCGGTATAGGTGTGGCACACAAACCAACAGAATCACTTCAATCAATCCAATGTAGACCAAAGGACAAAATGACAAACGAAGATAAACCAAATATCATCTACAAAATAAATTGCTCGGACTGTGGAAAACACTACATAGGACAAAGTGGACGGCCTCTTCACCTTCGCTTACGTGAACACCAATTAGCAGTCAAACGCCACGACAATTCTTCACTTATATCAATACACACAGACGGTTATGGACAAACATTCGATTGGAACAATGTGAAATACTGGATAGGGGAAGTACAAAGAACACTAGAGAATTCTTAGAAGCTTTTAACTCCGGTCAATCAGCAATCAACGAACACATCGACATATTGACCCAATTTATCAACCAATCAGAAAAAAATTAGGTGACATAGGATCTAGAAACAGTTCAGAAGGGGAATACAAACAATGACAACCTACAGGTCAAACGTGATAGTGATGCTGTTCAGAAGAACAATGAATGCTCCACAACCAAAACATCCATCTCAGAGTACCGAACACCACCATCATATATGATGACCAGCTTTACGAAGTGTTGTACATGTTCATGTAGGTTAATTGGATAAGGTTTATACTACTGTCAGGTCATGCTACGATATATAGGGGAATCAAGGACCTGATGTCAAGGTACAGGTACATAGTTAGCTTGAAATGTCA
The DNA here is from genome assembly GCA_944470395.2 of Schistosoma turkestanicum. NCBI lineage: Eukaryota > Metazoa > Platyhelminthes > Trematoda > Strigeidida > Schistosomatidae > Schistosoma > Schistosoma turkestanicum. The sequence continues at coordinate 72,137,951 of OX103979.1, forward strand.
TATCCATGTTGGAGGGCGGGTAGGCGTACTGCTGTAATTCCTACTCGTTCTTCCGGTGTGGATTAGGGGATGAGAGTGAACCCTAAATTGAAGTGTCAGAACGGCTTGTTTTTTGCACGGAGATATTTTGAGGGCCGGTGTAGAATCTATTTTGAATGTTTTGTTTTTTGGAAAATCCCTCCATGTATATATATTTGTGTTATGATATGACTGACTCTTTCTGTTGACATTTTGATACTTTATTTGATTCCATTTTGAGATTTTATCATTGTATATTGTTACTATTTCTATATCTTGTACTTATATTGATGTTTTTATGTTTCTTTCTGAACTGCACATATATTGTTTAAATTTGATATTTAATATGGCTACAGCCATTTTTGGATTTTATACTCTAGCAGTAACGGACTGGAAGCATTTATTCTTGCAGAAACGGAACCTATTGTGGTAATTGGAAACTGGAAGGTGTAATATTGTTTTGGTAATTGTCTGTATTTTTATTTTTACTAAATAAGGACCGTTTTCTCCCAGAATTATTGTGTTTTGGTTTCGAATCTGGGCGAGCGCGTACCAAACTGCACCTATTTGAGACGGATTGAACTGTTAGAGTAGGAAGTCCATTTACAACGGCTAATTCTCTTTGATGCGTACTCGCAGTCATTGAAGAGTTTTCTGAATGGTCTCCCTCTTAGCCTGAGCAATATTCAATCCTTGAGGATACAATGCGCATACATCTTAAGTGCCATGAAATCAGCTATCTTTTCAATATATATTGTGTAATATTGCAGCTGTAATTCTCCGTTTTTATTAAATTACTTTCCCATTTGAAGGAATTTAGCAATTGTTATGACGTTTCTTGATGTATTTATTGAATACATTCACAATTTCTTTATGACTTGACAGAATTCTTATAGTACAAAAACAATCAGTCAAATCGGATCAGCTCAAATTTACGTAAATCCACACGACTACTAAATTGCATCTCTATATTCGACCGATTCAATATGTGTATTGATATCTGGTGATGTTTGTTTGACTAGTAAATAAGTGCAGTGAAATTATTTGGCGAACATAATTATGTATACATGCAAGTCATGTGACGCACACACAGGTTCTTTTTCTTTATACATGTAAATGAAGTGTTTCGTCTCTCTCTTTCTAACTCTCAACCTCTCGTTATCTGTGTCTCTCTGTCAGTATATATATACATACAGTTGCATATACGTGCATACATGATGAAAGCCGAGTTCCTTCGGAAGTCACGGGGCTGATGCCTCTTCTGACAACCAGAGCAACCATTCTTTTAGGTACATGGAACGTTCGTACATTGTGGGAGACTGGAAGACTATTTCAAGTTGCGGCAGAAATGAAAAGATACAACCTCGAGGTGCTCGGCATCAGTGAAACACATTGGACACAAGTAGGACAACTGAGACTTGCTTCAGGGGAACTGCTGTTATACTCTGGTCATGAAGAGGAAAACGCTTCACATACACAAGGAGTTGCACTGATGCTGTCCAAACATGCACACAAAGCACTGATACGATGGGAATCTCATGGACCCAGGATCAATAAATCATCCTTCAGAACAAAGAAAGAGGACATTACAAAGATCGTCATCCAATGTTATGCACCTACCAATGACTACAATGACGACGTTAAAGATCAATTCTACGAAAAGCTGCAGTCAATCGTTGAGAAATGTTCACCAAAGTATTTGACGATTCTTATGGAAGACCTAAATGGCAAGGTTGGAATGGACAACACTGGATATGAAGACATCATGGACTGGGAGAAAGGAACGAAAACGGTGAGAGATTTGCAAACCTATGTTCCTTCAACAAACTGGTCATCAATGGCACCATATTCTCACACAAGCACATACTAAAAGCTACATGGATTTCACCGGACCACACTACTCAAAACCAGATTGATCATATCGGTATCAACAAAAAGTTCAGACGGACTATGGAGGATGTGAGAATCAAGAGATGAGCTGATCGATCAAATAAAACTGAAACTCAAGAAACACTGGATAACGGGGTGGACAACATCACACAAGTTTAATACAGCCTTTCTTTGGGATACCGTAAAACTCAACGAATTCAGGATAGCCCTCATTAATAGGTTCCAGGCCTTGCAGGATATACTCAATGGAGAACAATCGGAAATTGACTAGGGAGCCAATCTCTTCAACATGTCACCGAAGCAAACAGGGAAGTGAAGAAGAGCATCAGAGCTGACAAACGAAAATATGTGGAAGATCTAGCAATGACGGCGGAAAAGGCTGCAAGAGAAGGAAACATGAGACAATTGTACGAAACAACAAAGAAGCTCGCCGGGAACTATCGTAAACCAGAACGACCAGTGAAAAGCAAGGAAGGGAAAATAATCAGCAACACCGACGAACAGCGAAATAGGTGGGTAGAGCACTTTAAGGAACTCCTAAATCGACCAGCTCCTCTGAAGACACCCAACATCGAAGCAGCATCCACGGACCTCCCAATTAATATTGGCGCACCTACAGTTGAGGAGATCCGGATGGCCATCAGACAAATCAAGAACGGCAAAGCAGCAGGACCAGACAACATTCCAGCAGAGGCAATGAAAGCAGATGTAGAAGCAACCGCGAAAATATTTCACATCCTCTTCAAGAAGATTTGGGATGAGGAACAAGTACCATCAGATTGGAAAGAAGGATACCTGATCAAAATACCAAAGAAAGGTGATCTCAGCGAGTGTGAGAACTACAGAGGCATCACTCTTCTTTCAATACCAGGCAAAGTCTTCAACAGAGTATTGTTAAACAGAATGAAGGACTTCGTAGACGCCCAACTTCGAGATCAACAGACTGGATATCGTAAGGATCGATCGTGTACTGACCAAATCGCTACATTACGGATCATTGTGGAACAATCACTTGAATGGAACTTACCACTCTACATCAACTTCATCGACTGGGAGTAGGCAGTCGATAGCAGGGATAGTTAAACACTGTGGAGGCTTCTTCGACACTATGGTGTGCCTGAGAAAATAGTCAACATCATACGGAATTCTTATGATGGATTCAAACGCAAAATCGAACACTAAGGACAGCTAACAGACTCTTTTGAGGTGAAGGCCGGTGTCAGACAAGGTTGCTTACTCTCACCCTCTCTCTTTCTCCTGGTGATCAATTGGATTATGAAGACGTCAGCATCTGGAGCGAAGCACGGTATCAACTGGACAGTTAGGACGCAGCTGGACGATCTGAACTTCGCAGATGATCTGGCTCTTCTATCGCACACGCATCAACAAATGAAACAGAAGACGACCAATGTAGCAGCAGTCTCTGCAGCAGTAGGTCTCAACATACATAAAGGAAAAAGCGAAATTTTCCGATGCAACACAACATGCACCAACCAAATCACTCTTGATGGAGATGCCATGGAGGACGTTGACACCTTTATATATATGGGCAGCATCATCGACAATCAAGGTGAATCCTATGCATATGTGTGGGCGCGGATTCAATATCCAATATCTTTTTTATGAGCTATTGTAAATCAATTTGATTTCTTCGCGCCCCATTCTTGTTCTTTCGGTACGGTTTCAGGTGTTCGGTAATGTCCAATGGATGGAGGTCTAGCCATTCGACTGTCCAATTCTAGTCTGTTGGCAGTTGGTTGTGAGTTTGTATGTCTCGGGATTTGAATGAAGCGTTTGTTTCATGGCAGTAGAGTTTCTGAATACCAGCAGCCGTCACATTACCAGACCGGAGATCAGTAAGTTGCAATGTGGAGAGTAATAAGGATAATAAGGATAAAATTCTAATGCTAATGCAAGAGCTGCATTTCCACAATTGAAAAATATCTGGAACCCCAAACAAATATCAATCAACACCAAAATCAGCATTTTCAATAGAAATGTCAAGACAGTTCTACTGAATGGAGCGGAAACTTGTAGAACTACCAAAGCCATCATATAGAAGATATACGTATTTCTGAACAGTTATCTTCGCAAAATACCTTAGGTTCGTTGACTAGACACTATCAGCAACAACGTACTGTGGGAGAAAACAAACCAGATTCCAGCTGACGAAGAAATCAGAAAGAAGTTCTGGAAGTAAATAGGACACACATTGAGGAAAGCACCCAACTGTGTCACAAGACAAGCCCTCACTTGGAACGCCCAAGGACAAAGGAAAAGGGGAAGGCCAAGGAACACATTACGCCGAGAAATGGAGAAAGGCATGAGAATTATAAACACAAACTGGAAAGAACTAGAAAGGGAAGCCCAGGAGAGAGTTGGCTGGCAAAAACTGGTTGGTGGCCTATGCTCGATTGGGGGTAACAAGCTTAAGTTAGTAGGTAAGTCCTGCTGTTGAAGTTAGATCTTGTGACGAACTGTCATAATAAATGATCACTTCATGTGGTATTCATAAGTGCTGTCCTTTTTCTCCGTTCTTTGGATGACATAATTCTACTTGATGATGATGCTGAAAAAATATAGAATCTTCTGACCATCCGAAGAGAATTGAAATGATGTCTGTATGTAGCTTCTTATACACAGTAACTGACCGAAAGACTGATAATGCTTTTCTGTCTGTAGCGTCGACAATACAAAACACAATCTAAAATTCGAATTTGTTTTCAAGTATTATAGCAGATATATACAAGACAAAAATTATTTATTGTGTAGACGAAGTACAATCGTGACAGAACGATAATCAATTTATTGTGCAAATTATATAAATACACCTCTTCTAGTGGATTTTGTTGATCTTTTTGGACAATTCAATGGACTCGATCACTTGAAAGCATGTTTCAATGAATTAGATGACAAATATAATTTGGATCTGCTCGCGAATGCTCTTCACGAGCTTTCGTTAGGCGTTGGATTATTATTGGGGCCATTATTTTAGATACTATATTAGTTAGACTTATTCCTCAGTGATAGTCACAAGAGGACTTATTAGTTTGTTTGTTTAGATGTTATTTGAAAATGTTCTTGTTATCAGTCTTTAAACTTAGAGAGGATAGGGGTTGATCACATGACGTAAGAATAGTGTACTCTTTTGATTGCATTTGGGAGGGTCGTGATTAGGCTCGTTTCAATCCAAACCATATTTTGATTGAGGCTCAAGATTTAGTCTGTTCAGTGTATCTTGTTAGTTTAGAGGATGTTTTGGCATCCTGGAAGCGTTCAGAGAAGTTTGTGTATAAGACGTACAGGGTTCTTAAGATGAAGGTGTGACTCTTCCAATTACAGATTTATATTGACTTACTTCTGTATTGACTACTTCAACATGACAGGTTAAGTAGTGCTTTGGTTATATATATACACTTGCCACACTGCTGCCTTTTTCTCTCTCTCTTCTCCTTTTCAGAAGCCCATTCACGGTGGGTAATCCTTGGCGACTCTAGGGAACATGCACCCTAGTACATGACTGTCTGGATCACAGTTCGAATCAAGCGCGTTCCATATTATCTTTCCCAACAAATTCACTATTGATCTCGGCAAATCGACAAAAGAACCTATTGTGCATCTTCCTTCCTTATTTGTACTCTACTATTGAAAATGAGGCTATATTATACTGTTTCTGTCAGTGACATGGTGTAAACATGCAATCAGAAAATGACTCTTATATTTAATTTAACTGGTTTAACTTTACAGTAATTGTGAAAGCATTTGTGACAATTTGATCTAGCCTGTAAACTGGCGTGACTCTTGTAACGTAGTTATTTGAGAATAAATTATTATCATTATTATCGGGCATAGGGTATACGGATTACAATCCTTTGGGTGGTTAAGAAGTCTTTGATATTTCCCAGGTCAAACGTGGACGAATTCGAATGCTGCACTTCTTTTTGAGGCTTGTGCTGACGATGTTGTTTAGCTGAAGAACGATGAAAGCTCCACAACCAAAACAACCAGCTTAGAGAACGAAACACCACCACTCCCTAAATTGTCTATGCAACGTGAAAATTGTTGCCACCTTCGGAGTTTGACCCAGAATTGATAGATTCGCTCTCTCACAGAAATAGTAACAAATAGTCTTTAGCTAATAGGTACACTTATCATCAGCAGTATATCGATAGTATTCTACCTGATCAAATCCTTCGACCAGCTTTTGTCATACACCATCCATTAGTGTTCGCTACCTTCTTATTATGACAGATAATATGATTAAGTGACGTGTATCGAGCGCATTTAACCACAGTTTATCCGGTAAAATAGATGAGATGCCGAGAACCTACAAAACAAATAATTTGACTGAAAGACTTACCACTAATTCAGGCTTTTGTAGGACAAGGTTCTGACTCACATAATCGTTTTTTAGCCCATAGAGAGGAAAAAACACGAAAACTAGATGTCACAATAAGTGGAAACCAGTTTGATCCTGTGAACGTGTCAACCTACTCAGCAAAGTCGAATACGGCCGTCGAAAATCTTTAGTATCTCAATCGAAAATTGAATCTATTTTTCCTTTCATGAACCATGGACAGTGTAAAATCTACTTTGAAGGTTTTGTTTTCGGAAAATCCCTCCATGTATATATATATTTGTGTTATGATCTGACTGACTCTTCTGTTCGATATTTTGGTACTTTATTTGATTCCGTTTTGAGATTTTATCATTTGTATCTTGTTATTATTTCTATATTTTGTACTTATATTGAAGTTCCTATGTTTCCTTCTGAACTATACATGTGTTGTTTAAAATTGATATTTAATGTGGTTACAGCCATATTTGGATTTGATACTCTAGCAGCAACTGACTGGAAGCACTTATTCTTCCAGTAACGGAACCTATTGTGGTAATTAGAAACGCGAAGGTGTAATATTGTTTTGCATCGTTCTTTCCCAGAATTATCGTTTTTGGACTTGGACTGGGCGAGACGCGAGTGAACCTACACCTTTCGGTTTCAGAGCGGACTGCAAGCGTAATATTATTACGTACTGACATTATTGTAAAAATGGTATCTCTATCACAATAATAGTATTATTTTTTATGCCTAAATCAGAGTGTGTAACATGGTGTGTTCCAGTGTATAGGGTTCTAACTGACGCATCAAGTTTACGCCATTTAGCCGACATAAACAGTTTAATACAGCTACGTTTTCAGCAAGTCTTTATATATAGGATACGTACTCAGTTGAGTTCTTGGGTGATATGCATATTTCAGGAGCCATTCACGATACGTGTTCAGGAGGGATTTACTTGCAGTGCATTTTTGAAATAGTGCAGATAAATAGTAATGGTTGGATAGGGCGTGCCAGTTTACAGACCGGATCAGTTTGTAAGAAACGCTGACATATTCACAGTAATAGATTGTTCAGTTAGATAGATATTTCAAAAGACATTGACCTTTAAGAGAGAGGAATCATATCAGTTGCATACAATTTTAGAAAATATTTCAAACTACGGAGAATACAATACAATTATTCTCTACTGAACTAATACATCATCCAAAGCCATTTGATAGGCTCCATCAGTCCCAACATGGAACTTTGTACATTGGTGTATCATTTAAAGTTGCCATAGCCTTTTAGTAGCTGAAGTAGTAAAAATATTGGTGGTATTCAAAAAGTGTATGCAGTTGCGTCACAGCAAGCGATTTTGTTTCGAGGTCTCTAAACATCGGTCATTATCAATTCGCGAACCCAAACCAGCTGGTCTACACCTATCAACATGGCGCGGTCCAGTTGTCAGTTGCTTCATGAGTTTGTGCCGAGTTTCGGTCTAGCCAGCCACAGATTTCTTCCGGCCTACCCGAAAATCACAAAACATCACTCTTCAGAGCAGTCATTGGTTGGCATGAGTTTTACGTCCCTCAACCACATGAACTCATGAAGTTTCAATACTTCATTTGTTCATCTAACATCCGCACCTAGTACTCGTTACCCAACGACACCATTACCCAATCCGTTGTCCTAGGATGCACAAGCATTGCTTCTAAGACAACGAAGATCCAATACTAATAACGCATGAATATCCTTAATTCCTTCCGGCCATGTTTCGCATCCATATAGTGGGAGGGAGTGAAATGATGCGCATTAGACTCATAATTTGGTTAGTCGGGACTTCTGAATTTGTGTCCGAATTTCGTCCAAATTCATATCTTCAGCATTGATTGGATTAGCACGCCTAACTACATCACTCCATAATACTGTTTCAGCTGATGACTAGAAATAACATTACGTGTTCTAAAATCGTTAACATAAATGGTACGAGATGCATTCATGGGGGCTAAGGCAGAGTCAAAGAAGACGCAGTGGCGAGTATCCGTATCTTTCCGAATTCTTACTGTCCAGTTCATTCGGAAAACGCGTAACGGACTTTCTACCAAGATCTAGTGGACGAGAGCTATGAAGGCGCTAAAAGTTTTGACAAGTCATGGCGTTTTCTTGAATCCAATAGCTTAGTAAATTACACGAGGGTTTTTTGATGAGAATCACTTTAATATGCATCAAAATAATAATAACATCAAAACTAGTGTGCTAGCGAAACTAAGAGACCAGTTCTAAAAAGTGTCAGAAGCAATGTGCTAGGTTCTGCAACCATCCATATTCTAGAGAAAAATCTGTCGGTGTTTCCCTGAACAAAGCAAGCACAATATTATTTCCGAAATCCGGTTGCTTTTAATTGTTTCTGTAGGGGATCTTAGATCCTCAAAATATCTTTATTTTCGATATATTTTATGGACTGATCAGTTGACCTTGTAGAATTCTTTTTGAATGTTTTGTTTTTGGGAAAATCCCTCCATGTTTACATATTTTTGCCATGACCTGATGGACTTTTTCTCTTGACATTTTTGGTATTTTATTTGATTCCAATTTGAGATTTTACCATTGTATGTTGTTATTCTTTCCATATTTTGTACTTATATTGAAGTTTTTGTGTTTGCTTCTGAATTGTACATATATTGTTTAAATTTGATATAATATGGCTACCGCCACATTTTTGGATAGACGCGGTGGCTGCTGGACTTAGTGTCACTTACTAGCTATTGTACTAGATACTCTACGGAGTAATTTAGTCCTGGAAGAAACATAAACATCGTAAGCCTCTGTATTTCCATTTTATAACAACATTTATAACAACATATAATTTGGATCTATTTGGATTATTAAGAATTACAAGGAAACATTTGGAATTTTAATCGTTTATCTTAATTCTGAACTGAATTTTGGAACTATTCTATTTTGTATCTGTTACCTTTCGTATTGAATCCCATTTATAATGTCAAGCAGGAAGAAGGCAAACAGGAGGACGGTGGAAGAGCTCGACGGATCACAGGGCTCTAGGCAAGTCGTTAACGATAACCTTTTTATGGGTAACCCTCATGTTATGTCTGATATTTATTATTGTAAGTCATCGATAGAGGGTTTAGAATTACCTAAGGTTGAGCTTTCATATTTTGATGGAAGGTCTCGTGACTATTTTAAGTTCATACGACAGATAGAGACGTTTATAGAACCTCGAATCAAGGATGATCAAGTGCGTTTATTGTATTTAATTCATTATTGTAAGGGAAAAGCGAAAAATGCGATCGAAGGCTGTCTTATAATGGACCCACAGGCAGGATATAAGAGAGCTAAGGTTATTTTAAAACAGCTTTTTGGGCAGTCACATGTGATAGCGCGAGAAACCTTAGAGGACTTATTTAGAACTGGGAATGTCGAATTTAATGATCCTGAATCATTGACGAACTTGGCCATTAAAATGCAGAATGCTTCTTTAACTTTAGAACAGTTAAATTGTACAGCTGAACTTAACTCTATGGCTACTTTAGAACGAATAGTAAGGCTCTTACCTCGTCGAATGCAAGCCCAGTGGGCAGAGCTAGTATTCAAGTGGGACGAAGAGGAGAGAGAGCCCAATTTTAACGAATTGACGGAATTTATTATGTCTCGCGCTAAGATAGCTGGTAGTAGGTTTGGAAGATTAGCTTATCAGGCTAAAACAGGAAATAATATGGAAGCTACTAGTGGTCTGCGTGCGAGACATTCGGATTTTTCGTTTCTACCTAAAGCACGCTCGGAAGATAAGCGATTTGTCAATTATATCACGAAAGCATACCCTGATGAAGGACGAGTACGTGACCGTAACGATGTAAATTCTCTTGATGCGTGTCCTAGCAAGAAGCCGGTTGGTTTAACAGATAAGATGGCTTTTCTAAGTGTAGAAAAGAAAGAAACGGGCGAAAAGTGTAGACATCAAGATGGATCCGAAGTGTGTGATGATAAAAGCCTCTTAGCTGCTCGAAAAGCCTGGAACGGTAATTTGGATTCGAGTAATCAGAGGTTAGTGAGTTCAGCAAATATGAATAAAGCCCAGGCAGGATTGACTGAACGGAATAAAGCTTATTTTCGGAACCCTTCATTTAGGGTAAATTATATAACTGGACCTAGAGTAGCTTCTAGGATAAGTGATGGTGGAACAGTAACGGCTAAGAAGCCTAGGAGACATGATGCTACTATTACTAAGAAGCCTGAACCTCATGCTCTTTCGGATGCTACGACTAGCTATGGAAATAGTAGCCATCAGAACCTCAATAGTTACAGTGATAATAAGAATATAGAAAGTGTCAGCAGTCCACTTATAGGGACTAGTTTATCGACTTCATCGAGTGAGCCTCCTAGTGTTTCGACGCCATTGGACCTCGTCACGAAGGTTAAGTTGATTGAAGATGCACAAGGTTGTGCAACTGTAACTGTTCCTATTACGGTTGACTGTCAGTCGAGTGATGATGAGAAGAAAGTGCTTGATGGTAACAGCCAGTCTACAGTGATATGTGATAACGATGCTATTGTTGAGCATATGTCTTGTGCCGCGGAAACGGATGCTAATGCAGAACGGAATCAATTAGACGTTGATAATAAACCGGATGTCACTGATGTGACAAATGAGTTACCGACGATGATGAACACTGTTCAAGCCTCCTCTGCAGCAGGAGATGGAAGGATAAATATTGATCCTACGTCATGCTACTTAAGGTCTTCTGGAGACGACGAAATGTCAAAATTGGAAATCTCACCCTTGCATATTATTTATGGGTCAAAAACTTCTGTTGATAAGTTAGTATCACGGACTTTATGGTATCTGCTGATCAGAGCAAGTGGTGGTGGATTGGCGATTCGTCCCCATGATAGAGAATGTAGTCCTTGGATAGGATATGACCAGTTTTGCGACGCGTTGTTCATGTTCGTATGGGTTAATTGGGTAAGGTTTATACTACCGTTAGGTCATGCCACGATAGATAGGGGAATCAAGGGCCTGATGGGAAAGTATAGGAACCTAGTTAACACGATAGGTCATATCCATGTTGGATGGCGGGTAGGCGTACTGCTGTAAGTCCTACACGTTATTCCGGTGTGGATTAGGGGATAACATGGGAACCCTAAATAAGGTGTCATTAACGCTTGCTGTTTTTGCATGGAGGGATTTTGCGGGCCGGTGTAGAATTCTTTTTGAATGTTTTGTTTTTGGGAAAATCCCTCCATGTTTACATATTTTTGCCATGACCTGATGGACTTTTTCTCTTGACATTTTTGGTATTTTATTTGATTCCAATTTGAGATTTTACCATTGTATGTTGTTATTCTTTCCATATTTTGTACTTATATTGAAGTTTTTGTGTTTGCTTCTGAATTGTACATATATTGTTTAAATTTGATATAATATGGCTACCGCCACATTTTTGGATAGACGCGGTGGCTGCTGGACTTAGTGTCACTTACTAGCTATTGTACTAGATACTCTACGGAGTAATTTAGTCCTGGAAGAAACATAAACATCGTAAGCCTCTGTATTTCCATTTTATAACAATAGAGACGGTTTTCTCCTAGAATTTTCGGCTTTCTGATTTGGCTGGGACGTGGATCTAGGAGTATCGTACCGGTGTGTTTCTATTGGACGCGATTAGGACAGCCGCCGGTGAAATAAATTCTACAGACCTTGAGATCACATTTACCACCATGAAAATCCTCGACTATGATTAGTTAATGTGTTATTTTAGTGTGCTATTTTTGTGACTGTCCCAAGGGCGTCTCTATGGACTAAAATAAACGCAAGTTGAGTGCTTGGATTCATTGTGAGCTGGCTGTGTGTTTGTAGAATATACTTTCTATGCTTTATCAAGACTTCTTGCTGACCAAGGGATCACAGTAGTCGACCTAGACGCTGGTTCATTGTTTTCTTCTCCTTATTCGACTAAGGTGAACCCGTAATAGTTTGAAGCATAGCTAGGGACGAGCATAACATTTTCGAACTCGTATTTAACTCTTATATGCCAGTTAACCGTTAAACAGCCTCTGATACTTAAATTTAATCAGTGACCGTCAAACAAGTGAACCGATACGTCGGAACGAACATCAAGTCTCCAGCAAGCCGCAGAGCTATCTTTTGAATTATTACTACTTACATTTTGCTGTCAATGGATCAATTTTTAGATATATTCCACTTATTCTAAGCTTTCCTTTTGACTGACTTACCTGATTACTTACGCACCTATGTTTGGTACCAACAGTATTCTCCAACAAACTCCTTCCCAAGCGTTCTTTTTAGTTCCGTCAATTTTTGTTCGTTCTTCTCATGTCTGCTTCTGTTTCTCAGATTATTTTGATCCTTTGCCTTCCTTTTTCACTTTGTCATTGAGGTTTTCATCCAAGTTCCTTCTGCATTGTGCATCGTAAGTACACAGTAGGTTGTTTTTGTTGGTCTCTGACAAACGTATCCAAAGTAACTGTATCATCTGGATGATGGCTTTAGTAGTTCTCCAAGTTTCAATGCATACAATAGAATTATCTTGAACTTTGTATTGAGAGTTCTGAGTTTGGTGTTAATTGACAGGTGTTTTAAGTTCCGGATATTTTTCAGTTTTAAAAGTGCAACCCTTGCTTTGCTGATTCGCGAATTCTCATTTGCATCAGATCCGCCCTGTTAATTGTTGATGCTGGTCAGATATGTAAATGTTTTTACGTCCTCAAAGGTATCTCCATCAGTTGACACATGTTGTTTTGTATCAGAAAACCTTGTTGAGACCTGCTGCTACTGAGGTAGTCGCGATAGAAGACCCAGATCATCATAATTATCTAGGTCCCTCCAAGTCGTTATTCCCTCCTGATGTTGACATCTTCATAATCCAGTCGATCACCTGGATAAAAAAATACTGGTTGTAAGTGTCCGGGAAATCCTACATCCTGTTCAGCAAAACAAGGTCGAAGACTTTATTTGGTATTGAGAGAAGAGTAAACAGTAATGGCTACCCACACTTACTGAGATCACCTTTCTTCGGTATTTTATCAGATATCCTCCATTCCAGCCTGCTGGTACTTATCGTTCATATCAAGTCTAGTTGAGGAGAATGAGCAGTGTCGCTATAGTTGTTGCCACGTCTGCTTTCATTGCCCCTGCTGGAATGTTATCTCGTCTCGCTGCTTTGCCGCTCTTGATTTGTCTGATTGCCATACTGATCTGATGAATTGTTTAGGAGATCGATGCAGGCTATTTCGATGTCGGCTGCGTCCGTCACAGCTTATCGATCCCCTGAAGCGTTCTAAACACCTGTTTCGCTGTTTTTCAATGTCGGCGACTGCTTCGCCTTCTTTGCTTTTCGCTGGTCGTTTCATGATATTTTCCAGCGAGCTTCTTTTTTGAATCGTGCAATGGTCCCAAGTTTCCTTATTTAGCAGCTTTTTCCGCCGTCATTGCTAGATGTTCTAAATATTTAGGTTTGTCGGCTCTGTGTATTCAGCTTGTGCCTTGGCTTTCTCTGCTTCTGTTCGGCTGATGTTGATCGCTGCCTTCTTATTCCTCCTTCCTTGAATTTTTTCAAGAGCACCAATAGGAATCCATTCTTTGTGACTGTGTTTCTTCTGACCTAGGACCTCCTGACATGTTGAAGTGATTGCATCCTTGATCCTTTTCCAATTGTTCTCCATGATAGTTTACGTCCCATTGAGTAGGTCGTGAATAGCCTGGAATCTATTCTAAGGGCTATCTTGAAGTCGTTGAGCTATCCAGTATCCCGAAGAAACACCGTACTAAACGTTTGTGATGTCGTCCGTCTCATTGCTCATGTGCTTCTTGAGTTTCAGTTTCATTTTGGCGACCAGCGAGAGGTGATGTGGGGATATATCAACAACTCTTTTGGTTCTCACGCACTATAGTTTGTATCTTTTCATCTCTGCAACAGTTTGTAACAGTCTTCGGGTGTCAAACATTGTTCGGCCATTCCATTTACATAAAATTATGGTTGCTTCGGCTGTAAGAAGGGGCATAGGCTTCGTGACTTCCAAAGAAACTCGGCTTTCACTATGAGAGACTTCATAAAAGTGGCGAATGAAGACCACCCATCTTTCAGGGCACAGTTAAAATGGTTTAGAATAATTTTTCTGGTTAGCATTGTTAGCAAGTTCGTTTTATACAGGGTGCAGTCGCCAACTCAATAACTAACTCTCCTCCTTTATCCGTCTGTGGGACTGGCAGTAACCAGACAGGGGCGCCATTTGTAGTTACTCATCTGAAATACTTGTAAGAAAATATTTTGCGTTTCACTCGAGATCATATTTCAGTCCTATTGGGGATTACTATTTCTGCAGGTCCAAAACTTGTCGGGCTGTTACTACTGTGGATTAGGTATAAATGTGCATTGCCCTAGCGAATAGTGCGGCTTTTCAGGCATATTGGGAGCCTTTAGGATGTAGCGACAGAAAGATGTATAATAAAGTATTAAGGAAAGTGTGAGAATATACTAGTTGTAAATATGGCAATGGACAGACTTACTTACTTACTTACTTTCGCCTGTTACCCCAAATGGAGCATAGGCCGCCCACCAGTTTTCTCCAACCAACTCTGTCCTGGGCTTCCCTCTCCAGTTCTGTCCAATGTTTGTTCATTCCTCTCATATCTTTCTCTATTTCACGGCGTAATGTATTCTTTGGCCTTCCTCTTTTCCTTTTGCCTTGAGGGTTCCATGTGAGGGCTTGTCTCGTGACGCAGTTAGGTGCTTTTCGTAGAGTGTGTCCTATCCACTTCCACCGCTTCTTCCTGATTTCCTCCTCCACTGGAATCTGACTTGTTCTCTCCCACAGTTCGTTGTTACTGATGGTGTCTGGCCAACGAATACGAAGTATTTTACGTAGACAGCTGTTAATAAACACTTGTATCCTCTGGATGATGGCTTTGGTAGTTCTCCATGTTTCCGCTCCATACATTAGAACTGTCTTGACATTTGTATTGAAAATCCTGATTTTGGTGTTGATTGATATCTGTTTGGAGTTCCAGATATTTTTCAACTGTAGAAATGCAGCCCTTGCTTTGCCAATCCGTGCCCTCACATCTGCATCCGATCCACCTTTCTCGTCGATGATGCTGCCCAGATATGTAAAGGTGTTAATGTCCTTCAAGGCATCTCCATCAAGAGTGATTTGGTTGGTGCATGTTGTGTTGCATCGGAGAATTTTGCTCTTTCCTTTATGTATGTTGAGACCTACTGCTGCAGAGGCTGCTGCTACACTCGTCGTCTTCTCTTGCATTTGTTGTTGAGTGTGCGATAGAAGAGCCAGATCATCTGCGAAGTCCAGATCGTCCAGCTGCGTCCTAACTGTCCAGTTGATACCGTGCTTCCCTCCAGCTGTTGACGTTTTCATAATCCAGTCGATGACCAGGAGAAAGAGAAAGGGTGAGAGTAAGCAACCTTGCCTGACACCGGTCTTTACCTCGAAAGAGTCGGTTAGCTGTCCTCCGTGCACGATTTTGCAGTTGAATCCATCATAAGAGTTCCGTATGATGTTGACTATTTTCTCAGGCACACCGTAGTGTCGAAGAAGCCTTCACAGTGTTTTCCTATCCACGCTATCAAATGCTTTCTCGTAGTCGATAAAGTTGATGTAGAGTGGTGAGTTCCATTCAATTGATTGTTCCACAATGATCCGTAATGTAGCAATTTGGTCAGTACACGATCGATCCTTCCGAAATCCGGCCTGTTGATCTCGAAGTTGGGCGTCTACGAAGTCCTTCATTCTGTTTAACAATACTCTGTTGAAGACTTTGCCTGGTATTGAAAGAAGAGTGATGCCTCTGTAGTTCTCACACTTGCTGAGATCACCTTTCTTTGGTATTTTGATCAGGTATCCTTCCTTCCAGTCTGATGGTACTTGTTCCTCATCCCAAATCTTCTTGAAGAGGATGTGAAATATTTTCGCGGTTGCTTCTACATCTGCTTTCATTGCCTCTGCTGGAATGTTGTCTGGTCCTGCTGCTTTGCCGTTCTTGATTTGTCTGATGGCCATCCGGATCTCCTCAACTGTAGGTGCGCCAATATTAATTGGGAGGTCCGTGGATGCTGCTTCGATGTTGGGTGTCTTCAGAGGAGCTGGTCGATTTAGGAGTTCCTTAAAGTGCTCTACCCACCTATTTCGCTGTTGTTCAGTGTTGCTGATTACTTTGCCTTCCTTGTTTTTCACTGGTCGTTCTGGTTTACGATAGTTCCCGGCGAGCTTCTTTGTAGTTTCATACAATTGTCTCAAGTTTCCGTCTCTTGCAGCCTTTTCCGCCGTCGTTGCTAGATCTTCCACGTATTTTCGTTTGTCAGCTCTGATGCTCTTCTTCACTTCCCTGTTTGCTTCTGTGTATGCAGCTTGTGCGGTAACTTTCTCCGCTCTTGTTCGGCTGACATTGATTGCTGCTTTCTTGTTCCTCCTTTCTTCATTTTTTGCGGGAGTATCAACAGAGATCCATTCCTTATGATGCTGCTTCTTGCGACCAAGGACCTCCTGACATGTTGAAGTGATTGTCTCCTTGATCTCTTTCCAATTGTTCTCCAATGTTGTGTCCTCTCCATTGTGTAGATCCTGAAAGGCCTGGAACCTATTGGTGAGGGCTATCCTGAATTCGTTGAGCTTTACAGTATCCCGAAGAAAGGCCGTATTAAAATTGTGTGATGTTGTCTGTCCCGTTGTCCAGTGCTTCTTTAGTTTCAGTTTCATTTTGGCGATTAGCAAATGGTGATCTCAAGCTATATCAGCTCCTCTCTTGGTTCTCACATCCTCCATGGTCCTTCTGAACTTTTTGTTGATACAGATATGGTCAATCTGGTTTTGAGTAGTGTGGTCCGGTGAAATCCATGTAGCTTTGTGTATGCGTTTGTGCGGGAATATTGTGCCACCGATGACCAGTTTGTTGAAGGAACATAGGTTTGCAAATCTCTCACCGTTTTCGTTCCTTTCTCCCAGTCCATGTCGTCCCATGATGTCTTCATATCCAGTGTTGTCCATTCCAACCTTGGCATTCAGGTCTCCCATAAGAATCGTCAAATCCTTTGGTGAACATTTCTCGACGATTGACTGCAGCCTTTCGTAGAATTGATCTTTTTCGTCGTCATTGTAGTCGTTGGTAGGTGCATAACATTGGATGACGATCTTTGTAATGTCCTCTTTCTTTGTTCTGAAGGATGATTTATTGATCCTGGGTCCATGAGATTCCCATCGTATCAGTGCTTTGTGTGCATGTTTGGACAGCATCAGTGCAACTCCTTGTGTATGTGAAGCGTTTTCCTCTTCATGACCAGAGTATAACAGCAGTTCCCCTGAAGCAAGTCTCAGTTGTCCTACTTGTGTCCAATGTGTTTCACTGATGCCGAGCACCTCGAGATTGTATCTTCTCATTTCTGCCGCAACTTGAAATAGTCTTCCAGTCTCCCACAATGTACGAACGTTCCATGTACCTAAAAGAATGGTTGCTCTGGTTGTCAGAAGAGGCATCAGCCCCGTGACTTCCGAAGGAACTTGGCTTTCACCACGCGACGTCATAATTCTTCTTGCAACTCCCAGGGCAGAGTCAAAATGGTTTGAATTATTTTTTCTGGTTAGCGTTTTTTTGGCAAGTTAGTTTTTGACGGAATGGGGTCGCCAACCCCATGTCCAACCCTCCTCCTTTACCCGGGCTTGGGACCGGCAGTAGCCCCGAAGGTTCTACTGGCGGAGTTCTATGGACAGAGAGACATAATTAATGGGTTGTAGATGGCATGCACGTGATACAACAAAATGACTAGGCTATCAAAAAACACTTTCACAAATTAAAAATTGTGACATAAATCTTTTCTCGTATCCATTCCAGTCTTCTCACGCTGGACTGATGTCGAAGAAAGTTATCCATCTGAACTGTTGTCTGAAAAGATTTCATTTCAATTCCAGATAGTTTGTCAACTTAGTTTTTCAATGTGTTTGTGTATGTAATTACCACTTAATTTTCTGTTTTTTAAATGAATAATCATTGTTTGCTGAGAATTTCATACTTAAACATTTGATATTGAGCAAAGCTATTATTATTAGAAATCAACTGGTTTATGCTCGCTCGTTAAGATATTGGATGTTGGATGTTGGATGATACGCCGCGATAGTTCGTATGGGGTCGTTACGTTAAATAAATCCTGTTGGTTGGTTTGTTTTGTTGTCTTTATTGATCTAGGCCCACACTTTATTCTTACTATAAACAGTGTAATTAATAAAAAGCGGCTTTTATTTTGAACAATATCAAACTGGGCGAGTATCTTATAGCACTTCAGTGATAAGTAAAGGACAATCGAACTATATTAGTCCTTACAATTTATATTACTGAGAAAGTCCAATTTCGCTCTTACCATATAATCAGGCCTTTATAATACGTGTTCCAATAGGAAGTTCCAGTAGTTTGCAACTTGATGCGAGGAGTGGAACTCCAGGTAAAAAGAAAGGATAAGACACCAGTGCCAAAATCGTTGTTGTTGTATCTTGATGAGTGTTTTACGTTTGCTTAAATCACAATTTATCGTGCTCATTTTGTTCGTAGTTGACTTATGTTTGTGATATGTTTTATGCCCCCGTTCTGCGATTATCACTCAAAAGCTTAATTACATTTCGTTTATGCACACAATTGTACAGCTGCAGCAGCCTAGTTTGAACCAATCTTTCAGATACAAGTTTTTACTCAATAATTTTCGCAATCTAATTAGTGCATAAACCTGTAGATAATTACTGGTTTAATCTCAATTGATTGCTGAAAGTAAATGCAGTTATGTCACTTTCCTCCTGATTTGTTATTCAGTTTTTTTCTAACATTCCAGATCTTTCATTTTTAGTTTAACTGATCGTAAATATGAATAACGATAGACAAGACCAACTGTTTAGTGATCGTTCATCAGAAATTTCGCTCAACAATTCAATTCTGGGTGTGATCAATACTGAAAATGCAACTTCACCATACCTCAAATCACTGCCATCGACAACATTATTCCCAGTCCATGCATCCAATACTTTGAATTCTTTGTTATCACGATCACATTGGCAAGTACCTGTTCTGCCAGATTCTCAATTAGAAACTGTCTTACTAGCATCAATCGAAATGGCTAAACATGGTTTGGTGATCGTATTCAGTTGTTTCTAAATATCTTTTTATCTTTTTGTGATTTTTTTAGGTGAAGATATTCATTCACAAGATTGTTTACAATTTTATTCGAATGGTCTAATTAATTCTTTTCAGAAAATATTTCGTGATGATGCAGTTACTCGTTGGGATTCACATATCTTAGTATGTGTAAATAAATTGTTTAATGTCTATTAACTTTTTTTTTCTTTTTCCAACAAAGCATTTTATTTATGCTAATTCTTTATTGGCCATTGAATTATGTTCCATCAAAGCGAAATCGGATTGTCTAGCAATATTGGAATTGGAAAGTATTCTATTTGATCCTAATGCACGGTAAGTTAATAATCATCTGTTTAAAAACTAAAGTGACGAAAAATTTAGTAGCTTTTATACTTATTCGTAACTCACTGGAAGTCCAGATACATACTACAATGTAACACATTCATTTAACCTCACTTTGTCCAGATTGCGAATCAACTCAATTTACACTTCCTTTATCTGAGTCTCACTGCTGCTTTCCATGGCCTCGCTAATGTATGTAAAGCAATAAGTTGTAAAGCAGAACTTTATGGCTGTGAAACATGGCCAATGAGAGTAGAAGATACTCGTCGGTTATTGGTTTTCGATCATAGATGTCTTCGAAGCATTGCTCGTACATCGTGGGACACCCGAGTGAGCAACGCTGTTATTAGGAAACGGGTACTAGGTAAGAATGGCTGATCAATCGATGAAGTGGTGAAACTTCATCAGTTGAGGTGGTTGGGACACGTGTTGCGTATGCCTAACCATCGACTCCCTCATCGAGCTTTGTTTTGTAGTGTAGGAATAGGTTGGAAGAAAGCTAGGGGCGGCCAGACCAAAACATGGCAGAAATCCATGAAGTCATTGACGAGTGGACTTAGCCATGTTGGTAATTGTCGACTACCTGGTTGGGGTCCGCGAGATGATAATAATCGATGGCTAGAGACCTTGAATGACATGGCTCAAAATCGTTCGCAACGGCGCCAGTGCATTCATTCTTTGTGTTCTTTCAAATCCTAATCTTCTGGATTCTTCAACACCTCTAGTTCTGACTTTCTAAACTTATCTCACTGAATCATACTTCTTGAATAATATCTTCTAATCCTAACCTCTCTGATTACTTCTGCTACCTTTACTACCTCTACTACTATTGGATTTGAATTGAAAATTACATCTCTGTGCTGATGTGGTATGGCGACATGAACTGATGTACTTACGTACGAAGTTCTACGTTGCAACTGACTGACTGACTGAAAGCAGAACTAGTAGATAGTCGCTTATGCGCTATCCCACTGAACGGGACTGTAAGGACTCGGAAAGATACGGATACTCGCCGCTTCCTCTTCGTCGTCTCTACCTACACTCCCACTGACTGCATTTCAGATGAGTTTTACATAAAGCTTTCGGACGTCCTTCAAAAGGTTATTCTCTCTGATGTAGTGATAGTAGCTGATGACATTAGTGCTCGAAGTTGAAGAATTCTTAGTAAATCTGAGTGAGGAAGACAATCAGGTCCCGACAGTTTAGCCCCTGAGATTTTAAAGGATAAGCGTCCAGTTTTATCAGTTACATTGACTGAGACCTTAGGTATAATTTGGGAACTGGATGTAATCCCATGTGTCACTGATTATGCAAGTCTATAAGAAAGAACAAAAATCATGAAGGAATCATTTTAATTAATATAGTGTCTAAAATATTAGCCCCTAGAGCTTGTGAAAAGCAGCCGTAAGAAATCCTGGCTGCTTTCAGACCTGGAGGTGGTCGTATTGACCATAGATTCAAACTTTGACAAGTCCTAGAGCACATACATTTAGGCGTCCGACAGTAGTTGTCTTCCTTGACCTTAAAGCGACAGAGGTACATTAACTGCATAAAAGCTCTCTACTCGAACACTACAGCTTAAGTTAGAGCTACTGGCAAACTGTCATCGGAATTGGTTTCTTCAAATGGTGTCCATCAAGGCTGTCCACTTTCTCCAATCGTGTTTAACTTTGTCTTCGATATGCTTTCAGATTCGACACTGACTTTTCAAGAGTTGAACTTTTATCAGGAGATTCACTAGTTGACTTAGAATATGCCGATGATATAGTTCTACTTGGTAAAGATGCAGAGTAATCTGACTACTCTAAGCGATTTGGACTGATGTACATACATAGCTAGTTATACGCTGTAACTGACACTGACTGACTGATTAATAAACCTTATCTGTGTATAACTTTAACAAAACACATCAACAACTCGAATTTGAAGTTGGCAATATGAAATTGTATTGTAGTATTATATCACATGTAAACAAGACATACATTATTTAATTGTAAAGTAAATGTATGTATTATTCATCATAGTATAGTATAGTTTATAATCAAGATAATTAAGTTACTTGTCCATAAGATCGCCCGTTATTTTTAGACAGGCTTTAGAGGTGTCATCTAGCCTTGATGGCTTCTAGTATTCCAAGAAACTGGAGTTCCTTGGTTTCCAAACTTTCTAAAAAAAACAAAGTCAACTCAAGCATAATATTCTCTTTAATCTATTTCATTCCTCTTTCATCTTTCCATTTCTCTTTTTCTGTCTAATTGTGTACACTTAACTACGTAGATTTCACACACGAAGTATGATTTCTACTAGTGTTACACAAGAAATTCGTTTCGGTGTCCATAGGAATGTTGTATGTCGATTTGAAGATATAATTAGATTATTGCCACATGTATCAATATTAAATGAGCATGAGAACACATGTCAACAATCAATAGACGAGAAGATGAATTCCATGAACAAGGAGGAGGAGCCTCATGATCCTTTAGTGGCAAGAAGCAATACAACCGCACCAAAAGAATATTCTGTTCATTGTACAAATAATCGTGATGTACCTATTCTAGTGGATTTTATTAATCTATTTGGACGATTCAATGGATTTGATCGATTGAAAGAACGTTTCAATGAATTAGATGACAGTTGGAATCAGCAACAGCAGCAACAACAACAACAAGGTGAATTGGTACAACAGCACGATCATCAACAACAACAACAACCTCAGACACGATTCTTATCAATTAGTTTAATACATGCTTATCTGTATCCATTTGCTTTATGCTCGAATTATTTGCATGATTCGGTAATTGAAGAATATTTCAAGCCAATAATGGTAAGTTTGTGTTCATTTTATTTTTATTTTCTCTTGAATGAGGTCGTTCCTAGAAGCGTTTTGTCTGTCTGTTTGTCTGCTGCAGACGCCGGAAATCCTCGTATTGCGATTGTCAGATAACTTTCCACGTGGTTTTACGCTAAAACAAATGTGATAACCATGTTTTTCTCAGCAGCCATTTGATTATTACTGAGTCATAATAAAGCATCATCTGCCCGACTGAATTGTTGAGCGCATCGTTATTGGACCTCGAAATCATACCCCAAAAGTATTAAGGCCTATCGCGTAGAGTATGTTTTCTACAGGCACCCAGAAAATTCGAGGATGCTAAGCACATAACTCAAGCTTATTATTTGTACAATGGTAGCAATGCTCTTGGGAGAGCCACAAAATAATGTACTAAAATAATCCATCAGCCAATGACAGTCAAGGATTTTCCGAGTGGGAAATATAAGCTGAAGAAGGTCAACTAAGCGACTTATGCTTGAAAACATAAATCCAAAATTAGGACCTTTTTCAAGTGAGTGAGTTCAGGGGATCTAACGTCACCAACATTGGACTGAATGCGTGAATGATTGAATATTTCAGCTGGAAAATGTTGGAAACCGTTAAGAAAATTAGGGTCTATCTGAAAATGACTCAGAAAAATACTTATAATTAAAATTTCCATTTGTGAAATGCAAAGGTGAATAATTATAAAGATTGTATAACGTTCTTAAGATATCACCAGCCTAGTGAAGATGCAAGGCTTCAATGCAATCAAGTCAAGCTGAACAAATTCAAATAAACCTTCAAGTGTAGTTGGTCACAAAATGCCTATTTCTAAAACCAAAAAAATTTTTCAACAACTCTGAAGACTTATTTTTAGCTAATCAGTACTATTGGAGATCTGGATAAGACTTATCATCGATGTCTCTGAAGTATTGCTCGTGTATCCTGGGACAACCGACTAAGCAATGCTGTCGTTAGGAAACGAGTTCTAGGTAGGGATGGCAAATCAATCTGACTGGTCTCAATCACTGATTGTCGCAATTTATAAGAAAGAACGGAAGTCTTCTTGTGACAGTCTCAGAGGATCAGTCCAACTACTAGCCTCGATAATACTTAGGTGCCTAACTAGTGCTCGTGAAGAGCAGACTCGAGAAAACCAGGCTGGTTTCCGTCCTGGATGTGGTTTTATAGACCACATCTTCACACTACGACAGGTCCTGGAAGATAGACACACATTTAGGCGTCCTACAGTAGTTGTCTTCCTTGACCCTAAAGCAGCATTTGACTCTGTTGATTGTTGAGGTTCTGTGTCAGTGTCCGTCATTAAATCGTGTACCAAAGAAGTTCATTAACTTTATAAAAGCTCTCTACTCGAACATTACTGGTCGAGTAAGAGCTTATGTCGAACTGTCATCGGAATTGGTTTCTTCAAATGGTGTCCATCAGGGCTGTCCACTTTCTCCAATCGTGTTTAACTTTGTCTTCGACGTGCTTTTAGATTCTACACTGACTTTTCAGGAGTGAACCTTCTAGCACGTAGACTTCGGTGAAAACGCTGACAAAATGCAGTCTTCTGACTACCCTGAGCAACAATGCAAGCATGTTTGGGATGCGGTTCTCCTCGTCGAAATGCGAAATATTGCTTTAAGATTAGCTTGCGTAGGCACCTGAACTAGTTATAGGGAGTAAAGCATTTGAGCATATTGACCGCTTCACTTATTTCGGGAGTCTCATCAGTTAGAGACCGTGAATGACATTGTTCAAAATAGTTTTGCAATCGCGCAGGTGCATTCATTCATTGTCTTTTCTCAAATCCTTAACTTCCTGATTCCTCATCACTTTTTCTTTTTAAGTTAACTTCACTAGCTTCTACTTGTTGAATAATATTGTCAAACTCGAAAATTTCTGATTACTGCTCACACTACTACTACTACTACTACCTCTACTACTATGGGATTTGAATTGACAATTACATCTCTTTACTAATGTTCACGTACGAAGTTCTATGTTGTTATTGACTGACTGACTTTATCATGATAATTCATTCTCATGTAATTCACTTTGTTAGACTAAAATCAACTAACTATCTTATTTAAACTATGTATGTCTGATTTGACCGACTAGTTGAATATTGATTTGATTTTGACCAATTTGGTCTCGTGTGCTGTTACGGCTATGAGGGCGGTTATCACTTCCCGGCTGCCCACACCGTGGAAGGGTGTTTCTTGAGCGACCTGAAAAGGAAGATAGATTAGTGTTGGTCTTGGAGACCTGGAAGCGTGACCGCAGAGCCCAAGGGACAACTGCTTGAGACCGGTCACGCACGGCCTTTTTATGAAATGTTTTTTGAGGATTAGCTCCGCTCTTAAAGGCCCTTAGTGGGCACCCTTACCGACGGAGACGGAAATCCGTGAGGTAGGGTGAGGTGTGACATTTTTAGGGTCGACCTTTTCTAACCCTTCGTTCCTTGTGAGAAGGCAGCATCGCTGCAGATGCTGGTTATCCGAGTGAAACACCTTACTGCCGTCACACCCCTCTGCAGTCAGTCAGCAGTACGACTTCGTCCTCAGACCTTGAGTAGCTGCTTTTAGTCTGATCGTTCTGCAATCGACCTGCCTGGCATGGTAGAACCTTCAGGAACATATGTTCCAGCCAATATAGCTTGGTTGTGTCATCACGATAGGCAAACCCGACCACCACCACGTCAAGGTAGCAGCTTCGGTCGGTTGAATATTATTATCCATTGTTCAGTGAATATACAAAGCAACAGAATAGTTGATTCATGTTCAAGAGATAGATTCATAAGTAGTATGTGCATGTTATTTATTATTACACTGATAATTAGAGATACACATTTCCTTTTTTCCAGCCGTTTACCTTAATAAATATTGATTTTATTTTTCTTCTCTGTTGTATTGTATATACAGACCATTGTTATGAATTATTTAACTCATATAACTGATGATCAAATTAAATGTGAAACGAAAAAAGAATTTCGTAATAAAGATGATCTTGTCACAAGTTTGAAATTTATTTTATGCACACTAACCAAACGTACTGTTACATCATCATCCATAGAAAATGATATTGAAACCATTGAATTGCTTAGTTTAAATTTAATTTATCGTTTATTTCAGGTTAGTTGAATTATTTTTGAAAATGTGTTTTGTTTTTTTTGTTTGTTTGTTTATTTAAAATGAGTTTTGCTTGAGAATAACCAAAACATTTGAACATTGATGATAAGGTATACACAGAGTGCATGGAAAGCTCGGTTTGCTTTTGCCTAATTTACGACGTTTATGGCGTAGGCGAGATATCCATCCGTTCACTAACCAAAGGACGGGTGTACTGCGAAGCAGTTGGCTCCGTTCTCCTATATGGAGGCGAAACATGGCCGTTAAGAGTAGAAGATGTTCGTAGGTTACTAGTATTCGATCATAGATGTTTAAGAAGCATTGCTCGTATATCATGGGAAAACCGAGTAAGCATTGCTGTCGTTAGGAAACGAGTACTAGGTAAGGATGGCAGATCAATAGATGAAGTGATGAAACTTCATCGGTTGAGGTGGTTGGGACATGTGTTACGAATGCCTAACCACTGACTGCCTCGACGAACTATGTTTTGTGGTGTAGGAGTACGTTGGAAGAAAGGTAGGGGCGGCCAGACCAAAACATGGCAGAAATCGATGAAGTCACTGACAAGTGGACTGAGTCATGTTGGTAGATGTAGGCTACCTGGTTGGGGTCCACGGGAGGATAGTAATCGATGGTTAGAGACCTTGAATGACATGGTTCAAAATCGTTTGTAATGGTTCAGGTGTGTTCGTTCCCAAATCCTAGACTTCTGAATTCCTCATCATCTCTATCTTTCTCTTTCTTAGGTTATCTTACTGAATTATACTTCTCGAATCATATCTTCGCTCTCTAATCTGCTCCATTACTGCTAATACTTCTACGATCGCTATCACTGTCGGATTTGAACTGACAGTTGCGTCTTGGTGCTAATGCTGTATGTCAGACAGACAGATACAACGCAGAACTTCGTACATAAGTACATTAGTTCCGATTTGCCATACCACATCAGCACAGAGACGTAACTGTCAGTTCAAATCCAAGAGTGATAGCAATAATAGAAGTATTAGCAGTAATGGAGAAGATTAGGGAGCGAAGATACGATTCGAAAAGTATAATTCAGTAAGATAAATTTAGAAGGAGAAAGATAGAGATTATGAGGAATTCAGAAGGTTAGAATTAAAAGGCAAACAAAGAGTGGATGCACCTGCACCCTTGCAAACGATTTTGAACCATGTCGTTTAAGGTCTCTAACCATTGGCGACTTTCGTCTCGCGGACCACAACCAGGTAGCCTACATCTACCAACATGACTCAATCCACTTGTCAGTGACTTCGTGGATTTCTGCAATGTTTTGGTCTGGCCGCCCCTAACTTTCTTCCAACCTACTTCTACAACACAAAACATGGTTCGTCACGGCAGTCGATGGTTAGGCGTACGTAATACATGTCCCAACCGCTGTATGTCAACCTGAACTGATGTACTTACTACGTACGAAGTTCTGTGTTATATCTTTCTGTCTGGTATAACTATGTTACAACAGTTTACCTAAGAAATTGTTTGAATAAATCTATCCTAAACTCTGTGTGTGTATATATATATATACATAATATATATATTTAATTGTTTTCACACTTGATCTACTGTTTTTATACGAATTCATTGATCAATATTGCAACAAACAAATAAACGAACGAAAAAATCTTTTCCTTTTTTTCTTTTTTCTTTTTTTACATCAGCTGTCTTCTTTCAATGGTAAAATGAACACTTTGAATGAATTGATACGTTTATTAGTTGATATTAATTCATTACGTATTGGTCAATGGATTCGCGATGTTCAGGTAATTGTTAGTTTGTTTTTTTTTCTATTTGACAATTTCATATTACAATATTCATTGGCATTGATGTTATACAGAATGTCAAGTTTTATGTTATGTATGAATGAATGATTGACTGATTTCAATCATCATATATATATATATATATATATATATATATATATATATAAGTCACGGGCGGCCAGACTAAATCATGGCAGAAATCCATGAAGTCACTAACAAGTGGACTGAGTCATCTTGGTAGATGTAGGCTATCTGGTTGGGGTCCGCGAGACGAAAGTCACTGTTGGTTAGAGACCTTGAACGACATGGCTTAGAATCGTTTGCAATGGCGCAGGTGCATCCACTCTTTGTGTGCTTTTTAATTCTAACCTTCTGAATTCCTCATCATCTCTATCTTTCGCCTTCTAAATTTATCTCACTGAAGTATACTTTTCGAATCATATCTTCGCTCCCTAATCTTCTCCATTGTTGCTTATTATTCTACTATCCCAATCACTCTTGGATTTGAACAGTTGCGTCTCTGTGTTGACGTGGTATGGCAACCTGAACTGATGTACTCATGTACGAAGTTCTGCGTCGTATCTGTCTATATATATATATATATATATATATATATATATATATATATATATATATATATATATATATATATATATATATATAATCATGTCATTTCATTAGGGAATGTTAGCAGATGTGAATAAAACTAGTCTAATATAGAAACAATATTAACCAAGTTTTAAAATTAATTGCTTAGTTTTCAAGTCAGACTTATTATAGACAACTCATTCTTATGTACACCTTGTAAATGAAATAGACCTGTATGCCAAAACGGTACATTCTGAATGATTGTGGTGGTGTTTGGTTCTCTGAGATGGATGTTTCGGTTGTGGAACTTTCATTGTTCTTCTTCTCAACAACAACATTATCGGCACAAACTTTGGATAGCAGAAGTGAAGTATTTGAATTTCTCCACGTTTGTTCTGTTAACCTCGATCTTCATTGGTTGCTGTTGACGTTAAACCTGTCGTTGTTTGCACATTTATTTTGATTGTGTATCCCCCTTTTGGTCTGTTTCTTGATCCTATGTTTGCCTACGATTTTTTCTGATTGGTTGATAAACTGAATATGTGACAAATTCTTTAGCCAAAAAATGAGACTTCTCAATGAGAAACACTTGTGTTATTGCGATATGAAGTTTGAACCCGTTTGTAAAGACCATCTAATGTTATGGATTGAAAATAGAGGTACCAATGAATGTGAGGTGGATCTACTTACCAATCGACTGATATCAATCAACTCTAATGTATCTTATCAGTTTAGTCTCATTGTCTTCTCTTTTCTCCTACGTATCTACACGGGATTTGATTCTATTTTCTGTGAATTTGAATGGAAAAGCGCTTGCTAATTGTTTCTGGCTGATTCTCACTTATTTGACAGTGTTTCAGTACGTCAACAAGTTGTCATCCTTGATCTATCCGAGTATTTCATTTTATATCATTCCAACTACTTTCTGAACAATCATATACACTGCCTTCCAGAACTCACATGTAACTAACTTCATGTGCACATTGTACACATTGTACAGTCCTACTTATTGTGTAAACGTCACTTGAATTGTTAGTCTAATATTTGGCAATGCTTTTTCTGATTCTTAAATAATCTGTAGGATTACCACTAAAGCACATGTTTACATATTCAGAAATTATCAGAAAGCAATGTGTTTTGATTAACTACTTGATTTAAATGAGCACCCGCACTTCGCTCCTATTTTAATGATCATCAAGCGTAAGGGCATTGCAATGATTTATATCACTAAAATTCCCAATACATACAATCAAACAGTCCAACTGAAGTATGTGTTAGCTAATTCAAGTAAGAATATATAAGTTTGCGAAATCTTTAGATTGATCGAAGTTAAACATGGATGAAGAAGACTCAGTGGTCCAAAAGTTCGATGTTCGCGCGTGGGACCGAATTTCCTGGCTTCCAGTCTTGTGAGTAGCAGCAAGTAGGAGTCGTAGACAGACAGAGACAGATACAACGCAGAAACTCGTACGTAAGTACATCAGTTCAGGTTCCTATGCCACATCAGCACAGAGACGCAACTTTCAGTTCAAATCCAGCAGTGATAGCAGTAATAGAAGTATTAGGGAGCGAAGATATGATTCGAGAAGTATAATTCAGTAAGATAAATTTAGAAGGAGAAAGGTGGAGATTATGAGGAATTCAGAAGGTTAGAATTTCATAGAACACAAACAGTGGATGCACCTGCGCCATTGCAAACGATTCTGAGTCATGTCGTTCAAGGTCTCTTACCATCGGTGACTATCGTCTCGCGGACCCCAACCAGATAGCCTACATCTACCAACATGACTCAGTCCACTTGTCAGTGACTTCATGCATTTGTGCCATGTTTTGGTTTGGCTGCTCCTAGCTTTCTTCCAATCTACTCCTACACTGAAAAACATAGGTTGTCGCGGCAGTCAGTTGTTAGGCATACATAACACATGTCCCAACCACCTCAACTGGTGAAGTTTCAATACTTCATCTATTGATTTGCCATCACTACCTAGAACTCGTTTCCTAACGACAGCATTGCTCATACGGTTGTCCCAGGATGCACGAGCAATGCTTCGGAGACATCGATGATCGAATACTAGTAACCTACGAAAGTCCTCTACTCTTAACGGCCAAGTCTCGCATTATCCATATAGTAGAACGGAGCGAAATGATGGGCAGTAGACTCGTCCGTTGGTTAGCAAACGGATATCTCGCCTACGCTATATGTGATGCAGGTTGGCAAAAGCCAATCGAGCCTTCTGTATCCGTGTTGAGATTTCGTCAGTCACCAGGCTATCAGCACTGATGAGACTCCCAAGATAAGTGAAGCGGTCGTAGATGCGCACTTCCACTGACGATGGAGTAGTCTACTATACTATACCATGCAGGACCAAACGGTCATCTTCTGCACAATGCTTCCAGGTTCCTTTCTAACAACAGGTGATGATGATGACGATGATGATAGTAGTGGTCTAACATTGATCATTCATTCGTCATTTCAACAATACACACAACCATCTATATATCTGTGTATAACTAAACTGTATCATGAAAAGAAAAAAACAAAACACAACTTATCTACTTATTGATTTTATTGATTAATTTTGTAGTTATTAAAATTATTGCTTCGTGAAAATCTGCATCAATTACAATATGTGGAGAAAGTCGAGGAGATTATACGTTTTATGATTAGAAAATCAATGTTAACACTGGATGATTTAGACATGATATGGGAATCACAAACTGGTAAACATGAAACAATCATTAAAAATATATTTCATATGTTAACACGTTTAACATTAGAATTTTCAATGAATCAACTAAATTATTTATTTGATTGTTTCAAGGTATGCTTTTTCATTTATTGATTGATCGATATTGATTGATTGATTGATTGATATTTTTCTCTGTCTCTCTCTTACTCCCATCACCATTTCAATGTGTCTATAGAGATTGGCATAGTCGCATTCGTGTGTGTTGTATAGGTTTCTTAGTTATTAAGCTAAGCGTACAAACTACATATCGAAAAGTGTTTTAATGGTTTGTAAGTAATGCACGAATGAAGTCATATTGTCAATTGTATGAGTATATTGAAGGTAGGAAAATGGTTC
>OX103979.1:72169584-72243746 GCA_944470395.2 Schistosoma turkestanicum
TTAGCAGTAATGGAGAAGATTTGGGAGCGAATATATGACTCGAGAAGTTATAATTCAGTAAGATAAATTTAGAAAGAGAAGCTGCTACCTTGACGTGGTGGTCGGGCTTGCCTATCGTGATGACTCCAACCGAGCTATACTGGCTGGAACATATGTTCCTGCAGGTCCTACCATGCCAGGCAGGTCGATTGGAGAACGATGAGACTAAAAGCAGCTACCCAAGGTCTGAGGGCAAAGTCGTACTGCTGACTGCAGAGGGGTGTTAGCAGTAAGGTGTTTCCCTCGGACAACCAGCATCTGCAGCGATGCTGCCTTCTCATAAGGAAGGAAGGGTTAGAAAAGGTCGACCCTAAAAATGTCACACCTCCCCTACCTCACGGATTTCCGTCTCCTTGGGTAAGGGTGCCCACTAAGGGCCTTTAAGAACGGAGCTAATCCTCTAAATACCTCTAATAAAAAGGCCGTGCGTGACCGGCCTCAAGCAGTTGTCCCGTTGGACTCTGCGGTCACGCACCAACACTAATCCATCTTCCTTTTCAGGTTCGTCAAGAAACAACCTTCCACGGTGTGGGCAGCCGGGAAGTGATAACCGCCCTCATACCCGTAACAGCACACGAGACCAAATTGTTCAAAATCAAATCCTTCCTAAATTCCTTAATACCTCTCTTATCTCCACAACTAACTCTTCTCACATTCATTCATCACAGTGCACAGCTAATGCAAACGATGCGAGTTTGCGAAACGTCGTTCCTGGTCTCCTTAAACCTCTTTCTAAACTACATGTTGGAGCATTCAATGTACGGACATTGTGTCAAATAGGGCAACAGGCGTCATTAGCTAGGACTTTAGAATCTCGTTCCATCGATGTGTGCTGCGTCTCGGAAACGCGCATACAGGATCCGAGTAGCATCACTCATTTGACCTCACCATGTCAAGATAAAGAAGCAGCTCGATTTACCCTTCGTGTATCCGGTAACCCTGATGCTGCTTCCAGGGGCCTCGCCGGTGTAGGTATAGCATTGAGTCGTAGGGCAGAACAATCTCTCCTTGACTGGATCCCTGTAGATAGTCGCTTGTGCGCCGTCCGACTGAACGGGACAGTAAGGACTCGGAAAGATAGGGACACTCGTCGTTGCCTCTTCGTCATATCAGCCTACGCCCCCACTGACTGCAGCCCAGATGATGTAAAAGATGAGTTTTACAGAAAGCTTTCGGATCTCCTCCAAAAAGTTAAGCGCTCTGATATAGTTATAATGGCTGGTGACTTCAATGCACAAGTAGGTAGACTGAGTGAAAATGAAAGACGCCTAGGTGGATGTTACGGTCTCGCGGCTCAAAGAACAGACAATGGTGACCGTCTGTTGCAACTGTGCTCAGATAACCAACTATTTCTAGCAAACACTAATTTTAAGCATAAGGAAAAACACCTTTTGACCTGGCGACCCCCGAAGTCGTCTGAACGTTGGACACAACTAGATCATATCGCCATTAGCCACCGATGGAGAGGTTCGATAGAGGACTGCTGCTCGTTCTGGGGCACATGTTTAAATTCAGATCATGCCCTAGTGCGAGCACGTATCTGTTTGAGGCTTACTGGACGTAGGAAAGACACCGTAAGAAAGCCTCTTAGGGCTTTACTTGATGATAATCAAGCTAAGAAAATATTTCAGGAGGAACTAGAAAAACAGTTAGGCGGCCATGCAAGTGATTCCCATCCTGAAGCAGGTTGGAATGATATAAAGAAGGCTGTGGAAACAGCAGTGATATCTGCTAGCAAGGTAAACCATAAGGCTAGGATGAAGGCGTGGATTTCAGTCGCATCCACCGAACTGATGGATGCACGAAAACGCATCCCACCTGACTCTGAACATGATGAAGAGCGTAGTCAGCTTAGGCGCAGACTTATAAAAAGCCTACGTAACGACCGCGAACAGTGGTGGGTGGCGAAAGCAAAAGCGATGGAAAAAGCAGCGGCGATAGGCAACACTAGACAACTTTTCCGCCTTATCAAAGAAACTGGTATTAGGAACCCAAATGTGAGTGAGACTATTTCGGAAAAGGATGGCCTTATCTATTCTCAATCCAGGAGACTGGACCGATGGGCAGAACACTTTAGGGATCAGTTCAACTGGCCTCGAGCCACACTCCGGTTGCCCACGATCACCAGTCATCCTGAATGGCAAATCGATTTAAGTCCTCCCAGTTTACATGAAGTTGAGAAAGCTATAGGAAATCTAAGGGGAGGTAGAGCGGCAGGTCCTGATAGGCTTACCCCTGAGATGTTTAAGGATGGTGGTCCAGTTTTAACGGTTAGACTGACCGAGATCCTAGGTAGAATCTGGGAAATGGACGTAATACCATCTGACTGGTCTCAGTCGCTAATTGTCCCAATCTACAAGAAAAGACAGAAGTCCTCTTGTGACAATCACAGGGGAATAAGTTTAACTAATATAGTTTCTAAATTGTTAGCCTCGATTATACTTAGACGTCTAACTAGAGCTCGTGAAGAGCAGACTCGAGAAAACCAGGCTGGTTTTCGACCTGGACGTGGTTGTATAGACCACATCTTCACACTACGACAGGTCCTGGAACACAGACACACATTTAGACGTCCGACAATAGTCGTGTTCCTGGACCTTAAGGCGGCATTTGACTCAGTGGATCGTGAGGTTCTGTGGCAGTGTCTGTCATTGAAAGGTGTACCAAAGAAGTACATTAACCTTATACAAGCACTCTACTCTAACACCACTGGTCGGGTGAGAGCATATGGAGAACTGTCATCTGAATTCTCTACATCAAGTGGTGTCCATCAGGGCTGTCCACTCTCTCCATTCTTGTTTAACTTTGTCGTAGACATCCTCTTAGAGTTAACATTAAGCTCGTCAGATTTTTCAGGGGTTGACCTTCTACCAGGGAAGTCGCTTACTGATCTAGAATATGCCGATGACATAGTTCTATTCGGTGAAGACGCTGACAAAATGCAGAGTCTTCTGACTACCATAAGCAACAATGCGAGCATGTTCGGGATGCGGTTTTCCCCCTCGAAATGCAAAATGTTGCTTCAAGATTGGGTTACATCGGCACCTGAACTAGTGATAGGGAGTGAAGTAGTCGAGCGTGTTGATAAATTCACTTATCTGGGGAGTCTCATCAGTGCTGACGGTCTGGTGACTGACGAAATCTCAGCTCGGATACAGAAAGCTCGATTGGCCTTTGCCAACCTGCGTCACTTATGGCGTAGGCGTGATATCCGTTCTCTAACCAAAGGACGGGTGTACTGCGCAGCAGTTCGTTCCGTTCTCTTATATGGCTGTGAAACATGGCCGTTAAGAGTAGAAGATGTTCGTAGGTTACTAGTATTCGATCATAGATGTTTAAGAAGCATTGCTCGTATATCGTGGGACAGCCGAGTAAGCAATGCTGTCGTTAGGAAACGAGTACTAGGTAAGGATGGCAGATCAATCGATGAAGTGGTGAAACTTCATCAGTTGAGGTGGTTGGGACATGTGTTACGTATGCCTAACCACCGACTGCCTCGACGAGCTATGTTTTGTGGTGTAGGAGTAGGTTGGAAGAAAGCTAGGGGCGGCCAGACCAAAACATGGCAGAAATCCATGAAGTCACTGACAAGTGGACTGAGTCATGAAGGTAGATGTAGACTACCTGGTTGGGGTCCGCGAGACGAAAGTCACCAATGGTTAGAGACCTTGAACGACATGGCTCAAAATCGTTTGCAATGGCGCAGGTGCATCCACTCTTTGAGCTCTCTCAAATCCTAATCTTCTGGATTAGCCAGCACCCTACCTTTGTCTTTCTAACCTTATCTCACTGAATTATATTTTTTGAATAATATCTTCAAACCCTAGTCTTCTTTATTAACATTAATACCTCTACTATCTTTATCACTATGGGATTTGATTTGACATTTGCGTTTCTGTGCTAATAATGTGGTATGGCAACATGAACTTATGTACATACGTACGAAGTTCTACGTTGCAACTGACTGAGAAAGAGAAAGGTAGAGATTATGAGGAACGCAGAACGGAGTGGAATGCACCTGCGCTATTGCAAACGATTCTGAGCCATGTCATTCACGGTCTCTAACCATCGGTGACTATCGTCTCGCGGACACCAACCAAGTAGCATACATCTACCACCGCCATAAACTTTAAGCAAAAAAAAACGCTGTAAGAAAGAATAAGTCTGTTTACGTAAAACCAAGGTTGACTAACCGAACAATCCTTCGATTGCAATGTGAATAACTCACATATCTGAATCGATTTTGTAAGTATGCAAACGTTTCGATTACAGTGAACACCAACCACCATCTGACTCTCTCACTCACTATATTACCAAATATCATATAATAACAACTTATTTGACGTGATAAAATGTTCCTGAAATAACGATCAGATTTTTTTTTACTTTACGCTTAATAAGATACTGATTTGCTTGAGACGAATAGTGTACAATCCAATCACTACATACTAAATATTTATTGCCTCAGTCAGCACTTTGTCTACAAGGCTTTCGCACAATTCAGATCAAGAGAACACGTGACCCACCTGACTAGAATGTCAAATTGTTATCAATCAAGAATTAGCATATCAAAAATACCTGTCATTCTATCTAGCCAATCTATTAAAAGAAATAATCCAATCACTCACTACACTTTTTCTCTCGCCCACACAACAGTATTATCACTTCAATACATATACATTAATTTTATTCAACATACAGCAACATGTGTTGTGGTGAACTGTGGTGAATGTTCACAGTAAGTGTAACTCACAGTTTATTGACTATTATTATTATTATTATTATTATTATTATATAAATAGTAGATAACTGTGTATTAGAATGTTTCTATACAGCGTCTATTGTAAGCTTCTGTTTAATTCATATCGCCTCTTAAATCACCCGACCATAGCTGCTTACTTGTCGTAGTGGTCAAGCTTGCCTATTGTGACGACCCAATCGAGCTATATTGGCTGGAACATATGTTCCTGAATGTTCGACCATGCTAGGCATGTCGATTGGAGAACGATCAAACTAAAAGCACAGCTACTCAAGGTCTGAAGGCGAAATCGTACTGGTGACTGTAGAGGGGTTTAATGACAGTAGTAAGGTGTTTCCCTCAGATAACCAGCATCTGCAGCGATGCTGCCTTCTCACAAGGAAGGAAGGGATTAGAAAAGGTCGACCCTGAAAATGTCACATCTCATCTTACCTCACGGATTTCCATCTCCGGCAGTAAGACTTTTTAAATAAGAGCGGAGCTAGCACTTTAAAAACGTCTCATAAAATGCCCATGGGGGACCGGCCACCAACAGTTGTCCGTTGGGCTTCGCGGTCACGCTTCCAGGTAGTTAAGACCAACGCTAACCGAACCACCTTTCCCAGGTTCTTCAAGAAACACCCTTCCACGGTGTAGGCAACTTGGAGGTGACATCCGCCTTCATACCCGTAACAGCATGCGAGATCAAATTGGTCACAATCAAATCTGAAGATTATTTGCATAAGTTTAAATCAATCATCGATGAACGTTTGAGAGTACTCAACTGAAGACTGAACAAAAAAAGGCACAGGATCACAGAATAATGGTCGACATTCCAATGGATGAATGTAGAACGTAATGTTGAATAATTCGTCAACATTGCACACAATAAAGAATGCGTTATGTCATGTAATAATCAATCAGTCAGTCAGTTGCAACGTAGAACGTCGTACATAAGTGTGGTGCGCGCTACTTATAAGTAGTATATGACGTGAGTGTCAACGTAATGTCTGGCAGCAGAAGATGGGGGAAGATCAAGAAAGGAAGAGTGGGAACACAATGGAATTTTTATGAAACGCATGAATAAGTGAAATGTCAGATAATGGATTGATGATGGATTGAAGATTTGCAAATTAACGGTTACGATATGGTTTTCCTATTTTACTAAGTAACTCTGTAATTTTCGTTAAATACAATTCGGTTGCCCTCACCTGTGTTCTCCTTCACTACATAAGTACATCAGTTCATGTTGCCATACCACATTAGCACAGAGACACAAATTTCAAATCAAATCCCATAGTGATAAAGATAGTAGAGTTATAAATGGTTATGAAGAAGACTAGGGTTTGAAGATATTATTCAAGAAGTGTAATTCAGTGAAATAAGGTTAGAAAGACAAAGGTGGAGGTGCTGACGAATCCAGAAGATTAGGATTTTAGAGAGCACAAAGAATAGATGCTCCTGCGCCATTGCAAACGTTTCCGAGCCATGTCGTTCAAGGTCTCTAACCATTGGCGACTTTCGTCTCGCATAACCCAACCAGGTAGTCTACATCTATCAACATGACACAGTCCACTTGTCACTGACTTCATAGATTTGTGCCATGTTTTGGTTTAGCCGCCCCTCCTAGCTTTCTTCCAACCTACTCCTACAACACCACAAAACATATCTTATGTAATAATAATGAATAGATTGATAGCAGATTTTTTGTTTATAACTAACTACCTATTGAATACTGAATATCTTGATCGATTAACTAATTTAGGTGAAACCGCTGCGCCCAGTTCAAACTTCAAACTTCATCAACTTTGTTTTAGAGAGCGTAACTGGCTTGTATCACATCATATAAGATGGCTTTGAATTTAATTATTG
Organism: Schistosoma turkestanicum; assembly: GCA_944470395.2. Taxonomy (NCBI): domain Eukaryota; kingdom Metazoa; phylum Platyhelminthes; class Trematoda; order Strigeidida; family Schistosomatidae; genus Schistosoma; species Schistosoma turkestanicum. Next base: position 72,176,234 of record OX103979.1, read on the forward strand.
GGAATACGCAGTTAGTAGTAATATGAGCACGGTATCAACTCGACAGTTAGGACACAGCTGGATGATCTGGACTTCGCAGATGACCTGGCTCTTCTATCGCACACTCAACAACAAATGCAAGAGAAGACGACCAGTGTAGCAGCAGTCTCTGCAGCAGCAGGTCTCAACATACATAAAGGGAAAAGCAAAATTCTCCGATGCAACACAACATGCACCAACCAAATCACTCTTGATGAAGATGCTTTGGAGGACGTTAACACCCTTACATATCTGGGCAGCATCATCGACAACCAAGGTGGATGCGATGCAGATGTGAGGGCGCGGATTAGCAAAGCAAGGGCTGCATTTCTACAGTTGAAAAATATCTGGAACTCCAAACAACTTTCAACCAAAACCAAAATCAGCATTTTCAATACCAATGTCAAGACAGTTCTACTGTATGGAGCGGAAACTTGAAGAACTACCAAAGCCATCATCCAGAAGATACAAGTATTTATCAACAGTTGTCTACGCAAAATACTTCGTATTCGTTGGCCAGACACCATCAGTAACAACTTACTGTGGGAGAGAACAAGTCAGATTCCAGTGGAGGAGGAAATCAGGAAGAAGCGGTGGAAGTGGATAGGACACACACTACGAAAAGCACCTAACTGCGTCACAAGACAAGCCCTCGCATGGAACCCTCAAGGCAAAAGGAAAAGAGGAAGGTCAAAGAACACATTAAGCCGAGAAATAGAGAAAGATATGAGAGGAATGAACAAACATTGGACAGAACTGGAGAAGGAAGCCCAGCACAGAGTTGGTTGGAGAAAACTGCTGGGCGGCCTATGCTCCATTGGGGGTAACAGGCGTAAGTAAGTAAGTAAATAAGTAATATAAGTACAGCTTTATATTTGATCACAATTGATATAAAAGCTTATTCATATTAACAATTCTTATTGTAACGAATAATATAATTGACTGTGTACCTCTCTCTCTCTCTATATATATATAAAACACAACAAAATAACTTACTTTTCATTAGACTATTGAAACGTTCTTCATGTACTGACCACATTGTTTGAATAATACAATTAACAGTGGATTTTAACACATCATATTGTTCGTTGATACTTTGAATTAAATTATTTTCATTTGATGAATTCTTATAATAAAAAAAGGCAACAATTCAAAGGTATGACGAAAGATGATGACAAGGACGATTATTAAAAAATAATAAAAAAGTTGTTAGTCAACGACAATGTACAACAGAGCTTGGCACATGTACGTACGTGCATACATCAGTTCCAGTTGCTAGACTACATACATTAGCACAAAGGAGATGATAGGATTGACATTGCAAATCCTATGGGGTTGTAGAGTTTGTCAGTCAGTCAGATGCAACGTAGAACTTCGTACGTAAGTAAGTACATCACCAGTTCATGTCGCCATACCACATCAGCACAGAGATGTAATTCTCAATTCACATACAATAGTAGAAGCGGTAGTAAAGGTATCAGCAGTAATCAGAGAGGTTAGGATTATAAGATATTATTCAAGAAATATGATTCAGTGAGAAACGTTTAGGGAGTCGAAACTAGAGGTGTTCAAGAATCCAGAAGATTAGGATTTGAGAGAACACAAAGAATAAATGCACCGGTGCCATTGCGAACAATTTTGAGACAAGTCATTCAGGGTCTCTCTAATCATCGATTACTAACATCTTGCGGACCCCAACCAGGTAGTCGACAATTACCAACATGGCTCGTCAATGATTTTATGGATTTCTAGCATGTTTTGATTTGGCTGCCCCTAGCTTTCTTCCAACCTATTCCTACACTACAAAACAAAGCTCTTCGAGGCAGTCGGTGGTTAGGCATACGCAACACATGTCCCAACCACCTCAACTGATGAAGTTTCATTACTTCATCTATTGATCTGCCATTCTTACCTAGCACCTGATTCCTAATAACAGCGTTGCTCACTCGGGTGTCCCACGATATACTAGCAATGCTTCGAAGACACCTATGATCGAAAACCAGTAACCTACGAATATCTTCTACTTTCACTGGCCATGTTTCACAGACATATAGTAGGATGGAGCGATGTATGTGTGCGAGTGTAAATGATTTTGAGTCATATCACTCAGCAATCACTTAATCACTTAGTTACGATTGTTGTGTACACTTCAAAAAGTCAGACAATCATAGTCAGTCTACCAATGAACTAACAACACGACTCAGACTGATATGTTGATCAATCAATCAACAGCAAAGTAGAACTTCGTACGTACGTACGTACATCAGTTCAACTTGCCGTACCATATTAGCACAGAGACGGAAGTATCAGTTCAAATCCCAGAGTGTTAGAGATAGTGGAAGTATTAGTAGCAATGCGGAAGATGAGGGTTCGACGATATTGTTCAAAAAGTATAATGCAGTAAGATAGAGATGATGAGGAATTCAGAAGGTTAGGATTTGAGAAAACACAAAAAAACGAATGCACCTGAGCCATTGCAAACGATTTTTAAGCCATGTCGTTCAAGTTCTCCCCTCTAATCATCGACTAGTATATCATTTCGCGGACCCCAAACTAGGTGGTACTCGACACCCATAAAAGCACACGAGACCTCTGCTAAAGTGTTATATTGGGTAGACATGACTACTGAACATGTGTATTATTATAACAAATGTGTTTGAAGCAACACATTGAAATATTTACAATGTAACTTTTTATTGAGATCACGGCTGTGAAATTAATTAACGTTCTCATACAGGCAAAACAAAGACAGCTTCTATTCTCGCAATTTTATCCGCTTTTTTTCTTGTTCTATTTGACAAAGATACTCCAAAAAAGTATCAGTGGAGTTACATTGTTGTCAAAGCAGATGAATAGTTGAGAACCTCTTTCACTTATGGTACGTTACATATACAGTACACATAGATAGATAGATTGATAGATTGATAGACATACACAAACGTATGTACAAACTCTCTCTCACACACACACGTACACTTATAAAGAATAGCTAGTAGCCAAAATAAATGGCTGAGGGATAAATGAACTATTCTGTTTTTTGACGAAAAGAATAGCTAAAGATAAAACGAATTTAATCGATAATCAGACATGAAAAAGCAGTAACAAGATCTGACTGCAATCATTTCGTATATATATATATATATATATATATATATATATATATATATATATATATATATATATATATATAACTATCAAATGAAAAACCAATGAATTACAGAACAGACTAGTGAATCTTCTCTGGTATGGGCTTTTAGAGTTAACATTATCCTCGTCTGAATTTTCAGGAGTAGACCTTCCTACCAGGGAAATCGCTTGCTGACTTAGAATATGCCGATGACATAGTTCTATTCGGTGAAGATGCTGACAAAATGCAGAGTCTTCTGACTACCCTAAGCAACAATGCAAGCATGTTTGGGATGCGGTTCTCACCGTCGAAATGCAAAATGTTGCTTCAGGATTGACTAGCGTCGGTACCTGAACTAGTGATAGGGAGTGAAGTAGTCAAGCGTGCAGACTGCTCCACTTTTCTGGGGAGTCTCATCAGTGCTGATGGCCTGGTGACTGACGAAATTTCAGCACGGATACAGAAGACTCGATAGGCTTTTTCCAACCTGCCTCACCTATGGCGCATGCGCGATATCCGTTTGCTACACGAAAAGGATGTGAAACATGGCCGGTGAGAGTACAGGACATTCATAGGTTGCTTTCCTTCGATCATAGGTGTCTCCGAAGCATCGCTCGTGTATCCTGAGACAACTGAGTAAGCAATGCTGCCATTAGGAAACGAGTATTAGGTAAGGATGGCAGATCAATTAATGAAGTAGTAAAACTCCATCAGTTGAGGTGTTTGGGGCATGTATTACGAAAGCCCAACCACGGAATGCCTCGACGAGCGATGTTTCGCTATGTGGGAATAGGTTGGAAGAAAGTTAGGAGCGGCCAGACCAAAATATGGCACAAATCCATGAGATCACTAACAAGTGGACTGAGTCACGTTGGTAGATATAGGCTATCTGGTTAGGATCTGCGAGACGTATGTCCACAACGGTTAGAGACCTTGAACGACATGGCTCAAAATCGCTTGCAATTCTGCGTTGTAACCGACTGACTGAATCTTTTCTGGTAGTTTTCTAGGATTCCAGTGGTACAATTTATCAAGATAATAAACAATATTTGAGATGTAACTCCACCAGTAGCCGTTCTAGGGTTACTACCATTGCTAAGCTCGGATAAAGCAGGTGGATTGGGCATACACATATGGTTAGAGATTCCATCTTGTAGAAATTCACATAACTCGTTAAAAGAAGCGCTAACCAGAAAAATAATTCGATGGTAGGTGGGCTGGCTATGCTGCATTAAGAGTAACAGGTGTAATTAATTTACAAGTTGTATATGATAACAAAGAAAGTCAGTCAGTCAGTGAGTCAATTACAACGTAGAACTTCGTACGTACATACATACGTCAGTTCAGGTCGCCATACCATATTAGCTTAGAGACGTCACTGTAATCTCAAATCCCATAGTGGTAATCAAGAAGATTATAATTGGAAGATGTGATTGGACAAGTATAATTCAGTGAGATAACTTTACAAAGAGAAAGATAGAGATGATAAGGAATTTTGAAGATTAGAATTTTAAAGAACACAAAGAGTGGATGCACTTGCACCATTGCAAACAACTTTGAGCCATATCATTCAAAGTCTTTAACCATCGGTTACTATTATCATCTCGTGGACCACAACCAGGTAGTCTACATCTACCAACATGACTCAGTCCACTTGTCAGTGACTTCACGGATTAGTGCCATGTTATATTGACATTTGTAAAACCGAACACTTCAGATGTCTGAGATGAAATTCTGTAAAGCAGGCATAATAGTCGACATCCATTTTCACTAAGCTCTAGGGGATAGTATAGTTGACTGCAAAATACCACATAGGTAGAATAGGGATAGAAATCTATCTACAACTGGCAGGTTAGAATGAACACCAACCGATTTTCAATAAAAACGTTAAAACAGTTCTGCTGTATGGGGCTGAAACCAGGAGAACTACCAAAGTCATTATTCAAAAGATATGAGTATTTATAAACAGTTATCTTACGTTCACCTGTTACCCCACCGACCAGCATTCTCTAACCTACTCTCTCTCCTGAGCTTTCCTTTACACTTTCATCCAATTATTGTGCAGTCTTCACATGTCTGTTTCCTATTCTCGGCGTAATGTGTTCTTTGGCCTTACTCTTATCCTTGAGGATTCTAGGTGAGGGCTTTTGTCTTGTAATGCAATTGCGTGATTTTCTCAATATCTGTCCTATCCACTTCCTCTAGTGCTTCTTCTTGATTTCATCCTCCACTGCAATATGGTTTTCTTCTCTCCCACGATAGGTTGTTGCTGATAGTACCTGGCCAACGGATTCGAAATATCTTGTGTAGACAACCGTAAATGAACACTTGTGTCTTGTGGACGATGGCTTTCATAATTCACCAAGTTTCTGCCTAATACAGCACAACTGTCTTGACATTTGTATTGTAAATTCCGACTTGGTGTTGGTTGAAAAACAGTTGTTTTGGGTTAAAAATGTTGTTCTTGCCTCGCCGATCCACGTCTTCACATCTGCATCATATGCACCGATAAGCAGTTATCTATGCAAGTGAATTCCGATCTGTTGAGAATAACTAGAAAGAAGAGCGCCTAGGACAACAGAGTTGGTTAGACCATTCTAATCGGGCAGCCTATGTTCCATCCACCAGGAGGTGTAAGTAAACAGGCTTAAGTGTCATACTAAGGAGAGAGAAATAAATAAGGTATACACACACTAAATCCAAAACTCAAATCAGTAAAAAAAAATTACCGTATTGTATAGATTGGCGATTTCAATGAATTGTTTTGCAGCTGGTAGCAGCAATAAACACGGTTCATTTTTATTTGGTCCAATTTGTAAAAAATTCGCTAGTTTACCAAGCCAAACACTTTGAAGTTGACATACAAATGGCTATTGAAAATGAAAGCAAAGAAAATGAGAAGAATAACGTTTTTTTTCGGATTAAATTAAAAGATGTAAGAAATGAAAAGTGGCGTTTGCAAACATTTTCTTGTGTTGGCATTTCATGTCACATTGAATTGGGATGATCTATTCGTGTGATCTAACTGTTGGGGACGTTAGAGCCTCCCTCAAAACTCACTTCATTAAAGATCGTAATTTTTGATTTTATTCATCGGTTGACCGGTTGACCTTGAGATTACATTTCACACCAGGAGAATCCTTGAGTGTTATTGGTTGATGTATTATTTTAGTACGCTAGTTTTGTGGCTCTCCGAAAGACGTTTCAATGATGTATAAATAAACTCGATTTGTGTTCTTGAGAACCTGATATTTTCTGGGTGCTTGTAGAATACACTTTCTACGCCTTATCAAGACTTCTCATTGTAGTTAGTGGGGCCGAGGACAATCGAATCGGAATAGACTATCGTGTCACTGGGTCATTTATCTCGTTCTCGTTTACCGACTACGGTGAATTATTAACAGTTTCAAGCACATCAGAAGTTTTCATTGGTCTGTTGAATAGAATCATTTGCACAGATTACAAAGAATGAGATAATCGAATTTCTCGATACATATAAATGACAATTGTTGGTTGGTTGTAGTGAATCTTTTTTTGTACTGTTAACACAATCAAGATTAATGTTGACCAGAACAAGTTGTCAGATGAATGTGAATAGCTCACTTCCATCGGACCGTTTGTGCCGATGATGTTGTTGTTCAACAGAACAATCAAAACATCACCACTAAACCAATCTAGTTCAGATTATAAAACTCTACTAAAATCATGCAGTAGATTCTTCATCGTTGTGGTGTTTTTCATTCACTAAGCTGGATGTCCACAGCTTGTATGTACCGCTTACGTCGCTGATTACTTGTCTCAATTACTTTTGTCTGAATAAAAGAAATGCTTAGTCATGCCACATTACAAGGAGTTTGCTTGCTAACCTTCTCCACTTTGCTTTCACGCTTCTTATTCTCATGTCTGTCTGCATGAACGATTGCCTGTATGAAACTTATCCAACCGAATCCATATTTGGCTTCGCACAAACGGGATTCCCCTAAGTATGATCGATATACGGAAAGTGAACGAGAGATTTATTTCATAGCATAGTTAACAGTTCACAATTATTGAAGTCAGCTACCGGGCCACTGAAGTGTTAAACCGTACTTCAACTTCAACGCAAACATTTTACAGGATTTGTTTTCTGATACGTCAGCACTGACATCAACTCCACTTAGAGCTTTTCTAAGGTTACTTACTTACTACCAGTCCCCAAAGTCCGGATAAACTAGGGGGGTCAGACATGATGGGGTTAGCGGTGACCCCATGCCATAGAAATCCACAAGTCGTTCAAAAAAAACGCACAAAAAGAGTATGTCGCTGGTCGGCGGTATATGCTCCATTAGAAGTCACAGATCTAAGTAGATAAGTAGTACTGTAGTGAACGAGAACACAGGTGGGGCAACCGGATTGTGTTTAACCAAAATTACAGAGTTACTCAGTAAAATTGGAAAACCATATCGCAAATTATCAGTTCATCATATCGAACTGGACTGTTCCTGTTGCAAAACATCAATCCATTGTCACTATTCATGCGTTTCATACAAATTCCATTGTGTTCTAACTCTTCCTTTCTTGATCTTCCCCCATCTTCTGCTGCCAGACATAACGTTGACGCTCACGTCATATACTACTTATAAGTAGCTCGCACCACAGTACTACCATCATCAAGAATACAAGAAACATAAAAAGAATAACACTAAGAGTTTTATTTAAAATACACTAACCACTTAACACTATCATCCAATTCTTTTTCTCATAAAACAAGTGAAAAAAATTTAGAAATCGAATACAACAACACTACTTACTTTATTATTATGATGACAAGAAAGAATTTTTGTATGTGCTTTCAATGCAGAATTCATTAAATCCGATGGAAATTTCAAATGAACAGCCCAATCCCATAGAAGATCTAATGTTTTTTGCATCATCATACCATCGGTGTCTTGTTCAGCTAACATTGTGATTAAATCAATGAGACGTTCACGTTGATGTTTGGTTGCTTTATTCCAACTTCGCTAAAAAATAATTAATTAATCATTAAAAATGTACAAATATATAAATGAAATATTGATCATTGACCACACATTATCGATATTTATATATTAATGGATAGAAGAGGAATGCTTATTGTCTGTCAGTCAGCTGCGCTACGCTACGCTACGTACATGAGTTCAAGTTGTTATATCAGACAGATTAATGCGAAGAGATGGAATTGTCGATTTCAATCCTATAATAGTAGAAGTACGCGAGCAGTGATTCGAAAGATTGGGGTTCAAAATTATCCCGACCGAAGCTGCTACCTTGAGGTGGTGGTCGGGCTTGCCTATCGTCATGACCCAACGGAGCTAAATCGGCTGGAACATATGTTCCTTAAGGTTCTACCATGACAGGCAGGTCGATTGGAGAACGATGAGACTAAAAGCAGCTACTCAACGTCTGAGGGCGAAGTCGTACTGCTGACTGACTGAAGAGGGGTGTGACAGCAGTAAGGTGTTTCCCTCGGATAACCAGCATCTGCAGCGATGCTGCCTTCTCACAAGCAAGGAAGGGTTAGAAAACGTCGACCCTAAAAATGTCACATCTCACTCTACCTCACTAATTTCCGTCTCCTTGGGTAAGGGTGCCCACTAAGGGCCTTTAAGACTTACTTACTTACTTACTTACGCCTGTTACCATAAATGGAGCATAGGCCGCCCACCAATTTTCTCCAACCAACTCTGTCCTCGGCTTCCCTCTCCAGTTCTGTCCAGTGTTTGTTCATTCCTCTCATATCTTTCTCTATTTCGCGGCTTAATCTGTTCCTTGGCCTTCCTCTTTTCCTTTTGCCTTGAGGGTTCCATGTAAGGGCTTGTCTTGTGACGCAGTTAGGTGCTTTACGCCATGTGTGTCCTATCCACTTCCACCGCTTCTTCCTGATTTCCTCCTCCACTGGAATCTGACTTGTTCTCTCCCACAGTTCGTTGTTGCTGATGGTGTCTGGCCAACGAATACGAAGTATTTTGCGTAGACAGCTGTTAATAAACACTTGTATCTTCTGAATGATGGCTTTGGTAGTTCTCCATGTTTCCGCTCCATACAGTAGAACTGCCTTTTCCGCCGTCATTGCTAGATCTTCCACATATTTTCGTTTGTCAGCTCTGATGCTCTTCTTCACTTCCCTGTTTGCTTCTGTATACTCGGCTTGCGCCTTAACTTTCTCTGCTCTTGTTCGGCTGACATTCACTGCTGCCTTCTTGTTCCTCCTTTCTGGAATTTTTTCAAGAGTACCAACAGAGATCCATTCTTTGTGATGGTGCTTCTTGCGACCAAGGACCTCCTGACATGTTGAAGTGATTGCCTCCTTAATCCCTTTCCAATTGTTCTCCAATGTTGCTTTTTCTCCATTGAGTAGATCCTGAAAGGCCTGGAACCTATTGGTGAGGGCTATCTTGAATTCGTTGAGTGTTACGGTATCCCGAAGAAAGGCTGTATTAAACTTCTGTGATGTTGTCTGCCCCGTTGTCCAGTGCTTCTTTAGCTTCAGTTTCATTTTGGCGATCAGCAAGTGGTGGTCTGAATCTATATCAGCTCCTCTCCTAGTTCTCACATCCTCCATAGTCCTTCTGAACTTTTTGTTGATACAGAATTGGTCAATTTGGTTTTGAGTAGTGTGATCCGGTGAAATCCATGTGGCTTTGTGAATGCGTTTGTGCGGGAATATTGTGCCACCGATGGCCTCTAAGAACGGAGCTAATACTCAAAAAACCTTTCATAAAAAGGCCGTGCGTGACCGGCCCTCAAGCAGTTGTCCCTCGGGCTCTGCGTTCACGCACCCAACACTAATCTATCTTCCTTTTCAGGTCCCTTAAGAAACAACCTTCCACGGTGCGGGCAGCCGGGAAGTGACAACCGCCCTCATACCCGTACCAGCACACGATCGAAATCAAATCTTTCCTACCCCGGTTCAAAATTATTATTTAAGGAGTATAATTGAGTGAAATAAATTTAAAAAGAGAAATTTAAAGGTCACAAGGAATTCAGGAGATGTGGGTTATGAGGAATTCTCAAGATTAGGATTTCAGAGAACACAAAGAATGAATGTACGTGAGCCGTTGCAAGCGATTCTGAGCCATGTCATTTAAGGTCTCTAACCATCATCGGTTACTCGTCTTGTGGACCCCAACCTGGTAGTCTACAGCTATCAACATGCCTCGACCCGATCGACGATGACTTCATAAATTTGTACTATGTTCTCGCCTGGCCGCTACTAGATTTCTTCCAGCCTACTCCTATATCACAAAACATAGTTCGTCGGGGTAGTCGGTGGTTCGGACATGTATTACGTTTGCCCAACCACATGTCAGTTGAGGTGGTTGGGATATATGTAACCTAAGTGGTTGTTTCATGAATCAATAGCCCTCTCAGAAGTATACATGTTACGAACACATTTAATTGCTTACAACTACGGAAAGACAGTTCTGCTTTAGAGACCTGTCTGTTAATGCGAACCATTTTCCTACCTTCAATATACTCATACAATTGACAATATGACTTCATTCGTGCATTACTTACAAACCATTAAAACACTTTTCGATATGTAGTTTGTACGCTTAGCTTAATAACTAAGAAACCTATACAACACACACGAATGCGACTATGCCAATCTCTATAGACACATTGAAATGGTGATGGGAGTAAGAGAGAGACAGAGAAAAATATCAATCAATCAATCAATCAATATCGATCAATCAATAAATGAAAAGCATACCTTGAAACAATCAAATAAATATTTAGTTTGATTCATTGAAATTCTAATGTTAAACGTGTTAACATATGAAATATATTTTTAATGATTGTTTCATGTTTACCAGTTTGTGATTCCCATATCATGTCTAAATCATCCAGTGTTAACATTGATTTTCTAATCATAAAACGTATAATCTCCTCGACTTTCTCCACATATTGTAATTGATGCAGATTTTCACGAAGCAATAATTTTAATAACCCAGACAAATCAAGAGCGGCAAAGCAGCAGGACCAGACAACATTCCAGCAGAGGCAATGAAAGCAGATGTAGAAGCAACTGCGAAAATATTTCACATCCTCTTCAAGAAGATTTGGGATGAGGAACAAGTACCATCAGATTGGAAAGAAGGATACCTGATCAAAATACCAAAGAAAGGCGACCTGAGCAAGTGTGAGAACTACAGAGGTATCACTCTTCTTTCAATACCAGGCAAAGTCTTCAACAGGGTATTGTTAAACAGAATGAAGGACTTCGTAGACGCCCAACTTCGAGATCAACAGGCCGGATTTCGGAAGGATCGATCGTGTACTGACCAAATCGCTACACTACGGATCATTGTGGAACAATCAATTGAATGGAACTCACCACTCTACATCAACTTCATCGACTACGAGAAAGCATTCGATAGCGTGGACAGGAAAACACTGTCGACACTACGGGGTGCCTGAGAAACTAGTTAACATCATACGGAACTCTTATGATGGATTCAACTGCAAAATCGTGCACGGAGGACAGCTAATCCACTCTTTCGAGGTGAAGACTGGTGTGAGGCAAGGTTGCTTACTCTCACCCTTTCTTTTTCTCCTGGTCATCGACTGGATTATGAAAACCTCAACATCTGGAGGGAAGCACGGTATCAACTGGACAGTTAGCACGCAGCTGGACGATCTGGACTTCGCAGATGACCTGGCTCTTCTATCCCACACTCAACAACAAATGCAAGAGAAGACGACCAGTGTAGCAGCAGCCTCTGCAGCAGTAGGTCTCAACATACATAAACGAAAAAGCAAAATTCTCCGATGCAACACAACATGCACCAATCAAATCACTCTTGATGGAGATGCCATGGAGGACATTAACACCTTTACATATCTGGGCAGCATCATCGACAATCAAGGTGGATCCGATGCAGATGTGAGGGCACGGATTGGCAAAGCAAGGGCTGCATTTCTACAGTTGAAAAATATCTGGAACTCCAAACAGATATCAATCAACACCAAAATAAGGATTTTCAATACAAATGTCAAGACAGTTCTAATGTATAGAGCGGAAACATGGAGAACTACCAAAGCCATCATCCAGAGGATACAAGTGTTTATTAACAGCTGTCTACGTAAAATACTTCGTATTCGTTGGCCAGACACGATCAGCAACAATGTACTTTGGGAGAGAACAAACCAGATTCCAGTGGAGCAGGAAATCAGGAAGAAGCGGTGGAAGTGGATAGGACACACATTGCGGAAAGCACCTAACTGCGTCACGAGACAAGCCCTCACATGGAACCCTCAAGGCAAAAGGAAAAGAGGAAGGCCAGAGAATACATTACGCCGAGAAATAGAGAAAGATATGAGACGAATGAACAAACATTGGACAGAACTGGAGAAAGAAGCCCAGGACAGAGTTGGTTGGAGAAAACTGGTGGGCGGCCTATGCTCCATTTGGGGTAACAGGCGTAAGTAAGTAAGTAAGTAAGGATGCAAAGAATATGTACTACAAATACATTCGAAAACGATGCTAAATTCCTGAATGAAGCATTGGTTTTAAATGGCTGTCCGTTGAAGTTGATAAAAATAGGTGTAAGTATCAGTGAATACAAAAACCTCTAGTAAATTGAGCTGAGAAAAAGGTGTGTATATCCCTCGGCCACTTAGAAATGAATCTGACAGTGCTTGTGTTAGGGGAACAGAGATGAATTAAAGCATAACTACGCTGCTGAGCGCTGATTGGCTAATCTCCTATCCAATCAAATCTTGGAGAACAGGGTAAAAGATTCTCGTATTGTTAGCTGCGTGCTGATTGGTTAAATCTAATCCAGTCGATCACGTGAATTCCTATCCAGAAGCTTCCCATGTAAATACTATAAATAAACTAACGTTGTATCTATTTCTGCCTTCGCCATCGCCTCTGGCTTCTTATTTCCATTTAACCTTGCTATTTGGAATATAATCTTTTCCTGTTCAACCGTGTTTTGATTCTTGGGAACTTGTCCAGTGTTTTGTGGTCAGAGAATACTAAGCAATAGGATTTAGCCGGGAATTATCTAAGCAAGCGTTACAACAGCTTGTAAGACAGAAACTAAAAGTAACGACCAAGAAAACATATTACGCAGCTAAATTAGTTGTAATTGAAAGAATTCTACATAGGCCTAGAGATTGCACGGAAAATTACGTCACAGCCCATTGCATTTTTATCAGCTTGCGTGTTTGTGTGGGCATGCGGAGGAGTAATCGAACAATACAATCACCGGTTATGATTTCAAAATCAGTTAAGGTTAAATAACCCAATTAAAGGTGGAAAATAGAAAACTATGTTTATCAATAGCAAAACAGATAATCAAAACGGGGCATAGGATTGATGTTGACACAGCGTTGTATAGAAATGTTCAAAGGAGAATTTGTAAGGTTACAGAAACCTTGGTTATTCGTGAATTAAAACCAACCTTATGAATAAGTACAGAAACAATTTGTTCCAACTTGGTAATTTACCCTGGTAATTTTTAAGCCATTTTATGACCTGAGGGAAATATGGAGATTTCCCATATGCCATTTTCTATTTCTCACTTATAGTTACGGTTCTCAATACATTTCCATTTGAACTTTTATTTAAGATATCTTTTATTATTACTGAAGTCATGAATCAATCACTGTTTGGGCACGATTAGAAAAAAACCAGGAAGCACTGAAAGACGGCCGTTTCGTCCTGGTATAGGACTCATCAACGGTGTTATTATCTAACTCTGATCAATCTAGGGATTTCGCGCAACCTCACTACTCATGTGTATTCGGTAATTACTACCTACACCAAACAGGGTTGAACTCACTAGAAATCTGAGAATTTCCTCACAAAGCTAGTCAACTAGTGAGCACACATTGTACGACTCTTCGTCCAATGTGATCTTTTATTAATTTTCATATAAAATACCTTGACAAGTGTATATGTGTAATCACTAGATTGTTCAAAATATGTTATATAGCGCAAATACATGACCTATTTTCAGATCAACTACATCTTTCTCAGTGTTCAAAATTTCAGTGTTAATCTCACGATACGCACTGTTCAATGTTCAAAGACATCATTGATCATTGATCGATCACTTGATCACATGACACGATATCATGATCACACAATCCTACACACACAAGCACACGTACACACACATATAAGAAAAACAAACTTACCGATGTGGACAATCTAAGCAAATTTTTTGATCAGCAAATTTACCACCTAATATAACTTCAATAATTTTAGGCAATTTGCATAATTCCAAAGCTTCATCTAAATCATTACCGAGTATTTGAAAGAATTCCAATGCATCGTGTTGTTCTCGGACATGGACAGCTTCTGCACGAAATCTATTTTGTTGTTGTGGGGAGGAAACGTAAAGGAAAAAGTAGAAAATACACATATAGATGATGTGTGTTAAAAAATATCAAATATCCTAAAGAAATTATTTTGTAAATCTAATTCTATTGGTCAATATTTAAGGTCGTCTTAAATTATCAAGTTCACATACTTGTAAATGTTGTTTCCTATTGGTTAGTATTCAAGGTCGACCTGACTGTATAAATATGCATTGTTTATAAAGTTCTATGCTCCTTTTCTTTTTCTTCTGTACAAAACCTCACATTTTCTAGGTGCTTTCAGAATACACTTTCTACGCCATATCAAGACTTTTTGATACAGTTAGTGGGGGCTTGGGACGTTCGGATTAGAGTAGCCTATCGTGTCAATGGATCACTTGTCTTAGCTCTCGTTTACCGACATAAAGTGAACTCGTAATAGCATACAAGCATATCAGTGGACAAGCATAACAAGGTGTGTATACAAACAATGAATTAATATTGAAATGTAACTTGTTTACTTATTCGGTTTGTTTATTATTGAACGCTACTCTTTTAATCAACATAACGACAGCCAAGTAGTGTATAACGCCTAAATTGAGGTCTGAGGGTGATGTTTGTACTTGAATGTGATGTGAGTAGGGTGATTTCCAAAAATAAACAGTATCTCCAGGGATACTATTCTCTTACAATGAAAGAGGTTAAAAACAATCAAGTTTAAAACGACGCAATCGATATTTTTTAAAGTGGTTAGGCATACATAACACTTGTCCTAACCACCTCAACTGATGAAGTTTCAATACTTGATCTATTGATCTGCTATCCTTACACAGTAATCGTTTCCTAACAACTGCGTTGCTTAATCGGTTTTCCCAGGATACACGAGCAATGCTTCAGAGACAACGATGGTCGAAGACTAGTAACCTACGAATGTCCTCTACCCTTAACGGCCATGTTTTGTATCCGTCGTATAGTAGGATGGAGCGAATTACTGCACGGTACACTCGTCCTTTGGTTAGCAAGTGGATATCTCGCCTACGCCCTAGTTGACGCAGGTTGGCCAAAGCCAATCGAGCCAATCAGTCGAAATAATTCGACAATTAATGCCCAATTCCACATATAAGAAATAAAAGAATAAACAAGGCGAAAAAGTAACACAACACAATCTTACTTGAAATGACGCCAAAATTCCACTGGTGCATAATATTTTACACGACTATAAGCTAAATGTCCAAATATAGTCTGCATATGATATAGTACATTAAGATGATGAATTTTCTCTTTACTTAAAGGTTTCAATTCTGCTTTTTCACATGTTTTAGTGTTATCATCCTTGTTCGATTCATTATTCTGTTTAGAATTTAAAGAGAGAAAAAACAACAACATAGGCATCTGAAAAATCCGAGACAACTAGGTATCACTTCTGTGAGAAAAGAGTGAATTGTTTGAAAATGTAAACAGGTGAGGTCGCGCAATAATCCCTAGATTGATTAGAAATAGTTATTAACACTGATGGATACCGGTCCAGTGGTCGAGAGGTTAGGTGTTCGTGCACAGGACCGTAGGGTCTGGGTTCGAATCTTGCAAGTAGCAGGAGTCGTGAATGCTCACTGCCATTGATGAGTGTTATACCAGGATGAAACGGCTGTCTTTCATTGATTCCAGGTTTTTAATGGTGGTCTAACAGTGATCGATTCATGATTTCAAAGAGTAACTCAACAATCTCCACAACCTCATAATGCAAATTACTTTACTCACTAGTGACTAGCTGCGTAAGGAATAGTCTCCGAGTTCTAGTGAGAACTCGTGACCAGTGGAGTTTAAGCATGTTCGGGTGTGAAGCAGTGCTTACCGAAGACAGTGTATGAGGTTGCGCAAGACCATGAATTGATCGAATTTAGACATTAACATTGTTAGATACCGGCTCAGTGGTCCAAATATTATGTATATATCTTAATTGTATGGTAGTTAGTAGACGTTACCACTGTCCTATTTTTTAATATTCGTTTACTTACAAGCTTTCGTTTCATATGTCTCATTAGTCTACGTTTATCATCATTCAATCATTTTCTTATTATTCCTGGTTTTGTACTACGTATTGGAATTCTTGTTTGTGCTGTTATGTGATTAAACATATCAGGGGTATGATTCTATGAGTGTTGGGTCACAAAAGGATGCAGTACAACACCAAACTAGTCTACATTCTATCCTCATCTTCTTATAGTCGACTGGGGTTGAAAGAAGGTCGAGGACTACTAAGTGTCAAGATCTCATTGTCCAAGGTATCAATAAATAACTACAAGGGTCACCGGTCCTACCGGTTATATAAAAGAGAGCTGATCTACTCTACTGCAATTAAAGCCTGATCGCAAAACAATTTAAATACTTGTTTTATTTCCGGTTATATCAAAACCAAACCTTCATATGTGACATTGGCAGGTCAAAAGAATCAAACGATACGAACGAAAAGCAAACGATTAAGTAAAATAGCAATACTCAATGCAGTTAGTGTATAACTACTGTTAAACCATACATAATACAAATCAAAAGTGAACAAATACAGATCAAGAGGAAGAATGGAAAGGAAGCAGACAGTGAATTTAAGTAGTATAAAATTACAAAACAACAAGAAATTGACCGAATCGAAAATAATATAAACCATAATGATGATGATTATGCCTTGCAACCCAAGCGTAATCAATTAAGACTAATTCATCTAGATTATAGCTAAATAAATCAGTGTATGTTGGAAGACTGACAACCCCAAATTCTCCATTACAGCTGACAGTGAACAGAGACTGCTCTACCTCTCAAAACGGTCCCAAATAACCGCAAGTATATAACTACTGTTTTAGAAATCCTACTTACTGCCTTTTCGTGGCAGGAGGGTATTATTCACCAGATGAAAAGGACCAGTAACGAATACGGAATGCTTAAAACGGATAGATGGATACGGAAGATGCATCATTTATGGGAATTGAAAAATATTCATTCAAAACCAATCGTACACACCGGATACAAAATCCTAAATGGAAAAATGGTGTGTGAATATGTTAATGGTAACGACCTATCATGTGACCGCATCACTTGACTTTGCTCTAATGCCATGTGCATATGACCACTGAGTGAGTGTTGGGGAAGTTAGATCCCCAGAACTCACTTGGAAAAGAGCCTAATTTGGTAATTCATTCTGAAATTTTGAATTTCATAGTTTTCGCGTCAGAGACGTTTAGTTAACCTTCAGCTTACTATTCCCACTCGGAAAATCCTTGACTATCATTGGTTGATGGATTAGTTTAGTACGCTACTTTTGTGACTTTCACCAAGGGCGTTGCTGCAATTGTATAAATAAGCTTGAGTTGTGTACTTGGAAACCTCAACCCTCTGGGTGCTTATAGAATACATTCTCTACGCCTTATCAAAACTTCTTGCTCTAGTTAGTAAGGCCCTAGGATAATCGGATTAGAATAGCCTATCGTGTCAATGTATCGTCGATCTTCGTTCAGTATACTGAATAGGGTTTCATGCATATCAATTGTCGAGCATATCAGAAAGGTTCAAAGAATGGACCTCCCGGTTTCACTCTGAGCACTCCTCAGGCAGTAGTAGTACTACAATTCAAAGCGAATGTCAACTCCCTATTCAAACCAATCTTGGACAATTGATCAACAGACAATAACAATGATCACAAAGACCAAGTAAAAGTAAACACAATGAAAAAAAAAACTGACCTAATTCAACTTACCAATGTCTGCTCACGTGCATTATCAATGAAATGATTATCGTTTGAGTTTGTTTCTGTTTTCGGTGCAGTGAAAGTATTCATCTGTTTATCTCCTCCTCCTCCTCCAACATTACTACAGTTAGCTAAGACAATTTCTGGATTAGCACTTAGTATACAATCACGTATTGGTTCCAATGTAAACAATTGTTGTATAATTGAATTCATATAACATGTAGCTCCACCATTTTTTAAACCAACAAAATGTGGTGCTTGATTAATATCACTGTCATAATCATGATGAATATTATTATTGTTATTACTATTACTATTATTATTATTATGATTATCATAGTCAACATTATGATGAATCATCCATTGATGCTTATTATTATTACTACCAATAGTAGAATTCGGGAATATGAATGAGGACGGCGTGGTTGTAGTGGTTGTTGCTGTTGTTATTGCATTGGTTGTCGATAACATTGAATTTGTAATATGATTATAACCAAAATGATAATTCCAATTGAAATTTAAAGGTCTTGCATTAGCTATAATGATTGTTTGAAAAAAAAATAAAATAAAACGTAAATCTATATAAAATAGATTTCAATAAATTCATTACAAGAGGATATTCATAGGTTATTAGCATCATGCTAACAGTATGTACTTTCTTACTACTTACTGTGATTTATTATGTTGGTTAGCATTGATTTAAATGGTATTACAATGTGCAGAGTCTCATCAGTGCTGATGACCTAGGGAGTGATGAAATCTTAGCACGGATACAGGAGGCTCGATTGAGTTTCGCCAATTTGCGTTAATTATGGTGTAGGCGAGATTGTCCGTCAGCTAACCAAAGGACGAGTGTACTGCATAGCAGCAGTACTTTACGGCTGAGAAACATGGCCAGTGAGAGTAGAAGATATCCGTAGGTTGCTGGTTTCCCGGTCATAGGTGTCTTCAAGGTATTGTTCGAATATCCTCGGATTACTGAGTAAGCAATGCTGTCATTAGGAAACGAGTACTAGGTAAGGATGGCAGATCAATAGATGAAGTGATGAAGCTTCATCAGTTGAGGTGGTTGGGACATGTGTTACGAGTGATTAACCACTAAATGCTTCGACGAGCTTTGTTTTGAAGTGTAGGAGTAGGTTGGAAGAAAGTTAGGGGCGGCCAGACCAAGACATGGCAGAATTCCATGAAGTAATTGACAAGTGGACTGGGTCATGTCAGTAGTTGTCGACTACCTGGTTGGGGTCCGCAAGACAAAAGTCATCAATGGTTAGAAGAGACCTTGAACGATATGGCTCAGAATCGTTTGCGATGGCGCAGGTGCATCCACTCTTTGTGTTTTCTCTAATTCTAATCTTCAGAATTCCTCATCATCTCTATCTTCCTTTTTCTAAAGTTACCTTACTGAACTATACTTCTCGAATCATAGCTTCACACCCCAATCTTCTCCATTACCACTAATAATTCTACTACACCAACCACTGTGGGATTTGAAGTGAAAATCGCATCTCCGTGCTAATGTGGAATGCCAAATTGAAATGGAGTATATATGTACGAAGTTGTACGTTGTAACTGACTGACTCTGACTGAATCACTCTACATATATTAGTGAAAGTTATGCTCACCTTTTGAATCTGGTTAAGGTTTTCTTAGTGAGTTAGTTTTTTTATAGGATGTGGTGCCCAATCCCATATCCAACCCTCCTCCTTTATCCGGGCTTGGGACCGGCAGTAGAAGGGCTGCAGACGGAGTAGGTCGGAGAATACTGATCGGCGGCCTATGCTCCACTGGGGGTGACAGGTGGATGTAAGTATAATGAGCTTTTAAAAATTAGATAATAAATTCATTGGTAGTGTTTAGTTGAATCTATATCAATAATACTTAAGATTGAAACTGATCAATCTCATTTGGTAAATTATATGCATCCTTTGCGAAATGCTTTGATACTGATATTAAATTATCAGTATTATTAACAAAAGGGGTTAGTTTTCAATTGGATAAAATGTGCTTCCTGGATTCCCCTGTTTAGCCACTCTATCCATCCCCCTAAATGACAATATTGAGGCAATGTATACTGGAAGCACATAAGTCGAAACGAGACCGATCAAGTGCAGTCTTAACTACCAATCGGAAATATTCAAACTACCAATGCAAATGAACTAAATTACACCCTATTGTACAAGTCAGTGGTTAAACTGGCCTCAACAGATAACTTAGTAGATAACACAATAGCGTTTGAACTACATAGCATTGGGTTCGAGTCCTGGATGAGGCAGTTACATCTAGCAACAGACGAGTGCTAAATTCCACTACTAGCCATCTTGAGCTAATAGATTTATACATTTCATAAATTATGATGACTAACGACAAAAAACTTACCAGAAAAAACCAAATCATACAACATAGATGTTAACAATTGACTAATTAATGCATTAGAAATACTTATCGATAAAAGAAAATCAAAAGTACACATCATTAATTTTCTGGAACATGATAAATTTGAAAATGTCGCTGGTGTTGAACAAAGATTAGAATTAGTAATGTCATTGTTATTGTTGTCACGATCATAATTCAACGTCTTAGGTTGATTATTCATTTGTGAATAGATTGTAGATTTGCGTATTTCATTATATTGCTTTGAAGCAGGAAATAATAGTAATTCAAGTATATCCTATAATTAAGAGATATTTCAAAACATAATAATAAATGTCAGGAGAAGTGTACTACTTATAAAAAAATAAGTAGTTGGAAATAATTAGTAGAATTTTTACACAACAAACCAATGTTCGTCCTAAATAACCGTTATATAGATTCGGAACGATTGGATTCAGATTAATCTTATAACCTGTTTTAACAATATACTCGTTTGGTATTTCTATGGAGCGATAAGTGATTTCAAAAATTCTGACGTACATAATTCATAATTATGATACAACACTATTTAAAAGCGATCAGTTTTCTCCTGACTTTCATTCCTGGCTCATTTCATTCATAGGTGGTACTAAAGTGTACATTGACATGGATTCGTGGATTTCCACACTATATACACTATACTCAATATTATTATTTAAGCTAATTGTTTGTTATCTATCTGTTAGTTGGTTTCGCTTGTTATTCTAGCTATCGTAAAATGTGAGTCACTTGGTTCCTACGAACAAAAATTATTTAAGGCAAGATTAAAAAACTTTAAACATAATGGCTAAAATCCATAATAGAGTAGTTTCTTGAAGGTTTAATGACCAACCTTTGAGCAAATGAAACGCATATCTTAATCGTGCTATAGAAATCAACATACATTTGAGTTTGTTCTCATTTGATTTGGTTAAGCCTCTCCTAACTTATTTAACAAACTGAGTTATTCGTGTAGCAACGATTTATCTGTATCATTGTGCTTTTATTTTATTGTCGCGTTTGTTATTACCAGGACAGAGTAGGTTGGCGGATATTGGTAGGGGGGCCTATGTTCCATTAGGGGTAACAGGCGTAAGTAAGTGAGCGTTTGTATGAGCAGGGTATGATTGAGCATTGCTGACTGCACACACACGTACTCATTTTTACTCACTTAAATGTTAACCGCTCAAAAAATCCGATGACAAATTCATTTTATTATGTATATATATACATACAATTTAATCCTACTTACTGGCTCTCTCACAGGCTCACGCGACCACTCGCTCGTCTGCGCTTCGGAGATTTCATATCATTTTCGCTTCGTATGCCTGTGGTTTTGTGATCGGTGTGTGATCAATGCTTCGTATTCATCTTCTGAATTATATACCATTGGGTGTTATCTAGTAACAGTTGTCCGGAAGAGCAGTAAACGAAGTCAAAGACTTATTATCGACTACTAAATACTAGGTGCTGACTCCGATAAACAGATAGATGTGGCTCATAGGTGTATCCGAAGCATTGCTCGTGTATCCTGGAATGACCGAGTAAGCAATCCTATCGTTAGGAAACGAGTACTAGGTAACGATGGCAGATCAATAGATGAAGTAGTGAAACTTCATCAGTTGAGGTGGTTGGGACATGTGTTACGTATGCCTAACAACCGACTGCCACGACGAGCTACGTTTTGTGGCATAGGAGTAGGCTGGGAGAAACTTAGGGGCGGCCAGACCAAAACAAGGTACAAATCCATGAAGTCAGTGATAAGTGGACTGAGTCATGTTGGTAGATATAGACTATCTGGTTGGGTTCGGCGAGAAAAAAGTCACCAACGGTTAGAGACCTTGAACGACATGGCTCAGAATCATTTGCAATGGCTCAGGTGCATCCAGTCTTTGTGTTCTCTCTAATTCTAACCTTCTGAATTCCTCATAATCTCTATCTTTCTCCTTCTAAATTTATCTTACTGAATTATACTTCTCGAATCATGTCTTCGCTCCCTAATCTTCTCCATTACTGCTAATACTTCTATTATTGCTATCACTCTTGGATTTGAACTGACAGTTACGCCTCTGTGCTGATGTGGTATGGCAACTGGAACTGATGTACTTATGAACGAAGTTCTGCGTTGTATCTGTCTGTCTGTGGCTCAGAGCCCAGAACACAAACACTACAGTACAAGTGATAGATAAAAAAATGGCACTCTTTTTCTTGTTATTGATTTGTACAATTTTAATTTATTATTAGTAGTGTAGTGCCTTCACATAAACTTGAGTTCGCTCATATTAAATTTGATTACGCCTTTTCGATTAACTTATGTAACCAAGCTAATTGTATAGCAACAACCTATATGTATGTACCACTGGTTTTTTTATTGTCTGGTTTGTATGAGCTTGTACAACTGAGCATTGCTTACGCCTACGCGCTTACTCATCCTATTCGCTTTAATGTTAATCTCTTAATATCCCTATGAACTCACATGACTTGTTTCGCTTGCTTTTGGCCGTGTCAACCATTCGTCGCTTTTATTCATGTGTGTGCATGCCTATCTCGTTGATCACATGTCTGTCTTATTTTTTTCTGACTATAAATTCTCAGTCCCAACCGAAGCTGCTACCTTGATGTGGTGGTGGGGCTTGTCTATCGTGATGACCCAACCGAGCTATATTGGATGGAACTTATCTTCCTGAAGGTTCTACCATGCCAGGCAGATCGATTGGAGAACGATGAGACTAAAGGCAGCTACTCAAGGTTTGAGGGCAAAGTCGTACTGCTGACTGACTGCAGAGGGGTGTAATGACAGCAGTAAGGTGTTTCTTTCGGACAACCAGCATCTGCAGCGATGCTGCCTTCTCACAAGGAAGGAAGGGTTAGAAAAGTTCGACCCTAAAAATGTCACACCTCACCCTACCTCACGGATTTCCGTCTCCGGCGGTAAGGGTGCCCACTAAGGGCTTTCAAGAACGGAGCTAACACTCAAAAAACTTCTCACAAAAAGGCCGTGCGTGACCGGTCTCAAGCAGTTGTCCCTTGGGCTCTGCGGTCACGCAGGCAGGTCTCTAAGACCAACACTAATCTATCTTCCTTTTCAGGTTCCTCAAGAAACAACCTTCCACGGTGTGGGCAGCCGAGAAGTGATAACCGCCCTCATACCCGTGACAGCAAACGAGACCAAATTGGTCAAAATCAAAATAAATTCTTAGTCATGCATGCTCTATCTCTTAGGCAGTTAGCTCAACAGCGCTTCTCCAATTCACGTCGCTTCTTCCGTTTTATTCACATTGCTTCTCCGCTTCGCTTTGTGTGGTGAATACCCTATTCATCACTTTGTGTGTTCACCTTCTGATTTATTATAAACCGTCAAATGCTAGTTAATAACAATTGTCTAGACGAGCTAATTACCCGCCGAGCTTAAAGAACACACAGTAAATAAGACACACTACAGTAGAGAAAATTAAAACAAAAACTTACTTTCACTAAATACAATTGATGCATTGAATAAAGTTTTGATGAATCATGATTGTGATCATCATCACCAGTTACAACATCAACACTGCTGATTACAATATTCTGTAATAAATCATATTCTTTAACTAATATCTGTTTCATTTCATGCAACAACAACACCTGTTCATCAGCATCATCATCAGCAACAACACCAGTAGTGGTGCTGTTAGTCTGTTCATCATTCGTCATGACTGTTTGTAGTAAACCGAATGAATGATGATGATGATTGGAATGTAAAAAACATTGGTACAACGCTTGGCATATTCGTAAATGTCCACAAATCAATAAATCTTTCTCTTCAATAGACATGGCATTAAATTGTTGTATCATGGTAGTTGATTGAAGCTGTGTATTTGTGCTGGTGGTGGTAGCATCATGGAAAATCGGTAGATTGATATTAGTGAAAGGATAAGAAATCAATGTTTCACTAGGTCCGAATTGACGATTCGTTATCTATCACATTGATTGAGAGAGAAAACTGATAATAATAATTTAGCATAATTAATTGCAAACATATAACTCAGATTAAGAAGGTTGAAGCGCATCCTACTATACTCTGATGATTACTTACTTACTTACTTACTTACTTACGCCTGTTACCCCCAATGGAGCAAAGGCCGCCCACCAGTTTTCTCCAGCTAACTCTGTCCTGGGATTCCCTCTCCAGTTCTGTCTAATGTTTGTTGATTCTTCTCATATCTTTCTCTATTTCTCGGCGTAATGTGTTCCTCGGCCTTCCTCTTTTCTTTTTGCCTTGAGGGCTTGTCTCGTGACGCAGTTAGGTGCTTTCCGCAATGTGTGTCCTATCCACTTCCACCGCCTCTTCCTGATTTCCTTCTCCACTCGAATCTGGTTTGTTCTCTCCAACAGTTCGTTGTTGCTGATGGTTTCTGGCCAACGAATCCGAAGTATTTTGCGTAGACAGCTATTAATAAACACTTGTATCTGCTGGATGATGCCTTTCGTAGTTCTCCAAGTTTCTGCTCCATACAGTAGAACTGTCTTGACATTTGTATTGAAAATCCTGATTTTGGTTTTGGTTGAAAGTTGTTTGGAGTTCCAGATATTTTTCAACTGTAGAAATGCAGCCCTTGCTTTGCCAATCCGTGCCCTCACATCTGCATCGGTTAGATAATATGTTTGGGACGTTAGATCACCAGGATTCTGTTAGGCTATTCATCCAATATCCTAAGAGAATTATTGGTCAATTTCTATTGGTTAATTCTTACTGGTCAATTTTATGGTCGTCTTAGATAACAATGTCACGTGAACAAATTTCGTTTCTTTATTGGTTGTCCTGATTATCAATGTCACTTCAAATGTTACTTCCTATTGGTCGTCTTAACTGTCAATGTCACAGAATTCGATGCTGTTTCTCATTCGACCAAAAGGTATAACGCATTTTATGTAACGTTTTATGACCACGACCAGGACGCGGTCCCGGGTCCCTAGTCCACGGTCCTGATTCTCTTCTGGATTCGGACCTCGTACCTTCTGGATGCCTGTAGAATACAGGTTCTACTTCATATCATGTCTTCTTATTTTCACTCAATATGGGGGTCGGGATAATCGGATTAGAGTAGCATGTCGTGTCACCGGATCCTCGCTCTCGTTTTCCGACTAGGTAAACTCGTAATAGTTAAAGTATATCAAGTTGACGTGTTTTCGTACAGGCGTAACAGATTCACTTGGATCAGTACTGAATTTGGATTTTTTTTTAGGTTTTCGTGCATAAGCTGCTTGGTTGACCTTGAGACTCTGTTTCCCACTCGGAAAATCCCTAATTGTCATTGGTTGGTGGATTATTTTAGTATGCTACTTTTGTGGCTCCCTCGAAGACGATTTTATCATTGTATAGATAAGCTCGATCTGTGTGCTTCGTAACCTCACATTTTCTAGGTGCTTGTAGAATATATTCTCTACTCCTTATCAAGACTTCTTGATATAGTTAGCCGGCCCGGGGACAAACGGATTAGAATAGCCTATCGTGTCATTGCTTCATTTATCTGCGCTCTGTTGACCGAGTAATGTGAACTCGTAATAGTTTTAAGCATATAAGATAACATGTTGTCTGTGAAATTATTCAAAAATACAGTTAATTCATTTTTTCGTTGCCAGCTGGGACTGCCATTGATCACATTCTCATTTTGTCATATATGTATTCCGTACGGATGGGCTCGTTATAGCCAACACGTCACAAGAATTATGATGAATAACAATGTAATCCGGGACGAATGTTTTGACCAATTCAGCAATTTGTTCCAATGTGTTAGTGTTCACTGGATTAGAGTGCTGGAGTGAAAATCAAATTTAGGACATGACAAGAACATTCAACTACACGCGAGTTAAAAATACAACGAAACGTACATCCGCTGTTATCTATCATCTATCTCCAAACTGATCATGCTTATGACTTATTGGCTATAATGAACCAATCCTTATATGATGCATATATGGCAGAACGAGACGGTGATCAATTGCAGTTTTTACAAAGATCAACGAGACAGTGACACGATAGGCTTTTCTAATCCTATTGTCACAGTTCCCGTTAACTAGTGCAAGAAGAACACTAAAAGCTCCAAAACCAAAACATCCAGCGCAGAGAACGAAACACCACAGAAATCAGTAGGAGCATAATAGTAAACTGTGTGTGTGTGTGCGTGTACGCAGTAGCAGTTTAACAACAATCACAAAAAGACAAAACATACCATTAATCGAAGCCAAACAATTTCATCTGTAAGCCATTGATAAGCACTTTGTAAAAATTGTTCATGATTACACATCAATGGGATTAATTTAACAAGCCAATTAAAATATTCATCAGATTGTGTAATTTTCAATGGGACGTAATCCTGAAAGACACAAAACAAATACAAAAACAATTTTCAAATAGAACTGGTGGCATTAGATAACGTATAGTCAGTCAGTCAGTCATGTATACTCAGAAAATTCTACAAGGTTTTATTATGTTTTTTGTATATAATTCAAATTAATTCGACATCACTTCAATGCTGTGTATCTTCGCCTGTAGACCCTTCGCAACTACTGCCGGTTCCAAACCCGGATAAAGGAAGAGGGTTGGGATTCGGGTTGGCTACTCCATCCCGCAAAAATCTCTAACAAGAAAAAATAATTCAAGCCATATAAAACCCTGCTCTGGGAGTTAGAAGGTCTTCATTTAGAAGAATTACGGCGTCTCATGATGAAAGCCGAATTCCTTTGGAAGTACTTGGGCCAATGCATCTTCTGACAACCGGAACCCTTCCACGGTGTGAGCAGCCGGGAAATAACATCCACTGGCATACCCATAAAACACAGGAGACCAAACTGCTCAAGATCAGATCCTTTCTATTAATGCTGCGCTTCAATCGGAAGCAATAAAATGTATGAGCGCATATATACAGACGGCACATAGTTATTTATAGATAAGTAAATCAAAATATTCATTTAAGAATTAACTAAAATGCCTTAGGGTTAGTCAGAAGCAATTCAGAGTTTGACAAAATCAAGCATCGATCCAAACTGCAATACACCCATCATCGGCTTAGACAGACGAATTACAAAGTGAGTAGTATGAGAATAAGGCAAGTCCAGAGAGAATACTACAAACCAAGCTTGGTTGTGGACTATCTTCTGACATTTTCCCGATCTGGCAACAACTTACATGAGATACTTCAATGCACACTACTCATAAGCCACATTGTGAGTAGTGTCTATCCCGATCGTAGCATTATCGGTGAGTTTCGAAAAATAGAAACAATAGGAATAGCCAATAGGATTCGATTAGCGAAAATAAAATTTTCATGATCTGGGGAAAAAAGGTTAGTGTATTTATGTTAGTTTGACCGATTCCAAACCAACATATTCACCTACTGATCATAGCATTTGTAAAAATATTTCATTAAGTATAACTGAGAAGACTGAGGTAGGCGAGGAAGATTGTATTATGCAAATTTACACTCTTAGTCAATTGAAAAACAAAAACATTACATTGAATTCACTCTATTTGCACACCATCTTTGAGTCGTGACTTCCAACACTCCATCCTTCTTCTTCGATTCCTGTTGTTGCTTCCTTTCCTTCCTGTTGGTACTCCATTTACTTCTTGCCTTTGCTCCTTTCCGTTTCCCTCTTCTGACCCTGCGACTTCTTCTTTCACATCCCTTCGTATACTACTTATATCGTTCGTATAAGTAGCACACACCACATAACGACAATAAAGTGACAAACTTGAACAGACAATAAGTACAGTAAATTCAACTAATTCATATAACTTGTTTATTGAGAATTGATGAATACAAAGCGACGAAAATCAGAAAAGACATCGAAACAATTTAGTCATAGTAGTAGTAGTAATGATGAAAATAGAAACACAGTGAAAGATATGAAAGAATACTAGGATTCTCCTGGTGATCGACTGGATTATGAAGACGTTAACATCTGAAGGGAAGGAAGGGAGACAGTGGACAACTACAATGCAGCGGAGAGATCTACAAAGACTCTTCGATAAAACGCAACATGCACCAACCGAATCACACTTGATGGAGATGCCTTGGAGGATGCATAAAACTTTACATAGCTCGGAAGCATTACTGACCAGCGACGTGAATCTGATTCAGATGTGAAGGTGCGGATCGGCAAAGCAAGAACAACATTTCTACAACCGAAGAATATACGGAACTCACAAGAACTATCAACAAACAACAAAATCAAGATTTTCAATACAAATGTTAAGACAGTTCTATTGTGTAGGGCGAAATCTCGGAGAAATACCAAAGCCATCATCCACAAGCTATAAGTATTTATGAACAGTTGTCTACGTAAAATACTTTGGATCTGTCGGCTAGGCGCTATCAGTAGTAACAACCTACTGTGGATGAGAACAAACTAGATTTTTCCCCCAGAGGAAAAAAATTAAGAAAAGGCGACGGAGTTGGATAGGACGCACATTGAGGAAAGCAACGAACTGTATCACAAAACAAGCTATCACTTGGAATCCTCAAGGCCAAAGAATACACTACGCTAACAATAGTAAGCAGAACTGGGAAAGAAAACCTAGGATAGAGTAAGTTGAAGAACGCTGGTTTGCATTAGTTGTGCAGTGCGATAAAGGAATGTGAGAAGAGTTAGTCGTGGAGTAAGAGAGGTTTTAGGGTGTGTGGGAAGGATTTGATTTGACGATTCGGTTCGTGTGCTGTTACGGAGTATGAGGGCGGTTGTCACTTCCCCACTGTGGGAGGCTGTTTCTTGAGGACCTGAAAAGGAAGATAGAATTAGCGTTGGTCTTGGAGACCTGGGCTGCGTGACCGCAGAGCCCAGGGACAACTGCTTGAGGCCGATCACGTACGGCCTTTTGATGAAAGGTTTTTTAGAGTATTAGCTCCGCTCTTTGAAAGCCCTAGTGGGCAGACCTTACCGCAGGAGGCGGAAATCCATGAGGTAGGGTGAGGTGTGACATGTTTAGGGTCGACCTTTTCTAACCCTTCCTTTCCTTCTTTGTGAGAAGGCAGCATCGCTGCAGATGCTGGTTGTCCGAAGGAAACACCTTACTGCTGTCACACCCCTCTGCAGTCAGTCAGCAGTACGACTTCGCCCTCAGACCTTGAGTAGCTGCTTTTATTCTCATCGCTCTCCAATCGACCTGCCTGGCATGGTAGAACCTTCAGGAACATATGTTCCAGCCAATATAGCTCGGTTGGGTCATCAGGATAGATAGTCAAGCCCGACCACCAAGTCAAGGTAGCAGCTACGATCTCAGAAGAACGCTAGTCGGCCGCCTATGCTCCACATTCGAAGTGACAGATGTAAAATCAAGTCAGTAAGTAACAATCGACTAAACAAATCCATCTATATATAAAAAAAATGTAGAAGATTCCAAACAACACAACAACAACAACTTACCAATAACCAATGGAACATTTGTTTTAATACATCATAAACAACCGTATCGCATTGTTTATTCGTTGTATTCAATTTAGTCAACAATGCATGCATAGAATATCTTGTCAACAGGCGTATCATTAATGAATGAGGAGAAAATAATAAATCTTGCAAAAAATCTGTACCAGTTAATCGATAATTATGAGTGTACAACTGATGAGGATGATTACTACTAGTACGAGTCCTACTGTCATGATGCTTCATCACTGAATGAGGAGAATGATTCTGTGATAAATTAATTAACATATTATTATTATTAGATAAAGGATACTTTAAAAATGTAACAATGTCAATGTGTGATGATGTATAGAAGAAACATGGATACCATATTACACAATGTAATGCTTCCATGATTACGGAACCGTGAGTTTCACCAGTTTGTAAAGCATTAAAGCATTGTTTATGAAAGTTGGGATAAATGATTGATTTGTTCGGTTCATGGGAATCATTATTGACATTATCATGATGATTGTGATGATTATTGCGACTATTATGACGACGACTACTAATACTACTATTAGTACTACTAAGACTATTATTATGAATCTTATTGCTACCACGGCCAACTTCGTCGACGCCACACACGTAGCCATTCTCATTGTTGTTGTTAGATGACGAGTTCGATGACGATGAAGACGACGACGATGAGGATGGTGATAATGAATGTAATTGACTGATGGAAGATAATGTTGACGATAAAGGAGAAGAGGAAGCAGAAGGAGATGATGTTGATGAAGATGATGATGGCAGCACTGATTCACATGATATTAGCGATAATGTTGATGCAGATAAACGAATTGTACTAGGTAAATTAGGCTTAACTATTATTTGACTGGCATTGTCATGAATAGGTTGCTGTATTTGATTTTCTATAGATAAGGATTCAAACGATTTGTTGAATTTTTTTATTGAAACTAATTCATCTAACCGAATGAAGAGAAAATTAAAGCAAAGAGTTAACTAGCACACATATATATATTTATGTAAATATAATTTAAAGTAGTATATAGTTATTATTATAATAAGAGATTTGTGGAAGTTCTTCACTTTCATAGTTTCTATCATAGACGACACAAGTCAGTCAGTCAGTCAGATGCAACGTAGAACTTCGTACGTAAGTACATCAGTTCATGTTGCCATACCACATTATTAGCACAGAGATGTAATTGTCAATTCAAATCCAATAGTAGAAGAGGTAGTAAAGGTATTAGAAGTAATCGGAGAGGTTAGGATTAGAAGGAATTATTCAAGAAGTAAATTTAGAAAGACAAAACTAGAGGTGTTGAAGAATCCAGAAGATTAGGATTTGAGAGAACACAACGAATAAATGCAACAGCGACATTGCAAACGGTTTTCAGCCATGTCATTCAGGGTCTCTAACCATCGATTATTATCATCTCGCGGACCCCAACCAGGTAGTTGACATCTACCGACATGACTCAATCCAGGAAGAGTTAGAAAACAATGGAATTTGTATCAAACGCATGAATAGTGACAATGGATTGATGTTTGGCAACAGAAACAGTCCAGTTGATATGGTTTTCCTATTTTACTGAGTAACTCTGTAATTTTCGTTAAATACAATTCGGTTGCCGCACCTGTGTTCTTGCTCAGAATCGTTTGCAATAACGCAGGTGCATCCACTCTTTGTGTCCTATGAAATTCTAAGCTACGGCATTCCTCATAATCTCTATTTTTCTCCTTCTATATTTATCTTACTGAATTATACTTCTCGAATCATATCTTCGCTCCCTACTCTTCTCCATTACTGCTAATAATTCTACTATCACTATCACTCTTGGATTTGAACTGACAGTTACGTCTCTGTGCTGATGTGGTATAGCAACCTGAACTGATGTACTTATGTACGAAGTTCTGCGTTGTATCTGTCTGTCTGTCTACTACCCTGGCACAATGATGACAAATACTCCAACTAATTAGCATTCTTTGAAAACTTCCAAAACAATAGATTAGACAATTATAGGAGTTTATTACTGATCTCAGCATATCTCCCATAAACTCAAGGTCACATGTGAAACTAGTATAAACTTCCATATATAAACTAAACTTCTAAATAATTTTTTTTTCCTTATTACCAATCTTTTCTTTTCTGTTTACTCATTGAAATCATGAATCAATCATTGTTAGACCAGGATTAGAAACCTGGAAGGCCATTTCATCAACCGGGCACATTCACGACTCCTGCTAATAAAAAGATTCGAACCCAGGACCTATAGTCTTGCACGTGTACGCCTAACCTCTGGACCACTGGGCCGATGTTAATGTTTAACTCTGATCAATTTGGGGGAATTTTGTGCGACCTTACCTGTTTTTACTCGTTAACAGTAGATTACTCAAGACTAAGGAGCAGTTAAGAAGTATATATATATATATATATATATATATATATATATATATATATATATATCCACAACGTCGGTCGGCGACATATGCTCCATTAAGGCTAACAGGCGTAAGTAACCAAGTAATAACATCATTTAAAAAATGCGCATTACAGTTCAATATAAAAAGAATCAAATTAACTCATAAAAAACTCATAAATTACCTTTTAATGAAAAATTTTTCTTATATTGATCATTGATTTCTTGACATGCATAAAACAATTTACTAATACGATCCGGTTTCATATTGAAATCTTTCAAATATTCCATTAAATTTTCACAACCATATCTTGTTTGCCATCCAGTTAAACAAAGATTATTAAAATTACAATTTAGATTATTTTGTTTAAGCCAGTAATTTGTCACTTCAGTTAATGGTATCTTTATTAATAGAATAAATATAATAATAATAATAATAATAATAATAATAGAACTTTTAAATCAACTGAATAATTAATTGTCTAATACTGACACATTCATATCCACACACACACATATACACAACGTCAGTCTCGTGCTGTTACGGGTATGAGGGCGGTTGTTGGTCATGGAGACCTGGGTGCGTGACCGCAGAGCCCAAGGGACAACTGCTTGAGGCCGGTCACACATGGCCTTTTTATTAAAGGATTTTTGAGTGTTAGCTCCGCTCTTAAAAGCCCTTAATGGGCACCCTTACTGCCGGAGACGTAAATCCGTGAGGTAGAGTGAAGTGTGACATTTTTAGGGTCGACCTTTTCTAACCCTTCCTTTCCTTCTTTGTGAGAAGGCAGCATCACTGCAGATGCTGGTTGTCCGAAGGAAACACCTTACTGCTGTCACACCCCTCCATCACAGTCAGCAGTACGACTTCGTCCTCAGACCTTGAGTAGCTGCTTTTATTCTCATCGCTCTCCAATCGACCTGCCTGGAGTGGTAGAACCTTCAGGAACATATATTCCAGCCAGTATAGCAAGCCCGACCACCACGTCAAGGTAGCAGCTTCGGTCGGGACACACACAACGAAACTGTCTTTACAGTACAAATCCACTAATCTGTACAGTATACGTGTGGTCAGACTAAATAAAACATGGCACAAATCCATGCAGTCATGTTGCTGCTAGATAGATACAGACTACCACCAGGTTGGGGTCCGCAAGATCCCGACCGTAGCTGCTACCTTGATGTGGTTGGTGGTCGGGCTTTGGCTATGGTGATGACACAACCAAAGCTGTATTGGCTGGAAACTTGACACAATTTTATGAACACTCCTATTCATTCAGAGTATTTTTGCAGTAATCGTAATTAATTCTCTCTCTTATTATAACCCAACTATTCCTACTACTAATGCTTAGTATTCTCGGACACCGATTCACTCGAGACATTGTGCCAATAATGAGAATACCGTTGAACAGGAAAAAAATAGATTATATTTCCAATAACAACAACAAGGTTAGATGGAAGATAGAAGGTTCAAAGGTAAAAGACACGCTAGTATATATTTATAGTTTTCTTACATAAGAAAATTCTAGAATATTCCCTCCGTACCGGCTAGTGCTGATTGGATACTAAAAGAGCCAATCAGCGTGCAACACGACATAATCTCAGTAATTTGCATTACGGGGTTGTGAAGATTGTTAAGTTACACATTTTTGAAACCATGAATCGATCAATGTTAGACCACCATTAGAAACCTGGAAGCACTGGACGGCCGTTTCGTCCTGGTATGGGACTCCTCAGTGGTCTAAGATTGATCGATCCATGGTTTCAAAAATGTGTAACTTAACAATCTTCACAACCCCGTAATGCAAATTACCTGTGCTCACTAGTGACTAGCTTCGTGAGGAATCTTCTCCGAGTTCTAGTGGGAAGACGTGACCAGTGAAGTTCAACCTGTTCGGGTGTAGACAGTAACTACCGAAGACTGTGTATGAGGTTGCGCAACTCCGTGAATATGATCAAGTTAGACATTAACACCGTTAGATACCGGCTCAGTGGTCTATCGGTTAGGGCGTTCGCGTACAATACCGAAGTTCCTGGGTTCGAATCCTGCGGGGTGCAGGAGTCGTGGATGCACTGCCACTGAGGAGTCCCATACCAGGACGAAACGGCCGTCCAGTGCTTCCAGGTTTCTAATGGTGGTCTAACATTGATCGATCCATGGTTTCAAAAATGTGTAACAATCTCAGTAACACAACACATACACACTGAACGACTGGAAGACAAGAAAAAAAATAATTGGCAAGAAACAACTTACATTCGATGCCATCGCTAATTGGGCAACATGTACAGCGTGTAATAGTACATAGTAATCGCCACTTAATAGAGGATGATTTGTACTTGTCGCTAATCGATATGTATGCAGTAATAATTTACAAATATATTCAATATTCAAGTGCTCCTCCTCTTCTCCTTCTTTACTATTTATATCACTGTGGTCACCCTCAGCACCAGTGGTTTGTGTAGTCGTAGTAGTAGTCAGTGGCATTTCTGGTAAACGACTAATCATTGAAGATATATTCTGATTGGGACAATTAACATTTTTCTCATTGATTGTTGACGTTGAAGTGAATAATTGTTGATAAAATATGGATTTTTTAAATATATTACACAGATAATCTGATTTTGTGTCTAATTTATACAACACTAGTGTATTTGCTGTACTAATCAATAGCAGACGAATCAATCTTAACAACCATAAACGTATTTGATAAAGTAATTTCCAATGAATTGTTGTATCATAATAGATTGCCTGTTCAGCATTGACATTGTTATTGTGATCATGAGATTGAGGTGATTTGCCATCATCCTTATCACAGTTAGCAGTTTCACGATTGGATATAGGAGGGAAAGAGGATACTAATAGTGGAGATGAAAGTAGTAGGTTTAAAGCACCACCACGAAGTAGAAGTAACTGAAATTTACAGAAAAGAGAAAGAGGCGAAGAGAATTATTTCGATAATTGATAAGACGAAATTTGTAAGCACATGCTTATTGTTTTGGTTATAGATTGGAAGAAAGCTAGGGGCGGTAAAACCAAAAACATGGCAAAAATTCATGTAGCCATTGATAAGTGGACTAAGTCATGTTGATAGATGCAAACTACCACTAGTGTTATAACGCTTACTTAAATAATTCCCAACTAATTCCTGTTGCTTAGTATTCTCTGACCACACAATACACTATTGGACAAGTTCCAAAGAATCAAAAACACGCTGGAACAGGAAAAGATTATATTCCAAATGGAAATACAAAGCCGAAGGCAAAAATACATACAACGTTAGTTTCTTTATAGTATTTACATGAGAAGCTTCTAGGTAGTAATTTACGTGATCGACTGGATTAGATTTAGCCAATCAGCGTGCAGCTAACAACACGAGAATTTTTTCTACCCTGTTCTCCAAGAATCGATTAGGCTCTGATTGGATAGGAAATTAGCCAATCAGCGCGTAGCAACGTAGTCATGCTTTAATTCTATATATGTCGCACTAACAACCAGGTTGGGGTTCTGCAAGATGATAGTAATCGATGGTTGGAGACCTTGAATGACATGGCTGAAAATCGTTTACAATGGCGCAGGTGCATCCACTCTTTGTGTTCTATGAAATTCTAATCGTCTGAATTCCAAATCACCTCTATCTTTCTCTTACTAAAGTTATCTCACTGATTTATAATTCTTGAATCATATCTTCGAACCCTAAGCTTCTCCAATACCAGTAATACTTCTACTATCTCTACCACAATGGGATTTGAACTGCCAACTTCATCTCTGTGCTATTATGGTATGCCGACGTGAATCAATGTACTTACGTACGAAGTCCTACGTTGCAACTAACTGATGGACTGATATCACAGAAAATCATTGTAAATTAGAGAAGACTATAATCGTTTCAGTGTGAAACTCTCCAATGATAGCCAATCATAAGCAAATCAGTACAACGTAAAACACACAATCATTGAATGTGCAGAAAGAGCGAATTAGAATTGATTTGTAAAAAACAGCAATATAAATTCTCAATTTCCAATACCATTTTTGTATGTCTTGTAACCCCATTTTTAGTCTCGAACTAATAGGTTTGAGATGACTTCTCCACAATCCTGTAAGAGTAGTATCACAGACTATAAAATACACTGACTTTTCTGAAATAAGCATTGAATACTACGAATCCAATGTTGTTGTACGATCAACTACTGTTTATATAGGCATCACAAACATCAGTAGTCAGTTGCAACGTAGAACTAAGTACGTATGTACATCAGCTCATGTTGCCATACCACATTAGCACAGAGACGCAAATGTCAAATCGAATCTCATAGTGATAAAGATATTAGAGGTATTAATGGCAATGAAGAAGACTAGGGTTCGAAGATATTATTATTCAAGAAGTATAATTCAGTGAGATAAGGTTAGAAAGACAAAGGTAGAAGTGCTGACGATTCCAGAAGATTAGGATTTTAGAGAGCACAACGAATGGATGCACTTGCGTCATTGCAAACGATTTTGAACCATGTCATTCAAGGTCTCTAACCATTGGTGACTTTCGTCTCGCGGATCCCAACCAGGTAGTGTACATTTACCAACATGACTCAGTCCACTAGTCAGTGACTTCATGGATTTATGCCATGTTTTGGTCTGGCAGAACCTAGCTTTCTTCCAACGTACTCTTACACCACAAAACATAGCTCGTCGTGGCAGTCGGTGGTTAGCCATACGTAACACACATCCCAACCACCTCAACTGATTAAGTTTCACCACTTCATCTATTGATCTGCCATTGTTACCTAGTACTCGTTTCCTAACTGTAGCGATGCTTACTCGGTTGTCCCATGATATACGAGCAATGCTTCTTAAACATCTATGATCGAATACTAGTAACCTATGAACATCTTCTACTCTTAACGGCTATCACAACACATACAAACTTATTTATAATCAGTTAGCATCAGTCCAAATTAATCATTTAAAAAAAAAGTTGTTTTTTTTAACTTCTTAATTCATCATTCAATACTTACAGTGATAGTGACAGCATCTGACCAATCTGGAATTTGATTAAATAAATAATTTGTGTTATCATCACTGATACTACTAATATTACCAGTGTTAGTAGTAGTAGCATTACTATGAGTACATGAATTATGAAATGGACTATGCGTAACAGGCAATTTATTCAAATGATAATGTTTCACTTTACAACTAGGCATCAATAAACAATATAATACTTGAAGTATATACAATAATTCAATATAATTTGGTGTATTGGCCAAATCAATATGTTGATCATTGAATAAATTGTTAAATACTCCAATGCATACATTTGGTTTTGTCAATAGATGATGAAACCATGTTTGTGATAAAAGAGCTAAATAAAAAGGAAGATTAGTATTAATGAAGATGATAATGATAATAACAGTTAATCTTAGCAGTAATAATAGTAATAAAGATGAATTGAACATACGCTGTGTCGGGTTGTGAGGCGATTGACCATAGAAGATAACAATGGTCGCGCAATATCGTGGACCGAGATTCTAGTTAAATATTAACACAGCTGGATGCTGACTCAGTGGTTTAAATGTCAAGAGTTCAAGCGAGATACCGGATGGCATGGGTTAGAATACCGCCAGCAAGGTCGTGGATGTGCATGGCTGATGAGGATGAAACGGTTATCCAATTTTTCTAGGTCTTTAACAGTAGTCGAACGATGATCGATTCATGATTTCAATGAAACCCAACAATTGACACAACGCTATACTGACGTTGCATTTCTGCCACTTTCTTCTTACAATTAATAATATTTATTCATTGATAAGTCGATATTTGTAAGAATAATGAATGTTTTATTGAATATTTCATCAATAATAAGTAGTTCGCACGACATGATTAACAATTGTTTTTTTAAAGTCGAGACGAAACAATTCATATATCGCTTATTTTCACAGAAATCATGAACCGATCATTGTTAGGCCAAAATTGGAAATTCGGAAGCAATGAACGATCATTTCGATTTCGAATGGAACTTATCAGTAGTGCGCATTCAGTCCACGAACGCCTAAATTCTATATCAATCAGTCTACATTCAATTACTCATTAATATAGAACCTTACTAAATCAACGATAATACGCGAACATCTTGCATTGACTTCACGTGCTGTTGCGGGTATGAGAGCGTGTGTCACACCGTGGAAAGGTATTTCTTGAGGGACCTGAAAAGGGAGTTGGATTAGTGTTGGTCTTAACAACTTGAGAGTGTGACTGTAGAGTCTAAGCGACGACTACATGAGACCGGTCACGCATAGCCTTTTGATGGGAAGTTAACGAGTTAGCTCCGCTCTTCCAATGGTCTTACCGCCGGAGACGGAAATCTGTAGGGTAAGGAGACGTGTGATATTTTTAGAGTCGACCTTTTCTAACCCCTTCTTTACTTCTGAGAAGGCAGCGCCTTAATGCTGTCACTTTCCTCTACAGTTACTATGTTGTAACGGTTGCTTACGATATTTCCGGCTAAATCTTATTGCTTAGTATTCTTGACACACAACGTACTGTGGCGCGAGCTACTTATAAGTAGTATATGACGTGAGTGTCAACGTAATGTCTGGCAGCAGAAGATGTGGGGGAAGATCAAGAAAGGAAGAGTTAGAAGAATACAATGGAATTTGAATGAAACGCATGAGAATAGTGACAATGGATTGATGTTTTGCAACAGAAACAGTCCAGTTCGATATGATGAACTGATAGTTTGCAAATGAACGATTTACGATATGGTTTTCCGATTTTACTGAGTAACTCTGTAATTTTCGTTAAATACAATTCGGTTGTCCCACCTGTGTTCTCGTTCACTACAGTACAACTTCGCCCTCAAACCTTGAGTTGCTGTTTTTAGTCATACCGTTCTCTAATCAACCTGCCTGGGCATGATCGAACCTACAGGAACATATGTACCAGTAAAAAAATAATACTCAACTATTTTATATAAAAATAAAAAATCCAACAATCTCTCAACAAACTTACGTTCTGTCGATAATTCATGCGAATTTTCATTGATTTTCTTCTTCTTTTCAATTAATAATTCGAATAAATTCTTTCGAATAAATTTAATGCATTTTCTATGTAATGGCATACAATTTAATAATTGTATAATACAATGATATACATTGGAATGATTTAACGCTAAAGCGATTCTACTTAAATTCAATAAGAATTCAATACGTTGATCTGTATTCATGACTAGATTTTTTTAAAAATAAAATCAAAACATAAAATAAAAGATAAAAGATAAGAGAAAAGAGAAATAAAAACTTCAATCCAACCAATCAATCAATTAGCAGCAACATAGAACTTCATACGTACGTACGTACGCACGTACATCAGTTCAAGTTGCCAAATCATATTAGCAGAGAGATGTAATTGTCAATTCAAATCCTATAGTACTAGAGGTAGTAGAAGTATTAACAGTAATCGGAGACATTATGGTTGTCACTTCCCGGCATCCCACACCGTGGAAGGGTGTTTCGTGAGGGACCTGAAAAGGAAAATAGATTAGTGTTGGTCTTAACAACCTGGGAGCGTGACCACAGAGCCCAAGGGACAACTGCTTGAGGCCGGTCACGCACGGCCTTTTTATGAAGGGTTTTTCGAGTATTAGCTCCGCTCTTAAAGGCCCTTAGTGGGCACCCTTACCCAAGGAGACGGAAATCCATGAGGAAGGGTGAGGTGTGACATTTTTAGGGTCACCTTTTTCTAACCCTTTATTCCTTGTGAGAAGGCAACATCGTTGTAGTTGCTTGTTGTCTGAGGGAAACACCTTATTGCTGTCACACCCCTCTACAGTCAGCAGTACGACTTCACCCTCAGACCTTGAGTAGCTGCTTTTATTCTCATCGTTCTGCAATTGACCTGCCTGGCATGGTAGAACCTTCAGGAACATATGTTCCAGTCAGTATAGCTCGGCTGGGTCATCACGATAGACAAGCCCGACCACCACGTCAAGGTAGCAGCTACGGTCAGGATGGTTCGAGGATATTATTCAAGAAGTAGAAACTAGTCAAATAAACTTAAGATAAAGGTGGTGAGGAATTCTGAAGGTTAGGATTTAACAGAACACAAACAGTGCAGGCACCTGAGCCATTGCAAACGGTTATGAGTCATGTCATTCAGAGTCTCTAACTATCGATTACTATCATCTCGAGGGCAACAACCTAGTGGTAGTCGGCATCTACCAACATGACTCAGTCCATTTGTCAGCGACTCCATGGATTTCTACCATGTTTTGGCTTGAATGCCCCTAGCTTTCGTCCAAGTTATTCCTATATCGCAAAATATATCTGGACGAGGCAGTTGGTGGCAAGGCGTACGCAACACATGTCCCAACCACCCCAAATGATGAAGCTTTAATACTTCATTTATTGATCTGCCATCCTTACCTAGCACCCGTTTCCTAACAAAAGCATTGCTTACTTAGTTGTCTCACGATACACGAGCAACGTTTCGGAGACACCTATGACCGAAAAAGAAACAGCGTACGAATATCTTCTGCTCTGACTGACCATGTTTCACAGCCAAATAGTAGGACGGAGCGAACTGCTGCGCAGTACACTCGTCCTTTGGTCAGCAAACGGATATGTCGCCTACGCCAAAAGAGAAGCAGGTGAAATTAAATAAGTACGGGACAGGAGGCGGCAGTAGAGATATTTTCAGAGAAACAAAATAATTTTCTATGATATGTATATATGATCAGGAGAAATTGTTTTATAATATAAGAATATGTAACATGAATAATATACAAGCATAGATTGTAATGTTATCTACCAGAAGTTTAAAGATGACTGTACTGTATCTATCTACTACATGTTACAGAATAAATGATTGAATTAATCTATGTTAACTAATCCTTAAAGATACTGATAGATAGTGATTCAGAATGAGACAAAGAACTGATCTGGCTATGATGAGGAGTTCTGTTCTGTAATCTGGAGCTGGTTTACTCGTGTATAGAACAGTGTTCACTACTTTTATGAACAAAATCTTCAGCACAAAAACTTCAGATCGAAGTGAAGTATTCAGAATTCTTCATATTTCACTTACAACTTATCTTATTGACCTGCATCTGGATTGGTTTATTGTTGACTCTTAGTTTGATTGTCCCCCTTCTCTCAACGAACTTAAAAGAGGTCATCGCGACAAGAACTCCATCTGTAGATCCTCCGGGGTTACTGCCTGTCCAAAGCCCGGGTAAGGGAGAGCTGGGCATGGGGTTAGTAACCCCCCCCAAAAAAAACTAAATCGCTAAATAAACGCTAACAAGAAAAAAATAATTCAAACTATTTAAACCCTGCTCTGGGAATTAGAAGATCTTCATTTAGAAGAGTCAAGACGTCTCATGATGGAAGCCGAGTTCCATCGGAAGTCACGAGACCGATGCCCCTTCTAACAACC
Source organism: Schistosoma turkestanicum (assembly GCA_944470395.2). Lineage (NCBI taxonomy): Eukaryota > Metazoa > Platyhelminthes > Trematoda > Strigeidida > Schistosomatidae > Schistosoma > Schistosoma turkestanicum. The sequence continues at coordinate 72,218,089 of OX103979.1, forward strand.
GGAACCCTTTCACGATGGGGGCAGCCGGGAAGTAACATGCTTCATTTGGGCTGACAGGCGTAAGTACCATCAAACAATCGAAGCACGCAATCTCTCTGAAGAGTCACATCATCATCATCATCATTCAATACAATTAATCCACTGGAGAAAAAAAACAGTATGCCATGAATCATGTGCAAAGATACATTCATTACATAACCAATATATTTCATTGTTTTATTTTATTCTCAGAATCCCACGTATTCCAATAGTGTAATTATGATGACACACTTTATTGCAGGGGGGTGAGGGCGGCTTGAAGAGAGAGAAACGAATGCATACAATAACAGTTCAGGCAGAGTTTTGGAGGTTTGTGTTTTTTTACACATTTGAAATCATCAATCAATCAATCTTTGTTAGACCACCACCAGTAGGGAAACCTGGAAGCACTGAAAGACGGCCGTTTCGTCCTGGTATGGGACTACTCATCAGTGGCAGTGCGCATCCACGACTCCTGCAACTCGCAGGATTTGAACACGGGAACGCCTAACCATCAGAATACTGGGCGGTGTTAATGTCTAACTCTGATTGACCTACGGATTTCACCCGACCTCACCCATTTGTCTTTTTTGGTAGTAGTTACTGTCTACACCCGACAGGGTTGATGAACTCCATTGGTCCCATCTTCTCAACTAACTAGAACTCCGAGAATTTCCTCACAAAGAAGCTAGTCACTAGTGAGCACTGTGTTAAGGATATATTTTCGGGCAGAGTTTTGGAGATTAGTGTTTTTACACATTTGAAATCATAAATCAATCAATCATTGTCAGACCACCATTAGGGAAACCTGGAAGCACTGAAAGACGGCCGTTTCGTCCTGGTATGGGACTACTCATCAGCAGTGCGCACCCACGACTCCTGCAACTCGCAGGATTCGAACCCGGGAATGCCTTTCCATCGGACCACTGGGCCGGCATCCAACAGTGTTAATGTCTAACTCTGATTGATCTACAGATTTGAAATCATCAATAACAAATAGTTAGTTAGTTCACTTACTGAATTCACTTTCAAGTTCATCATCCAACTGTTGAGTACAACAATTCAATGGATTAGAATTATTCAATTTAGATTTAGTTTCTGTGAATAAACTGTTACAATTATCATTATTATTGGTAAGTTGTTCTTCTTTCAAATTTCGATCAATGATCGAATCGAATATAGTTGTTAGATCCGATGGTAGGCAATGATCTTCTTCATCTCCAACTAACTGATTATTATTATTATTATTATTATTATTATTATTATTGGTAGTAGCAGTAACAGTAGTAGCAGTATGAAGATATCCCGGAGCAATAATATTATCATTATCAGTATCCGGTATAGGTTGTTCAATTGTATCAAATAGTTTATGATAAAAAGAAGAGATTGGCGGCAGTGAGGCGGGAGTTGTATTGAATGATGATTCCATTGTGGATGTTGATAATTCATGATTGTTAAGTGTTAATTTAGCAGACAATTGTAAACTAGTCAATGAAACAAGAAAAAAAAAGAAAACGTTAGAAATTCATGTAAATTTACATGATACAAATGAAAATAGGAGGATTTAACTATGGTTATAAATGTTATTATAATATAATATAAGTTATTGAATAAGCTTTGATCTAATCCGACCGTAGCTGTGACCTCAATGTGGTGGTAGGGCTTGTCTATCGTGATGATCTAACCGAGCTATATCGGCTGGAACATATATATATATACCAGAATGGACAACCACCGACTGCCTCAACGAGTGATGGTTTGAGATGTAGGAGTAGGTTGGATGAAAGCTAGTGGGGGGGGGCAGACCAAAACATGGCACAAATCCATCAAGTCACTGACAACTGAACTGAATCGAATGACATAACTCAAAATCGTTTGCAATGGTGCAGATGCATCCACTCTTTGTGTTCTCTCAAATTCTAACCTTCTAAATTCCTTTATCTTTCTCTTTTTAAGTTTCTTTCCCAAGGTTCAACTTCTTCAATAATATCGTCGAATCCTAAACTCTCTGATTACTACTAATACTTCTACTACCTCTAGTACTATGGGATTTAGAGTGACAATTATATCTATCTCTGTGTGCTAATATGATTTGGCAACTTGAACTGATGTACGTACGTACGAAGTTCTACGTTGCAACTAACTGACTGACTTTCATGGAAGACTAGAATATGAAGTCAGGGTAGGGAGTGACAGATTGTGTTGCATGTTTTTCAGAACATCGACCGAATAGTTCAAAGCCTCATGAAACTCTATACTGAACGATAGTATTGGTCGACTTCACGATTACGTTAAACAAGAAAAATTTCTTAAAAACACCCTATTATCAAATTTTAAGAAATAAGGCAAGTTTTATATGTGCACAGATTATGATTTACTGTTATGACGTAATAATGAGGAGACTGTTCAAATAATATGCTATATGTTTCATAAGTTGACGGAGATCTGCCTTACGTTACAGCTTGAGCGGAAGGGGATTTCGTTTCCAGATCGAAGTCTAAGCAAGAACCAGTAAGAGTAAAGGATATTTGTTGGTTACTGAAAATTTATCGTTGCTCGTATATCCTGGGACTATCGAGTAAGTAACGATAGTGTTAGGAAATGGGTATTAAGTGAGAATGATGAGAATCTTGGACAGTTGAGGTGGCCGAGACACGTGTTACGTAGGCCCGACCACTGACTGTCTCGAAGAGCGATGTTTTGTGGTGTAAGGGTAGGAGGTTGGAAGAAAGCCTGGGGGCGGCCAAACCAAAACATGGAACAAACCCATGAAGTCACTGACAAGCACACCTTGAGTCATGTTAGTAAGTGTAGACTACCTAGTTGGGGTAGGCGAGATGGTAGTAACCGATAGTTGAAGGCTTTGAATGACATGGCTGAAAACCGTTTGCAATGGCGCAGGTGCTATATTGCAGCTGATTGACTAACTGAGCAACCAACGGACTAAAGCTGACTTAAGTATTAAAACAACTGAGGCAGTCCACTTTGTCAAGTATTCTACTGGAGAAACTACATAACAAAAAACACATCTGAAGTAAGATAACGGCTCCAAAAATCAATTTTTCAGTGCAAAAAGAACCTACGGAATGAAGAAATGCAACTAAAAAACGTCCCAAGAAACATAGAATGATCTAACAAGAACGACGTTAGCTGATTTTTGTTACGCGGACGACACCATGTCATTTGATATGCTTGAACTATTACAAGTTCACCTTAGTCGGTAAACCAGAGCGAGAAAATGATCCACTGACACGATAGGCTACTTTATTTCCCAGCGTCTCAAACCAATATTAAGTAGAAGAAGACGAAGAAGACTCGATATGTCAGTCAGTCAGTCAGATGCAACGTAGGAATTCGTACGTAAGTACATCAGTTCATGTTGCCATACCACACCAGCACACAAAGATGCAATTATCAATTCAAATACAATAGTAGAAGAGGTAGTAAAGGTATTAGAAGTAATCGGAGAGGTTGTTAGGATTAGAAGATATTATTCAAGAAGTAAAATTCAGTGAGAAAAGTTTAGAGAGTCGAAACTAGAGGTGTTGAAGAATCCAGAAGATTAGGATTTGAGCGAACACAAAGAATAAATGCACCGGCGCCATTGAAAAAGGGTTTTGAGCCATGTCATACAAGGTCTCTAACCATCGATTATTATCATCTCGCGGACCCCAACCTGGTAGTCGACAACTACCGACATGGCTCAATCCACTTGTCAATGACTACTTCATGGATTTCTGCCATGTTTTGTTTTCGGCCGACCCTAACTTTCTTCCAACGTATTCCTACACTACAAAACAAAGCTCGACGAGGCAGAGAAGACTTGATATGAAGTAGAATGTGTATTCTACAATCATCCAGAAGAGGACAAAGATCCGGGTCCGAGTTATAAGCCGCTATAAGATAATGCATATTTTATACAGTTAGATTAAAAGTAGGAAACAACATTTAAAGTGACATAGATAGTTAGGATTGTAGTGAAGGAGAACACAGGTGAGGGCAACCGAATTGTATTTAACGAAAATTACAGAGTTACTCAGTAAAATAGGAAAACCATATCGTAAATCGTTAATTTGCAAATCTTCAATCCATCATCAATCCATTGTCTGACATTTCACTTATTCATGCATTTCATACAAATTCCATTGTGTTCCCACTCTTCCTTTCTTGATCTTCCCCCATCTTCTGCTGCCAGACATTACGTTTACACTCGCGTCATATACTACTTATAAGTAGCGCGCACCACAGAATGACCAATAGGAATTAAGCAATCAGAGTTGACCAATAGAATTCAACTTACAAACAATTTTAAACATGGATTCCATGTAAAACGTTGATTTATTTCAACAACAGAAAAATGACAATACAGAATCACCACTTACGGTACACATGAAACATTTTTATGCATCCAATCATCATCAGCAGCAGCAACATCAATTTCCGTGAAATTCTTATTTGTCCAATGAGGTGCATAGAATAGAAATAAATTCACCAATAATTCATGATCAATATTCTGTTGTATTAAAAAATCATCATTTGAATTTGTTTGTTGCTCTGTATTACAGATTATGATGCGTAATTCTAATTGATACATTGAATTGGTGTTGGTGTTGATGAGTGAACAAGAAAGAGGATTACTTTCTTGACATTGTATACCACTACTACTACTACTACTACTAGTAGTACTACTACTACTACTTCGACTACTGTTATTATTACTGCCAATCATTTGACTAGCATTCATATCAAGTGTATCACTGATGCGTTTACTACTACTATTATGATCAACAGTTGTATTGATGTTTGTTGTTGTTTGTGTAAAACCATGTAGACAAAAATTTAAAAGATACGCACGTAATTCACCAAAAGTGACATTACCATGTACAATTAAATTGAGTGTTACTACGCATTTGTCATTAGTTAAATAAATTTGTTTATAATTATAAATTAAATCATGATCCGTGTAATTCATATTATTATGATTATCATTGTGATTAGTTGTATGCAATAATGATGGTAAACCATGACATGTGACTTTGATGAGAAATGATGAACCAATCCATGAACTATATGAAATGGGAATGAACCAGAAACGAAAAGAAAAGGTAGAGACAGAGTGGGAAGGAGGGAAAAATAAGGGAAAACAATGTAAATAAGCACAGTTTAAAGCATGAATTGATTTTACCTAATGAGTCATGTTGGTAGGTGTCCACTACCTCCTACCTAGTTGGAGCTCACGAGATGATTGATTGGTTAGAGACCTCGAATGACATGGCTTGAAATCATTTGCATCGGCGCAGGTGCATTCAGACTTTGGGTTATCTGAATTCTCCTCATCACCTTTATCTTTTTCTTTTTAAGTTAATTTCACTAGATTCTACTTCTTGAATAATATCATCGAACCATAATCTCTTCGATTACTGCTAATATATCTACTATTGCTACTACTACAGGATTCGAACTGACAGTTGCGTCTCTTTGTCAGTGTGGTACCTCAACTGGTGCCTAACCACCGACTACCCCGAAGAGCGATATTTTGTGGTTTAGGAATAGGTTGGAAGAAAGCTAGGGGCTTTCAAGCCAAAACATAGCACAAATCCATGGAATCACTGAAGATAACTGGACTGAGTCACGTCGGTAGGTGTCGACCACCTGGCTAAGGTCCGTGAGACGAAAGTCACCAATGGTTAGAGACCTTGAACGACATGGGTCAACATCGTTTACAATGGCGCAGGTGCATTCACTCTTTGTGTGCTTTTTAATTCTAACCTCCTGAATTCCTCATCATCTCTATCATTCTCTTTCTAAATTTATCTCAGTGAATTAAACTTTACTAATCATTTCTTCGCCCCCTAATCTCTTCGATTACTGCTAATATTCCTACTATTGCTACTACTATCGGATTCGAACTGACAGTTGTGTCTCTTTGCCAATGTGGTATGGCAACCTGAACTGATGTACGTATGTACGTACAAAATTCTACGTTGTAACTGACTGACTGACTACTCAAGTGCAATCAGATATAATTCACCATTTGATGAATAACACTTGTGATTTTGGTTATAAGAATATAGCGAAGCGAGAATCGGAATTACACATATTAAAAGGAATGAATAGGCCATTGATAACAAATACGAAGGATATAGTTGACTGGAGAATCCTAGTTGGCAACTTATGCTCCAAGTGCGGTAACAAACGTATGAAAGTAGGTAATACAAATGAATTAGAATCTAACCCATTGCACAAGATACTAGGTCACGTGAACTCAGTAGTAAAGGTACTTGGGTACCGGGTTTCCGCTGAAATATCAATTCTGAAATGCGGATATATTCGTACTTATAGATAATGTGTGATTTTTCCCAGATAAGTTAATTTGATTTAAACGAATTTTTCACCTCAACATTTTGTCACTTACCGTCGAGGCAGTCGGTAAATAACCAACTACTACCCCGACGAGCAATGTTTTGTGGTTCAGGAGTAGGTTGGAAGAAAGCTATGGGCGGCACATATCCATGAAATCACTAACAAATGAACTGAATCATATTGGTAGATGTAGGCTACCTGGTTGTGGTCCACGAGACGGAAGTCACCAATGGTTAGAGACCTTGAAAGACATGACTCAACATCGTTTACAATGGCGCAAGTGCATTCACTCTTTGTGTTCTGTCAAATGCTAACCTTCTGAATTCCTCATCATCTCTATCTTTCTCTTTCTAAAGTTATTTCACTGAATTATACTTCTCCAATCACATCTTCGAATCATAATCTTCTCGATTACCACTCTGGTATTCGAACTGACGGTTGCGTCTCCTTGCCAATGTGGTATGGCAACTTGAACTGATGTACGTACGTATGCACGAAGTTCTGCGTTGTATCTGTCTGTATGCGTGTGTGTGTGTCTGTCTATCACTTACATGTTGTACCATTAAAACAAAACAGAACAAAAAACATTTGAAACAAACAAACAGACAAAAATAAAACGTACCGTTTCAATGGAATACAATCAGCATCAGCCACATGTGTATTTGTAAGGAACATTTCTAAATTCATACTAATGGTAAATCGTTTTAATAATTTCAAAACACGTAATATACGTTTGAATGTAGTTGACTGGATTTTTGGATCACATGATAAGGAATTATTAGTAGGTGACGATAACGGTGATGAGATTGTTCCAGTGCAATTCGTTTGTTTTTTAATAGAAGAAATCAACTGACGAAAATCAATGGGAGAAATAAAAGGATAAAAAAATGAGTAAATTTTTGGTGATGACCTCGGTTTTTGTTTTTGAGGAGTAGTGGTGGAAATAACATTAAGACATTTTATACAAGGAATAAACTAAGATTGATTGGCGAAGTCAATCGTTTCCACTAATGCATTTCATAATCTTAGGCGTTTACAACATTACTCACTAATGATTAGCCGCCCCTTTATCTTTCTCAAGTTATTTCTGTTACGCTGGCACGTAAACACGTCAACTTGATATGCTTGAACTATTACGAGTTTACTTAGTGGGAAAACGAGCGTGAGGGCCGAGGATCCAGTGACACGACATGCTACTCAAATCCGATTATCCATATCCAGAAGAGAATTAGGATCCTGGACTAGGGATCCGGGACCGGGTCCTGGTCATAGTCATAAAACGTTACACATAATGCGTATTTATACATTTTGGTAGAATAGGAAACAGCATCGAAGTCTGTAACATTGACAGTTAAGACGACCAATAGGAAGCAACATTTGAAGTGACATTGATAGTCAGGACATCTAATAAGAAACGACATCGGAGCACGTGACACTGATATCTAGGACGACCATAAAATTGACCAGTAGGAATTAACGAATAATTCTCTTAGGATATTAGATGAATATCCTAACAATTTCACTGAATTATACTTCTTGAGTAACATCTCCGATCCCTAATATACTTCATTACCAGTAATTCTTCTACAATCTCTATCACTATGGGATTTGAATTGACAATTGCATCTCTTTGTGCTATTATGGTATGCCGACCAGAACTGATGTAAGTAAGTACGAAGTTCTGCGCTGTAGCCGGCTCACTGAATGTGTGTGTATAGCACTGCTGAGAAATCCGATACTCATAAGACGACAGTCTAGCAGTTCAGTTCAGTTGTATTTTTGCATTAACATCAATGAAAATTTCTATCAGTGGTAAACATCAAAGGATAAGTGAAAACAATGTCACTAATTAGAGCAACAAGGTGCTATCAATACTTTGAATTAAGAACAAAAGTGACTAGAATGCTGTCATATAACCATGTGTACACAGCCAATAACAACGAAATTGTACACTCTGACTTGTCGTTCCCGAGCTATTGTATAAACCAAATTTAAAAGGAGGAAAAACAAATGTCCGACAAAGGCTCAAACAGTGTCGGGGGCAGTTCGAAAACCTTCATTCAAAAACCAATGATGCACATACACTACAGAATCTGGATGGAAAATAATGACGTACCTACTACCATAGTGCTTATCACTACTTTGTTGATTGGAATTTAGGATTAAAAGCCTGGAGAGTAACCTTCTAAGAATATCACCTGTGACGGTTTGTGCACTCGAAGGGGAAGTATCCAAGCCCGCATACAGCCAATGATTTGTATGGCGCATAAACATTTAGGTACCTCTTGTTATACCAATGTTTGTGTGTTCAATTGAATAAAATATATATGTAGCATAATGCTTACTGATACTAACTATTTGAATTACGGGGTTGTGAAGATTTGAAATCATGGATCGATCAATGTTAGACTACCATTAGAAATCTGAAAGACAACCGTTTCGTCCTGGTATGGGACTCATCAATGTGTGCATCTACGACTCCTGCTACTACTAGCAGGATTCGAATGCAGGACTTAATTATTTGATCAAGATGAAATACTAATCAACCAATTTTTTGATCAAAAACTTCTCTCATTGAAAATAGATATCCGTTTGCTGACTAAAGGACGAGTGTACTGTGCAGTGGTTCGCTCCGTCTTACTTTATGGCTGTGAAACATGGCCAGTGAGAGTAGAAGACATTCATAGGTTACTGGTTTTCGATCATAGGTGTCTTCGAAGCATTGCTCGTATATCCTGGGACACCTGAGTGAGCAACGCTGTTATTAGGAAGCAGGTGCTAGGTAAGAATGGCAGATCAATCGATGAAGTATTGAAACTTCATCAGTTGAGGTGGTTGGTACATGTGCTGCGTATGCCTAACCACCGACTGCCTCGAAGAGCTTTGTTTTGTAGTGTAGAAATAGGTTGGAAGAAAGCTGGGGGAGGCCAAACCAAAACATGGCATAAATCCATGAAGTCATTGACGAGTGGACTGAGCCATGCCAGTAATTGTCGACTACCAGGTTGGGGTCCGCGAGATGTTAGTAATCGATGATTAGAGAGACCCTGAATGACATGGCTGAAAATCGTTCGCAATGGCGCCAATGCATTTATTCTTTATGTTCTCTCAAATCCTAATCTTCTGGATTCTTCAACACCTCTAGTTTTGTCTTTCTAAACTTTTCTCACTGAATCATACTTCTTGAATAATAATATCTTCTAATCCTAACCTCTCCGATTACTTCTAATACCTTTACTACCTCTTCTACTATATTGTATTTGAATTGACAATTACATCTCTGTGTGCTAATGTGGCATGGCAACATGAACTGATGATGTACTTACTTACATACGAAGTTCTACGTTGCATCTTACTGACTGACTCATTGAACATTGAATAAGTAGGACAAATTATATTATTGCAAAAATTTAACATGATAAAAATAGTAATTTTAAAAAAAAATACCCAAGGCAATTAATTACAACCAAAAAACAAACAAACCTCATTTAATGCAATTTTAATATGTGTATAACATAATTTCACAAGATCATAGCATAATTTTTTACGTTGATTCAAATTACTACTATTATTATTATTATTCCAGTAGTAATTCATATATAATTGTAATAATAATTTGCATAATTTATAATAAACTGATTTCTTTGAATATAAAATAAAATTCCACAATTGTTTTAAATTAATTAATTTAATACTTATATCACCATTATTAGTAGTAGTATGTGTAGTGGTAGTGGTAGTAGTTAAAGCTGTTTGATTCATCCCAGTAGTTGTTGTCATATCTGTTATATTCGGGACAGGAGTATTCGTTGTATTTACAAGTTTAGATGATACTGACGTGGAAGATGCTGATGTCATTGATATCAAGTTAATTGTATTATGCATGGGATTGAATTCACTGATGATACATGTGCTATCTGAATTAATACGATAAAATAATTGAACAACAAATCTAATGTGTCGACGACGAGGATGAGGCAGGACGAGTAAAAATCAAATGGGATATGAGTAGGGGACAAAAAACAAAGGGAACAAATAGAGAAATGCCATTATAAATAAGAAAGTAAAGAATATTTTTATTTTATAACAATGTATCACTAAAAACAAAAGTAATTTTATCATTGACAGTTCGATAATGCTTGGTTGTCATCAGACCACCACTATCAATAATGGGACTTCTCAGGACTGGACATACACATAACCCACAGTAAGCGAGAATCGAACCTAGGGGCGTACAGTCTGGCGGCGCATGAACGCTTAGCCTACTGACCTCACTGAGTCAGCATTCAAGAAGGAAAGCTGCAGACAATCGTTGAACATGATGAGGAACAATACATAAAGAAAATGTTTGTTGAAAATATTCGAATTTCTAGTGAATATAAGTTTGTGTATTACAAGAACTGATGAATTACGGGTGAAGAGTGTAAGGGAATTGTGGTGGTGTTTCATTCTCTGGTCGTATTCTGAACAACATCGTTATCAGCACAAACTTCAGATAGCAGAAGTGAAGTATTTGAATCTCTCCACGTTAGACCTGTAGCTTGTTCTGTTAACCTCGATCTTGATTGGTTGTTGCCGACCTTACATCTGTCGTTGTTTGCAACTTTGTTTTGATTGTATCCCTCTTTTGATCTGTTTCTTGACCCTGTATCACCTATGATTTTTCTGATTGGTTGATAAGTTGACACAGTATCAAGGAACAGATCAAAAGGTGGGTGCAATTAAAACAAAGGTGCAAACAACGACAGGTCAAAAGTCAACAGCAACCAATCAAGATCGAGGTTAGCAGAATAAGCTACAGGTCAAACGTGGAGAGATTCAAATACTTCACTTCTGCTATCTGAAGTTTGTGCTGATGATGTGGTTCATAAGAAGATGAATGAAAGCTCCAAAACCAAAACATCCAGCTCAGAGAACGAAACACCACCACAATCATCCACCTGAGCTACAAGTTTTCTCCACCATCTCAAAATGTTCGTAAATCTTGTCAACTGAGTTGAGTACGGAGAATCTGAATTTTAACTTTTCATCAATCAAGTAAATTTTGGTATTTTTCTGCTTATTTAGTAGTGTATCACAAAAGAAATATCCTTTTTCACTGGGGATTTGATTACTTAACAGTATTTTCACTGTTTCAACATATAAAACTTTAAAACTATTTATTTAATGGCTGTACTGGTACTATTTTTTCAATATTCATTAGTCATTTCAATCCTAAAACAAACTTTAGGGTTTAATAAATGACCTACATTTACTTGGCCGCCATCGAATTCCATGAGTGGTGTATGTATTACTCATAAAGTGACGTATGAGAAGTATGCAGTGAGATGTCGTCCGGAAATTATTGTTGAAGACAAGTGTGTTGGATCCGAGTGTATGGCGCCCGACCGTAGCTTCTACTTTGACGTGGTGGTTAGGCTTGCCTATCGTGATGATCCAATCGAGCTATACTGGCTGGAACTTATGTTCCTGAAGGTTCTACCATGCCAGGTAGGTCGATTGAAGGACAATCAGACTAAAAGCAGCTACTCAAGGTCTGAGGGCGAAGTCGTACTGATGATTGACTGCAGAGGGGTGTGACAGCAGTAAGGTGTTTCCCTCGGACAACAAGCAGCATCTGCAGCGATGCTGACTTCTCACAAGGAAGGAAAGGAAGGGTTAGAAAAGGTCGACCCTAAAAATGTCACACCTTACCCTACCTCACGAGTGCCCACTAAGGGCTTTCAAGAGCGGAGCTAATACTCGAAAAACCTTTCATCAAAAGGCCGTGTGTGACCGGCCTGAAGCAGTTGTCCCTTGGGCTCTGTGGTCACGCACCCAGGTCTCTAAGACCAACACTAATCTATCTTCCTTTTCAGGTTCCTCAAGAAACACCCTTCCACGGTGTGGGCAGCCTGGAAGTGACAACCATCCTCATACCCGTAACAGCACGCGAGACCGAATCTGTGAAGATCATATCCTTCCTACTGACTGATTGAGTGTATGGCGTGAAAAGTGTTTAGAAGACCAGAGGAAATGTGGAAAACGACAACTGATAATCCGCTTGTTTTTCAAATGGATGATTGATGATTAGGTGTGTATATTTTAGTAAATGGACTGTGTCTTCGTCAAATCAATCACTTATCTGGTCATACCGCCTATGTTAATTATATCCGGTACAGATAAGAGTAAAATAAATTCGCTATCTCTCTAAACACTCTCATACTCTTTGACTAGACGTCACAGGGTTATTGCTTACCGAAAAGAGAGGAAGAAAAGTGAGTAACCGACAACGGATTAAACCACGTTGGTGCGTTGTTACGCCTGCACGTATACACGTAAACTTGATATACTTGAACTATTACGAGTTTACCTTAGTCGGAAAACGAGAGCGAGGATCCGGCGACACGACATGCTACTCAAATCCGATTATCCCAACCGCCATATTGAGTGAAAATAAGAAGACAAGACTTGAATGTGAAGTAGAACGTGTATTCTACAAGCATTCAGAAAGTACGAGGTCCGAATCCAGAAGAGAATCAGGATCCCGGACTAGGGATCCGGGACCGAGCCCTGGTCCTGGTCATAAAACGTTACAGATAATGCATTTTGGTCAAATAGGAAACAGCATCGAATTCTGTGACATTGACAGTTAAGACGACCAATAGGAAGTAACATTTGAAGTGACATTGATAGTCTGGACAATCAATAAGAAACAACATTGGAGCACGTGACATTGATATCTAGGACGACCATAAAATTGACCAATAAGAATTAACCAATAGGAATTGAACATTAATTCTCTTAGGATATTGGATGAATATCCTAACATGCCTACAGACGATACACCTGGATGAGTTCGAATACCATCATTCAAAATCATTAGCGCACAAGAACTCTGTGATCTTCATGGAAAAAAATTATTGTTAGTCACCGTTTACCATTTGAATACATCTAGTTGATTAGACTTTTGGATCAAAAGCTCCGAGAGTGCCCACTTAATATAAAACCACGGTTTGTGCACTCGAGCATTATTCCAGCCCGCATACAGTCAAAGATTTGTGTGTACCAATGTTCATGCGTTTAAATACATACATTGAAATCATGAATCAAACATTATTAGACCAATATTAGAAACCGGAGAGCACTAAAAGACGGCCATTTCCTCCTGCCTAAAGTATGAAACTATTACTCATCGGTGGCAGTACGCATCCACTGCTCCTGCCTACTTACAGGATTCAAATCCACGACCTTCGATCTTACGCGCGAACGCCTAACCTTTGGGCCACTAGCGTTAATGTCCAAATCTGACACATCTAGATATTTATCAAAAAAATATTTAATGACAATAATATTAATAATAATAATAATAATAATAAAAACTAACTCTACACCAGCAGTATTTGTAATTAATTTCGGATTTAATGCAGAATAATTATCCCAAATAAAATCACGACATTTAAACCAAATTGAATCATTAAAAAATAATAATAATAATGTAAACCATTTAAAGCATAAATCACAATCTTGTGGTAAAACAATTTGATGTTGAAATTTTAATAAAATCTCTTTAGGCACCACCATCACGGTAAATTGTGGTTGAAATGTTGGCTTCATTAATGAATCCCATATTTGTTGTAATAAATCCACTGTATATGATGATAAATGACATTTAATAATAAGATAACGTAAAAGTTTTAATAATTCTTTAACTATGATTATTTTTAAATCCGACTGGGCATTTTCTGATGATGTATTATTCATTGAATGTGATGGAGAAGATTTCAATGTAGTCGAGTGATCTGTAATGAAGAAATAAAATTACAGATAATTAACGATACTACTTGTAAGTAGGCAAAAGGATAATACTAAAAAGTAGTATTTACTCGACGGTCATTTTTTATTGGTGATTCTCGACTGATAACATAACGAATAACAACGTTATTCGGGCTATCAAAATACCTTTGGACTTATATTCTATGCACAAAATAATACCTTCCTCATATTGTCAAGTTGGATTGGCTTCTTTTCAAGTAGGTTAAGAAATTGAAACGATTTTGAAATTTTTTTCATTAAATATAGTTTGAGCAAACAACAGATGATATCTATCACACAGTTTTATAAAAAGATAATCTCAACTGAGGAAAAGTAGTTAGAAAAAATAAATTGGCATGCAGCAAGCAGTGTCACTTCATCCCAAAGCTTAGAACTACTCAGTAGTGTGCATAGTGGATACATACATACATAGTGGATCGAAATACAGACATCTGTTATGGATTAAAACAGACACTTTCAATGATGTTAGTTAAATATGCTGAAAATTATGGAGAAATCAATCGTTAAACTATTCAAGAGGAGAAGAATAATTAATTTTCCGAAAAAATTACAAGCAATTATAATATATCTGTGTTAGGATATTCATCAAATATCTCCTACAAGAATTAGTTTTGTAAATCTATAATCCTATTGGTCAATTCCTACTAGTTAATATTATGATCGTCCTAGCTATCGATGTCATGTACTTCAATGTCGTCTTAACTGTCAATGTTACAGACTTTAATGTTGTTTCCTATTCAACCTAACTGGATAAATACGCGTTGTCTGTAACATTTTATGACCTGGAACCAGATCAATAGTCCAGCGATGCTTTGTGGTGTGGAAGTAGGATGGAAGAAAGCTAGAAGCGTTCAAAGCAAAACATGGCACAAATCCATGATAAGTGGACTGAGTCATGTTGGTAGATATAGGCTACCTGGTTGGGGTCTGCGAGACGCATGTCACCAATGGTTAGAGATCTTGAACGACATGACTCAGAATCGTTTGCAATGGCGCAAGTGGATCCACTCTTTGTGTTCTCTCTGATTCTAACCTTCTGAATTCCTCATCATCTCTATTTTTCTCTTTCTAAATTTATCTTACTGAATTATACTTCTTGAACAAAATCTTCGCTACCTAATCTTCTCCATTACCGCTAATACTTCTACTATCTCTACCACTATGGGATTTGAATTGGTAGTAGTCGCATCTCTTTGTGCTAATGTGGTATGGTAATCTGAACTGATGAACGCACGTACGTATGACATTTTACATTGTAACTGACTGAATATATTAGACATATATATATATATATATATATATATATATATATCGAAAGTCAATGTCATTCATTGATGAAAACACGCACACGCACACACATACACACAATGACAAAAATGTAAATCCAGCCCAAAATTTCTTAAAAAAAAGTAAAACACAATCATTGAATAATCATCAAAAAAGAAAGGAAAACAACACAAATCGAAGCAACAAGGATACACACCTTTAAACCAGATCACCAGATCACATGGTACACTGGTAGGTGTGTGTCTGCGTGCGTGCGTATTGTGCTACTTGTTCACGTGTCCTTCTCTTTTTTGGATTGTTCAAAAGTGAATTATTGATAGATTTGTAGGTATTATATGAGATTTCTAAATGCATACTGTACATGTTCAGTATAAACTGTTTCTTATTTTTAACGATTGTCGATTATGAATTACTAGTAGTTGCACACTTTGTATTAATTATATACTCGCGTTAAAGACAGAAAAGACTACTAAATTTTCTTTGTTTATTATTACTGAAACTTGGAGAACTATGAAACAGCCATTATCCTGAAGATACAGGCATTGATAAACAGTTGTTTACACAAAATACTTCGGATTCGTTGGCCAGGTACAGTCAGCAACAACTGACCGTGAGAAAGAGAACAAATCAGATTTCAGAGGAGGAGGAGGAGGAGGAGATCAGCAAGAAGCGCTGGAAGAGGATAGCACACACACCCAACTGCATCACAAGACAAGGTCTCACTTAGAACCCTCAAGGTGAATCGAAAAGAGGAAGGCCAAGAAACACATTACGCCGAGAAACAGAGAAAGACAATTGGAGAGAATTGGGAAGAGAAGTGCAGGACAGAGTAGGATGCAGAGCACTGGTCGGCGGCCTATGCTCCATTGGAGGTGACAAGCGTAAGTAAGTAGGCTTTATTTACTTTAACCTCTATTTTATCATTTATTGTTCATGATCTAGACAACTAAACAAAAGATCGAGGATACTGATAATGTGGTGCGCGCTACTTATAAGTAGTATATGACGCGAGTAAAAACGTAATGTCTGACAGAAGAAGATGAGGGAAGATCAAGAAAGGAAGAGTGGGAACACAATGGAATTTGTATGAAACGAATGAATAAGTGAAATGTCAGACAATCGATTGATGATGGATTGAAGATTTGCAAATGAACGATTTACGATATGGTTTTCCTATTTTACTGAGTAACTCTGTAATTTTCGTTAAATACAATTCGGTTGCCCTCACCTGTGTTCTCCTTCACTACAATAATATAGAAGACTAATCAGAAATGGATAAACGGTAAGGTTAGCAATCGCGACTGCTGCAACTCGCAGGATTCGAACCCAAGATCTTTGGTCTTCTGTAAGGGTCACAGCTTCTCATTAGAACTTGGAGAAACTTCGGCACGGCGCTAGTCACTAATGAGCACATGGCTATTTACATGTGCCAGTGCTGCCAGGTTTCTAACGTTGGCGTAAAACATTGGTCAAATGATGATTTCAAAAAGTAACTCAACAATTTTCACAACCAAATCATGCAAAATGGTAAGGTCACTACTACTTGACGACAATCAGAAATGTCTTAAAGCACAAGTGCACATCATTAGTCAGGAAATGGATTTATTTTCTAAGGGTGAGGAATATAATACAAACATAAATGAAAATTGATACACGTTATTCAGTAATCAAATAGAGACTTCCTCTTCTGCTCTTGCCTTTTTAATTAAGTAACCAGCTAGCACGTATCACTTTCACAGACAGACAGATAAAACGCAGAACTTCGTACGTAAGTATATCAGTTCAGGTTGCCATACAACATCAGCACAGAGATGCAACTGTCAGTTCAAATCCGAGAGTGATAGCGATAGTAGAAGTATTAGCAGTGATGGAGAAGATTGGGGAGTGAAGATATGATTCGAGAAGTATAATTCAGTAAGATAAATTTAGAAGGAGAAAGGTAGAGATGATGACGAATTCAGAAGCTTAAAATTTCATAGAACACAAAGAGTGGATGCACCTGCGCCATTGCAAACGATTTTCAGCCATGTCGTTGTTCAAGGTCTCTAACCATTGATGACTTTCGTCTCGCGGACCCCAACCAGGTAGCCTACATCTACCAACATGACTCAGTCCACTTGTCAGTGACTTCATGGATTTCTGCCATGTTTTAGTTTGGTCGCCCCTAGCTTTCTTCCAATCTACTCCTACACCAAAAAACAGCTCGTCGCACATATATATAATCTTAGTTGATGTTAATATTCTATAGAAGTGTAAAGTGTTTACTTTTGTATACTAGTCAAAAACTCAGTCAGTCGGCTACAAAGTTGCCATACTAAATTAGTACAGACAGATGTAATTGTCAATTCAAATACCATAGTGGTAGAGGTAACAGTAGTAGTGTGGTGCTGTGGTGCGAGCTACTTATAAGTAGTATGTGACGTGAGTATCAACGTAATGTCTGGCAGCAAAAGATGGGGGGAAGATCAAGAAAGGAAGAGTTAGAAAACAATGGAATTTGTATGAAACGCATGAATAGTGACAATGGATTGATGTTTGGCAACAGTAACAGTCCAGTTCGATATGATGATGAACTGATATTTTGCAAATTAACGATTTACGATATGGTTTTCCGATTTTACTGAGTAACTCTGTAATTTTCGTTAAATATAATTCGGTTGCCCCACCTGTGTTCTCGTTCACTGCAGTAGTAGTGGTATTAATAGAATTAACGGTAACGGAGCGTTCGAAGATATTGTTCAAGAAATATAATCTAGTGACATAAATGTAAACAGAGAAAGATAAATGTCATTACGGATAGAGAAGATTAGACTTTGAGAGAAGACCAAGAGTGAATGTACCTACGTCATTGAGTTACGTCATTCAAAGTCTATAAATATCGATTACTGTCATCTAGTGAACCCCAACCAAGTAGTCTAAACTAACCAACATGACTCAGTCCAATTGCCAGCGGCTTCATGGACTTGTGCTATGTTTTGGTTTGGTCACTACTGGCTTTCTTCTAGCCTACTACAGTAGGCTCATCCCCGATGTTTTTAAAGATAGTGGTCCAATTTTAACAGTTAGATTAACCGAGATCTTAGGTAGAATCTGAGCGTAATCCCATCTGACTTACAAGAAAGGATAAAAGTCCTCATGAAACGATCACTGGGGGAATAAGTCCAACTAAAATAGTGTCGAAAATATTGGCCTCCATAATATTTCGACGCTGAACGAAAGTTCACGAAGAACAGACTAGAGAATACCAGGCTCCTTTTCGACCTGGACGTGAATGTATAGACCAAATATTCACACTATGTCAGGCCCTAGAAGAAAGACACTCGCTCAGAGGCCCCACAATACAAGTACTTCTCGACCTTAAAACGGCATTCGACTATGTTGATCGTGAGATTCTGTGGCATTATCTGTGATTGAAAGGTGTACTAAAGAAGTACATCAACCTTAGGCAAGCTCTTTACTATAACACTACCGGTAGAGTTAAAGCTTACGGCGAACTGTCATCGGAATTGATTACTTCAAGTGGTGTCCGTCAGGGAAGTCCACTCTCTATATCCTTGTACAACTTTGTCGTAGACATACTGTTAGGGTTGACAATATCCTCGTCAGATTCTTCAGGGGTGGACCTTCTACCAGGAGACATGCTTGTTGACCTAGAGTATGCTGATGACATGGTTCTATTCGATGAAAACGCTGACAAAGTACAGTCTTCTGAGTACACTTACCAACAATGCAAGCATGTTCGGGATGCGGTTCTCACCCTCGAAATGCAAAATGTTGCTTCAAGATTGGGTCACATCGGCACCTGAACTAGTGATAGGGAGTGAAGTAGTTGAACGTGTAGACCGCTTCACTTATCTGGGGAGTCTCATCAGTGCTGATGGACTAGTGACTGACGAAATCTCAGCACGGATACAGGAGGCTCGATTGGCTCTTGCAAACCTGCGTCACCTATAAGGCAGGCGAGATATCCGTTTGCTAACCAACGGACGAGTGTACTGTGCAGCAGTTCGCTCCGTTCTCCGATATGGACACGAAACATGACTGGTAAGAGTATAAGACATTCGTATGTTAAGAGTATTCGATTACAGATGTCTTCGAAGCATTGCTCGTTTATCCTGGGACAACCGACTAAGTAATAGTGTCGTTAGGAAACGAGTTATAGATAGGGATGTCAGACCGATAGGTGAAGTATTGTAACTTTGTCAGTTGAGGTGGTTGGGACATACGTTACGTATGCCTAACCACCAACTGCCTCGAGGATCTATGTTTTGTGATGAAGCAGTAGGTTAGAAGAAAGCTAGGGGCAACAAAATCAAAACACGGATGATTTAGGCTACCTGTTTGGAGTCCATGGGAGGATAGTAGTCGATAGTTAGAGAATTTGAACTGCATGGCTCAAAATCGTCCCCAATGGTGCAGGTGCATCGACTCGTTGTGTACTATGAAATTCTAATCTTCTGAATTCGTCATCACCTCTATCTTTCTCTTCCTAAATTTATCTCTCTGATTGATACTTCTCGAATCCTAATCTCTCCGATTAGTTCTAACACTTTTACTACCTCTACTACTATGGGCTTTGAATTGACAATTCCACCTCTCTGTGCTAATGTAATATGGCAACCTACATTGTAGACAAGTGTGATATCACAAACGACTGACTATTTGAAAAAAACAAAGTCGACAGAATCAAACACACTGATTCACATTCTATTTTTTTGTAAAAAAAATTAAAATTTTTGTGTGTTTACCATAGGCGATCTACACAAAAAACAACATTGAACACCATCGGAAATCCTGTTTGAAATGACAATTTCCGTTAGATAAATCGGGTCCGTTGAAAACAAAAAAAACACACACACACAAAGCCTAACCGAGTGGTTAGAGAAAGTCAGTTTTAGAATTCTGCACACAAAAGAACAACGAACAAACTATGCGCTACGCTACACTGTGGTCTTATCTTTATTTGGAAAAAATTGCCGACCAACAACACTAAATTCATATTGTAACATTTTTGTTAACACTAGGCAAAAATAAAAATAGATTTTCAATGAGATCAAAATCATTTACAAAATGAATTTATGAAAAACATACCAGAAAACGAAAACTGAAGTACAAAATCGAATCAATAAAATGTTTTTTCATTTGGATCAATGAGTGATAAAGTTTTACCTCATGAATGATTGACAATTATTCAGTTAGTTACAAAGTAGAAACTTAACTGTCAATTTTAAACCCAGTGAAATATATATTTAAAAAGAGAAAGGTAAAGGTGATTAAGAATTTAGAAGGTTAGAATTTGAGAGAACACAAAGAGTGGATGTGCCTGCGCCATTGCAAACGATTTCGAGCCATGTCATTCAAAGTCTCTAACCGTCGGTTACTATTGTCTCGTGGACCGTAACCTGGTGGTAGTCTACATCTATTAACATGACACAATCCACCTACATGGATTTGTGCCATGTTTTGGTTTGGCCGCCCCTAGCTTTCTTCCAACCTATTCCTACACTACAAAACATAGCTCGTCGAGGCAGTCAGTGGTTAGGCATACTCAACACATGTCCCAACCACTTCAACTGATGAAGTTTCATTACTTCATCTATTGATTATTCGTCCCTTCCTAGAACTCGTTTCCTAACGACAGTATTGCTTACTCGGTTGTCCCATGATACACGAGGAATGCTTCGGAGACATCGATGGTCGAAGACTAGTAACCTACAGAAGTCCTCTACTCTTAACGGCCAAGTCTCGTATCCGTACAGTAGGACGGAGCAAACTGCTGCACAGTACACTTGTCCTTTAGTCAGCAAATGGATATCTCGCCTGTGCCATAAGTGACGCAGGTTGGCAAAAGCCAATCGAGCCTTCTGTATCCGAGCCGAGATTTCGTCAGTCACCAGGCTATCAGCGCTGAAGAGACTACCAAGATAAGTGAGGCGGTCTACACGTTCGACTATTTCACTCCCTATCACTAATTCAGATGCCGATGCAACCCAATCTTGAAGCAACATTTTGCATTTCGAGGGTGAGAACCGCATCCCGAACATGCTTGCATTGTTACTTAGGGTGGTCATAAGACTCTGAATTTTGTCAGTGTCTTCACCAAGTAGGACTATGTCATCGGCATATTCTAAGTCGATAAGCGAAAACCCCCAGAAAAACAGAATTTAGAAGAGAACACACTAGTTCTGCATAAAATTGAATAATTGCGAAGAAACAAATTTTCCACTTTCGAGGTGTAAACACTTTAAAAATGCCCACTCCTTGCAGACCTAATTTATATGTAATAAGGCGGAGTCAAGGGACTTACAGTCGGCCAAACGCCATTGTCAAAACTTTCAGTTAGTGCAAATATACTAACCAATGTGTTTTGTTAGAAACTGTTTTAAGTGTAGGCTATACGAAGCTGATTACTCTGAGTCAGTAGGAGGTTAACACCGCACAGAGGAACGTTTAAATTCGGATTCCGTAATAGAGAGGATAAACATACAATGTTGAAGAGCATACATACAGTCTATAACTGAAATATACGTGATCTTTTGAACTAGCTAACCGTATAGAGGGAGAGCAACGCTCGTACTGAAGTAAAATCGAAATTGAAAAAATAAGATCCGGCAGTAGTGTCGTCACAAAAACAAAGTTCATAACGGCTGTAGACCCTACTCTAATCCAACTTGAATTCATTTGTGAAGGCATCAGCCCTCTAAAGATTACAGGAATTCTTCATTGACGAGGGCTAAACCGGCATGATATTTGTCCTACCTCTTTGCTAACACCAAAACTATACAAAATGTTTACAAGCTATAGCTTCTGCGTTGAGAATACCATAGTGTACTAAACATATATAAGTATTGAATAAAGCCTATTATTACGATCGACTACAGACCACCATTCATAGAGATTCAATGAGACATCAATCAGTCAGTCAACAACAGCATAGAACTTCGTACGTACGTATATCAGTTCAAGTTGCCATACCACTACATAGAAACACAGAGAGATTGACTTGTCAATTCGAATCCCATAGTAATAGAAGTAGTAGAAGTGTGGTGCGCGCTACTTGTAAGTAGTATATGACGTGAGTATCAACGTAATGTCTGCCAGCAGATGGGGGAAGATCAAGAAAGGAAGGAGAGTTAGAACACAATGGGATTTGTATGAAACGCATGAACAGTGAAATGTCAGACAATGGATTCATGTTTGCAACAGGAACAGTCCAGTTCGATATGATGGATTGCTATTTTGTACTTCTTTGGTACACCTTTCAATGACAGACACTACCACAGAACCTCACGATCCACAGAGTCAAATGCCGCTTTTACGTCCGGTAACACGGCTATTGTTGGACGTCTAAATGTGTGTCTGTGTTCCAGGACCTGTCGTAGTGTGAAGATGTGGTCTATACAACCACGTCCAGGTCGAAAACCAGCCTGGTTTTCTCGAGTCTGCTCTTCACGAGCTATAGTTAGACGTCTACCAATTTAGAAACTATATTAGTTAGTCTTATTCTTCTGTGATCGTCACAAGAGGACTTTTGTCCTTTCTTGTAGATTGGGACAATTAGCGACTGAGACCAGTCAGATGGGATTACGTCCATTTCCCAGATTCTACCTAGGATCTCGGTCAGTCTAACCGTTAAAACTGGACCACCATCCTTAAACATCTCAGGGGTAAGCCTATCGGGACCTGCCGCTCTACCTCCCCTTAGATTTCCTATAGCTTTCTCAACTTCATGTAAACTGGGAGGACTTAAATCTATTATCCATTCAGGATGACTGGAGATGGTGGGTAACTGAAGAGTGGCTCGAGGCCAGTTGAACTGATCCTTAAAGTGTTCTTCCCATCGGTCCAGCCTCCTAGATTGAGAATGGATAATAAGACCATCCTTTTCCGAGATAGTCTCGCTCACATTCGGGTTCCTAATACCGGTTTCTTTGATAAGGCGGAAAAGTTGTCTAGTGTTGCCTATCACAGCTGCCTTTTCCATCGCTTTTGCTTTCGCCACCCACCACTGTTCACGGTCGTTACGCAGGCTTCTTATAAGTCTGCGCCTAAGCTGACTACGCTCTTCATCATGTTCAGAGTCAAGTGGGATGCGTTTTCGTGCATCCATCAGTTCGGTGGATGCGACTGAAATCCACGGCTTCATTCTAGCCTTATGGTTTACCTTGCTAGCAGATATCACTGCTGTTTCCACAGCCTTCTTGATATCATTCCAACCTGACTCCGGATGGGAATCACTTGCATGGTCGCCTAACTTTTTTTTCTAGTTCCTCCTGAAATATTTTCTTAGCTTGATTATCATCAAGTGAAGCCCTAAAAAGCTTCCGTACGGTGTCTTTCCTACGTCCAGAAAGCCTCAAACAAATACGCGCTCGCACTAGGGCATGATCTGAATCTAAACATGTGCCCCGGAACGAGCGGCAGTCCTCTATTGAACCCCTCCATAGGTGGCTGATGGCGATATGATCTAGTTGAGTCCAACGTTGAGACGACTTCGGAGGTCACCAGGTCAAAAGGTGTTTTTCCTTATGCTTAAAATTAGTGTTTGCTCGAAATAGGCAGCTCTCACCTGTGTTCTCCTTCACTACAGTAGAAGTATTAACTGTAATCTCAAAGAGGAGATTAGCATTCAACGATATCAATCAAGAAATAGAATCTAATAAGGAATTCCGCAAGTTACAATTCGAGTGAACATCAATAATGAAGAATGCACCTGCGCTACGCCGAATTTCAATCAACAAGCCCTTGTACGCAAAATAACAATTGATCAATTTACAATATTTTTTTATCTTGAAATGTTGAATTTCAAAAGAAAAAAGCAAAACTAAAAATAATTATCTGATTCTCTTCGTTGATTGTATCGATTTATTGATTTGAGTTTTTTGAATCGCATTCTTTATGAGTAGTCTATAAAGGTTTGTATTATCGAACACAGATATTGTTAAGATTTCTTCTTATTATTATTATCAATATTATTATTATTATTATTATTTTTAATCTAACACTTTTGTCTTGATTATAAATTTTCAAATTGCTTACTCTTTGTTGCAACATAAAACTGCGTATGTAAGTACGTACTTACGTACATCACTACTTCAAGATGCCATATCATGTTGGCACAGAGAGATGCAACTATCAATTTAAATCCCATAGTGAAAGAGATAGTAGAAGTATTAGCGGTTTTTAGAGAAAAATAGCATAAAAGAAGTAGAATCCAGTGAAATAAACTTAAGAATTAAGAGATAAAGGTGATGAGGAATTCCGAAGGTTAGGATTTAACAGAACACAAACAGTGGAGGCACCTGCGCCATTGCAAACGGTTGTGAGTCATGTCATTCAGGGTCTCTAACTATCGATTACTATCCTCCCGTGGACCCTAAACAGGTAGCCTAAATCTGCCAACATAACTCAGTCCACTTGTCAGTGAGTTAATGGATTTGTGCCATGTTTTATTTTGGTCATCCCTAGCTTTCCTCCAACGTACTCCTACATCACAGAACATTGCTCATCGCGACAGTCGGTGGTTAGGCATACGTATCACATGTTCTTACCACCTCAATTGATGAAGTTTAACTACTTCATCTATTGATCTGCCATTCTTACCTAATACTCGTGTCCTAACGACAGTGTTGCTTACTCGATTGTTCCAGGACATACGAGCAATGCGTCAAAGACATCTATAATCGAATACTTTGTCGGTGTTTCACTCCCAAGTCAGCAGCCCTTCCAAGGGTTACACCAAGGCCGGATAAAGGGGAGAACGATTTGGTATAGGGTTAACGATAGCATCCAAGAGAAGACTAACCAAAAAATAATGCTGATATTTAACAGCTAACATATATTTGTTCCACATCTCATTATTGCTTATTCGGATTCTAGATAGATTTATCAATGTAGACACAAAACTTTATCTCTACACTAACTTTTATTTTAAATGAAAAAATAAAATCAGTATGAAAAGTAAAACTTATTCAGTTATATTTAATTTACTACGAATGTAATTTAAGTTAAAAATATTTAATTGAAAAGATTAAATGAACGCACCGCCATAAGACAGACAGACGTATACAACGCAGAACTTCGTACGCAGGCACATCAGTTCAGGTTGCTATACCATGTCAATACAGAGATGCAACTGTCAGTTCAAATCCAACAGTGATAGCAATAATAGAAGT
>OX103979.1:72244246-72268442 GCA_944470395.2 Schistosoma turkestanicum
CCTATTGCATCATGATCATCATCGACGATGAATCATTGTTTATTAGCAACAATGAGCTGACTGTGAGGTGTGCCGATTGACTGCGTGTTCTTATAGCTCCGTTTATAAATCAGAAGATGAACTCCAATTATCGTATACGTTTATTCGAGGCACACCACATAGCGAATTGAAGAAGCGAATCGGAGAAGGCTAAGAGCCAACTCTTTGGATTACAATGCAAGCGAGTGGACGAAGCGACGTGGAGAAGGTTAAGAGCCAACTCAAAGAGATAGAGTATGACTAAGAATATATAGTCAGATAAGAATAAGACAGACATATGACAAGCGAAATAGGTGTGCAAACACATGAATAAAAGCGACAAATGATTGACAAGGTCAAAAGCAAGCGATACAAATCATGTGAGTTCATGGGAATATTACGAGATTAACATTAAAGCGAAAAGGATGAGTAAGTGCGTAGGCGTAAGCAATGCTCAGTCGTACAAGCTCATACAAAGCAGATAATAAAAAATAACAATGGTACATATGAGTTGTTGCAATACAAATTATGGCTTGGTTAAATAAATTAATCGAAAGGCTTAATCAAATTAAATATGAGCGAACTCAAGTTTATGTGGAGGCACTACAACTGCACACACTCACACACACACACACACACACTTAAAAAATCGTTGCCTGTGTATTCATGTTTTCCGCTATAAAAAAATATTATTATTTCAAAGTGATTTTTCATTTCATTGCATTTCTTCTGTTGTTTGTTTTCTTTTCCGCCTATTTGAACAGACTAATTCGAATGCTTATCAAAATTTAGCATTGATTACACTGGAATTATTATTGCATTTTATATTTCTACGTTATCATGTGATCATAGCGAATTGGTATGTTGAACAAGTTGTTTGCTGGCATTTACATTTGGCACTCAATTCTAATTCGTACTTTATATTATATATATATATATATATATATATATATATATATATATATATATCATGTAAATTATGAATTGATCAATGTTGGGTCGATATAGAAAAGCTAAGAAGCACTGTGACCTTGTTTCGTCATCATAGTATATGGGTGGTACGCATACGCGTCAACATATGCTTGAACTATTACAAGTTCATCTGAATTGGTGAACAAGAGCGCGAGGATCAGTAATCCGGTGATATGACATGCTTCTCTAATCCGAGCGTCCCAAAAGAAGAAGAAGACTTGATATGAAGTAGAACGTGTATTCTACAAACATTCAGAAAGTACGAGTCTCGAGTCCAGAGGAGGCTAAGGATCCGGATCATAAAACGTTACAGACAATGCATATTTATACAGTTAGGTTCAATAAGAAACAACATTGAATTACATGACATCGATACTTTGGATGACCAATAGGAATCGATCAGTAGAGTAAGACATACAAATAATTCTCTTCGGATATTGCATGAATATCCTAACAATGGGACTCATCATCAGCAATGCATATGCTAGACTACGCGAGCGCGAATCCATCCGATGACCAGTTTTTCGCTCGGACGCATAACCTCTAAACTATTGCGCCGTCATCCAACAGTAATAATGTCTAACTTCAATCAGTCCACGATATGGCGTGACTTCACCCATTGTCTTCGGTGTATAATTGCCTTAAATCCGATACAGTTGAACTCCACGCCTTCTCGCGAAAAAACCCCTTGAATTTCCTCACGATGCTAGTCACCAGTGGGCACATGATATTTGGCATTGTACGATTGTAGAGATTGTGTAGATTTCATTGAATTATATATTAGGCCGAAATGTTCATCAAGTGCACGTGTGTTAGTATCCCAGCCCATTCATCTCCTTATAAAATATGTTGAATGACATTAAACTTGATTCAGTAGTCGTCTCTAGTAATTTCTTTGGAATGTCATGTCATCATAACGGCATACTTGAAATCAATTCTTCCTAACATTTCATATTTAGCTCTTATCAATTCTGTTGTAGTTCAACAGATATAACTCGCCTAAATATTAAATATGAAATGGAACGAGGGAATTACGATTCATGATTCATTCATGATCATTGTCATTATTGGATCGAATTTTTCCTTGTTGAAGAAACAACTTACACAAAGTGGCGATAAAGTGAGGTATTTTTTTGAAATCATGCGTCTATGAATATTAGACCATCATTAGAAACCTGTAAGCACTGATAACATGGCCGTTTCATCTTGGCATGGGACTCATCAGTGCCAGTGCGCATCCATAACTCCCGCTTCTAACACGATTCAAACCTAGGACCTTCGATCTTGTGCGGTGTCTTTGGTGAGCATTGTTTCACACTCGAGTAGTGTTGAACTCCACTTCTCACTAGAACTCAGAGGTTGCGCTGGTTGATCGGAGTTCTACACTGTCAAATGCCGGCTAGATGGTCCATCCCGACTGTAGCTGCTACCTTGACGTGGTGGTCGGGCTTGACTATCGTGATGACCCAACCGAGCTATACTGGCTGGAACATATGTTCCTGCAGGTCCTACCATGCCAGGCAGGTCGATTGGAGAACGATGAGACTAAAAGCAGCTACCCAAGGTCTGAGAGCGAAATCGAACTGCTGACTGTAGAGGGGTGTGACAGCAGTAAGGTGTTTCCCTCGGACAACCAGCATCTGCAGCGACGCTGCCTTCTCGCAACAAAGGAAGGGATTAGAAAAGGTCGACCCTTAAAATGTCACATCTCACCCTACCTCACGGATTTCCGTCTCCAGCGGCAAGGGTGCCCACTAAGGGCTTTCACGAGCGGAGCTAACACTCAAAAAACTTCTCATAAAAAGGCCGTGTGTGACCGGCCTCATTCAGTTGTCGCTTGGGCTCTGTGGTCACGCACCCAGGTTTCTATGACCAACGCTAATACACCTTCCTTTTCAGGTCCCTCAAGAAACAACCTTCGACGGTGTGGGCAGCCGGGAAGTGATAACCGCCCTCATACCCGTAACAGCACACGAGACCAAATTGGTCAAAATCAAATCCTTCCTACCCGTAACAGATGGTCCAGATGTTAAGCGTTCGCGCGCAAGACCGAAGCTCCTTGGTTCGACTCGTGGGCGTAGTGGGAGTCGTGGATTGCGCACTGCCTTTATGAGTTCCATCACAGGATGAAACGGCCATTTATCAGTGCTTCCATGATTCTAATAGTGGTATTAGATTGATCGATTCATGATTTCAATAAAGGAACTCAACAATCTCCATAACCCCGTCCCCCGCCCGATAATACAAACTGAGATTATTACAAAAGTGTCTTATTGATCTATTTATATGTTGATTTATTCACTTTCTATATCTGTTATCCTTTTTTTTCTCACCTTTTTTACTCCCTCTATCGTTCATTTTGTTTGTTTTATTCTGTTTTATTCTCTTCAAATTCAAAAGGAAATCTTGGCTATTGTTATGTATCAAACTTATTTCAATCAATCCGTCGATAAGATGTGAATTCATTAAAAAAATGTTTCTTACATCACCGGATCAAATTAGATTTTTACAATTTCAATGTCCTTATCCTGAAGTATGTGTTAGTTAGTTAGTTAAATTGATATTATGGCAATAATGATTATTATTATTATTACTGTTCTTTTTTGACTATTGTTATTAGTACTATTTTTATGACTGTTGTTGTGTAACGCTTGCTTACATATAATTCCCGGCTAATTCCCAGCTTGCTTAGTATTCTCTGACCTCACAATACACTACTGGACAAGTTCCAAAGAAATCAAAAACACGGTGGAACAGGAAAAGATTATATTCCAAATCGAAATATGGAGGCGAAGGCAAAAATAGATACAACGTTAGTTTATTTATAGTATTTACATGAGAAGCTTTTGGATAGTAATTCACGTGATCGACTGGATCAGATTTAACCAATCAGCGTGCAGCTAACAACATGAGAATTTTCTATCCTGTTCTCTAACAATCGATCAGGCGCTGATTGGATAGGAGATTAGCCAATCAGCGCGCAGCAACGTAGTTATGCTTTAATTCAATCTATGTCCGACTAATAACTGTAAGTATTGATTTGTTAACAATACGCATTTGTAGATCGGTAGGAATTGTTTTGTGTTGTGTTGTGTTACATTCTATGGATAAGATTTGAAGACATAGTTTACGTTTCAAACTGAAAATGAGAAACTAACGACAAGACAGTCGGTTTACCATTACAGTATGGCTAACCTCACCAATTCACACACTCCAACGAGCAACGAATTTGTGATCTTTAAATCTTTCAGTCAACTCTTGTAATCTTTTAGTGTCTAAGTCGGCATCCACTCAATTCGCGATAATGTGCTGCTTTATGGAAGACGAATTCTCTCACCTCCCTCGCCCCGATTGTACAGTGAATATCAACTACCCGAGAAGTTTCACTTTAAGATGAAACAACTATCCAGAATGTTCTGGTTTTGCAATAGCCGTTTAATTAGAATGAAATGTACAGAAAAACTAGGAAAGCACAACAGTCTTTATAATTTTTTTTTCACTGTAAGAAAAGAATGATCTGTTGGTTGGATATGATGTCATTAACGGACTAAAGTCACTGACAAGTGGACTAAATCATGTCGGTGGGTGTTGACTTCTTGGTTGGGGTCCGCGAAAAGATAATAATCGATGGTTAGAGACCCTGAATGACCTGGCTGAAAACCGTTTGCAATGGCGCAAGGGCATTCATTCTTTGTGTTCTCTCAAATGCTAAACTTTTTTATTCCTCATCACTTTATCTTTTTAAGTCTATTTCACTACATTTTACTTCTTGAATAATATCCTCAAATCCTAATCTCTCCGATTACTGCTAATACCTTTCTACCTCTACTACTATGGGATATGAATTGACAATTACATCTCCGTTCTAATATGATATGGCAACATGAACTGATGTACGTACTTACGTACGTAGTTTTACGTTGCTATTAATTGATTGATTGAAACAAGGGCAACTTACAACAACTGCCAACCAACAGCAAAGTCAAAAATTTTCAATACGAACGTCATAACGATTAAATTGTATGAAGTGTTAAACTTGAAGAACAGTTGTCTATGCAAAATACTTCAGATCCTCTGGCCATTCACCATCAGCAACAACCTATTGCGCGACAGAACAAACCAAACTCCTCTAGCTGAGGAAGAAATCGGAAGTAAGCATTGTATGTGGATAGGATATAGATTGAGGAAAGCGCCGAACTGCATCACAAAACTAGTCCTCACTTGGAATCTTCAAGGCTAAGGGAAAAGTCAAAGACCAAAGAACACACACTGCGCCCAGAATCGGAAGCATGATTAATGAAGAATGAACAGCAGTTGTATAGAACTGAAACGAAAGTCTCGGGACAGAGTAAGTTGGAGAATACTCATTGTCGGCCTATCCTCCATTGGAGATAACAGACGTAAGTAAGTAACGTACGCAGAAATTAAAGCACCTAACTGCATCACGAGACAAGCCCTTACATGGAACCCTCAATGCAAAAGGAAAAGAGGAAGGCCAAGGAACACATTACGCCGAGAAATAGAGAAAGATATGAGAGGAATGAACAAACAAACATTGGACAGAACTGGAGAGGGAAGCCCAGGACAGAGTTGGTTGGAGAAAACTGGTGCCGGCGGCCTATGCTCCATTGGGGGTAACAGACGTAAGTAAGTAAGTAAGTAAGTAAGTAATATGTATACACAGAGTTTGTTTGTCTTTTTCACAGAATATGTATTTATGTATGTTTATCTGTTTGTGAATTTTTCCTCTTTTCAGATACGATTTTTCAGTGCTGTTTTAATTATTTACGTTTGTCATTTATGTATGAAAGATCCATCGGTACAATGTGAAGATATTCTACAACCGTTTATATTATTAGTTAATAATCCTACTACCACCACTCCCGCTAAAACTCATGCCACATCAAGCGGTGGCGACAACACTGTTCATGGTAATCCTAGTGCATTTACTCCAGAGTGTACACCATCAACCAGTACTACCTCTCCAACTACTACTGCTACTGCTACCACCTCGCTAAATAATGTTGTGACTGCCAATAATACTTCAACGACAATCACTACTACGTCTACTGCTACTACGACTACCGCGAGTATTTTATCTTATTTACTCAAATCTTCATCGGATCAAACAAACTCATCATCATCATCACCAATATTTGTAGATCATAATTCCTCAACAGATTCATCATCCTCATCAGCACAAATGTTGACTGCAAGAATATTTTCTGCTACATGTTTTATTAATCGTTTAATTAATCTACCTCGTAAATTGTATCCACCTCATTCATCAATACAAAATGATCGGACAAACAATAGTAATACTACTAATAATAGTAATAGTAGTTTATTACCGAGTCAATTGATTAATCCAGGTGAATGTTTAATACAATTCATCATACATCAATTACATTTCTCGCCAAATACATTCTCATCGCCGTCGCCATCATCGAATAAATCTTTTCAACAGCAACATCAGTCGTATTCAGCACAACGTCCAGGAAATCCTTCATCATCGACACCGTCAGCATCATCATCGTCTGCATTGTATCATCAATCTACTAGTTTTGCCAGTAACACTAGTAATAGTAATAATATCAATAATAATTCATATTCTCTGTCATCAACGGCATCAACTATTTGTCCACCGCCATCCTCTGTGATTTGGGCACAATATTTTGCTATTCTATTAGATTTTGCTAATTATGGTCAAGAAGAATGTTGTTATTTGTTGAAATTACATGTTCCGGAAATTTTAATCAAGTATGTAATTGTGTTTTTTTTATGATGAGATTGAATAGAATAGATCAATAAATAAGGTTTATTCATTGAAATTATGAATCAGATCCATGGTAGGCCAGCATTTTAGAAGCCTGGAAGCATTGAAAGACTGTCGTTTCGTCCTGGTATGGGACTCATCAGTGGTAGTGCGCATTCATGACTCCTGTACGTTGCAAGGTTTGAACCCAGGATCGAAGTTAGACATGAACACTGTTAGATACCGGCTCAGTGGTCCAGAGGTTAGGCGTTCATGTGCAAGATCGAAGGTTCTGGGTTCGAATCCTGCAGGGTGCAGGAGTCGTGGATGTGCACTACTGATGGTTGCCATGCTAGGACGAAACGGCCGTCCAGTGCTTCCAGGTTACTAATGGTGGTTTAACAATGATTGATTTGTGATTTCAATGAGTAACTTGACAATCTCCACAACCCCGTATTGTAATTATACTTTTTTGTTGTTTGAGAGTTATGTAATAAAATAGGATTGGCAATGCTGTTGTTACTGTTTGACGACGAATCAGCTGGAGTGTATATTTATAACCAGTAGGATCGAGTGACCTTTGCATTATTTATTGATACATCATTGACTAATGGAAAACACCTCGTGAGACCTTGACAGTAGTTGTTCGGCTTTGACGTTCTTTTAACCCAGTGGCCTATACGACGATGAGGATAGAATGTAGACTAGTTTTTTGTGTTGTAATCCAGTCGATCGTGATTCAACACTTGTAGAATACTACACCTGAAATAGCAGTACAAATAAGAATTACAACAATTTAATCATAAGTAATACAAAGGTGAACTAATTGATCAATGACAAGTGTGATATTATATAACAACGATGGGTAGGTGGTGAAATGAAGGTTTAGAATTAGGTAAAAACTAAAAATCGGACAGTGGTAGCGTTTACTAACTATACAACTAAAGAAATAATAATCTAATTCAATGGTTTAGATAATTCCGCTGTTGATATTTTGACTGAAATTTGATCAGTGTTTGTTGGGATATTATGGCCATCCTATGCGGATTACATCGATATAGCCATGATGATACAAGTCTAATGGATAGGAATGTGTCTTGCGTTGAAATCCACGATGCACATTTCTTCGTGTTTGGGACTTGTCAGTTGAATTTATCTGCATCGTAGATATGACATGAACTCCGGGGCTCGAACCCAGTACCGTCCTGTTTGAATGCCGTCGCGTTATCCACTACTAGATACATTCTATTCATTCTATAGAAATAATAATCGGTTGTAAAATCAATCCAAAATTACATAAGGTAATCATGCTAGACATATTTATCGTTATTTTGGTGATTCCTGTACATTAGTACAATTTTTGGCATTTTTTTATAGTATATGCGAATATGGTATCAGTCAGTCAGCTACAACGTAGAACTTCGTACGTAAGTACATCAGTCCAGGTTGCCATACCATATTAGCAAACAGAGACGCAATCGTCAGTGTAAATCACATAGCGGTAGAGATAGTAGAAGAATTACTGCTAGTGGAAAAGATTAGGGTTCGAAAATATGATTCGGGAAGTATCATTCAGTGAAATAACTTTAGCAAGAGAAAGATAAAGGTCATGAGGAATCCACATTAAAATTTGTGAGACGACTAAGAGTAGAAGCACTTGTGCCACTGCAAACGATTTTGAGCCATGTCGTTAAAAGTCTCTAACCATCGGTCACTGTCGTCTTGCGGACCCCAACCTGGTGGTAGTCTACATCTACCATCTATATGCCGATGACATATTCCTACTTGGTGAAGACGCTGACAAAATGCAGAGTCTTCGGACTATCCTAAGCAACAATGCAAGCATGTTCAAGATGCGGTTCTCACCCTTGAAATGCAAAATGTTGCTTCAAGATTGGGTTGCGTCGGCACCTGAACTAGTGATAAGGAGTGAAGTAGTTGAGTGTGTAGACCGCTTCACTTATCTTGGGAGTCTCATCAGTGCTGATGGCCTGGTGACTGACGAAATCTCAGCTCGGATACAGAAGGCTCGATTGGCTTTTGCCAACCTGCGTCACCTATGGCGCAGGCGAGATATACGTTTCCGGACTAAAGGACGGGTGTACTGTGCGGCAGTTCGCTCCGTCCTACTGTACGGTTGCGATACTTGGCCGTTAAGAGTAGAGGACTTCCTTAGGTTGCTAGTCTTCCATCATCGATGTCTCCGAAGCATTGCTCGTGTATCCTGGGTCAACCGTATAAGCAATGCTGTCATTGGGAAACGAGTTCTCGGTAGGGGCGGCAAATCAATAGATGAAGTAGTGAAACTTCATCATTTGAGGTGGTTGGGACATGTGTTACGTATGCCTAACCGACTGACTGGTAGATGTAGGCTATCTGGTTGGGGTCCGCGAGACGAAAGTCACCAATGGTTAGACACCTTGAATGACATGGCTCAGAATCGTTTGCAATGGCGCAGGTTCGTCCACTCTTAGTGTTCTCCCTAATTCTAACCTTCTGCATTCCTCATAATCTCTATCTTTCTCTTTACAAATTCATCTCACTGAATTATACTTTTCGAATCATAATTTTGCTCCCTAATCTTCCCCATTGCTGCTAATACTTTTAATATCGCTATCACTCTTGGATTTGAACTGACAGTTACGTCTCTGTACTGACGTGGTATAGCAACCTGAACTAATGTACTTATGTACGAAGTTCTGCGTTGTATCTGTCTGTCTATCAACGCTTCGTCTTCTAATCTATACACTATCAGACGTTATCTAGTAACGATTATCAGGATGAGCGTTATGCAAAGTTTAGGAATTACATCAAATATCGACCACCGCAGAACTGGCGAGTCCACATCCATTACAGAATTGATTAGTCCGACATCCACTATATAACACAGTTCACATAAATTGGTGAGCCTTGGACTTTCGAAAATACAACGCACCTACATTGATTGTTGAATAAAACAGAGATAATTGCATTGAAAATACTATTGACGTTTATTTTTTCTACTGTGATGCTTGCATTTTAGTTATATGCTATCATATGAAGTAATGCTAACAACTGTTAGTGGTGGTTGTGGTACTTCAGCGACGACAACATCATTGCCAAATACTCTTTCCACTTTACTTACCACTACTCCTATTACTACTACTCCTGCTACTACTACTACTGGCCGAAATCATGAATCACACAATTATCATTCTATACAAACTATTGTTAAACAGTTATATAATGAATTATCAATGGAAATTCAATTAGCTAATTGTACAAATTTATCTGTTTCATCAAGTTTAAATGCATTCATCTATGCACTGTTCACTGCATCGCCATCATCCTCATCATCGTCATCATCGATTACGGCCGCTGGTGTATCAAATGTACACTTTGATTTTCAGCATAAATATGATGATT
Organism: Schistosoma turkestanicum; assembly: GCA_944470395.2. Lineage (NCBI taxonomy): Eukaryota > Metazoa > Platyhelminthes > Trematoda > Strigeidida > Schistosomatidae > Schistosoma > Schistosoma turkestanicum. Next base: position 72,254,397 of record OX103979.1, read on the forward strand.
GCAACGATACGGTCATCAATAATGAACAGAATCATCATCAACATCATCATGAGAATACTGCTACTACTCCTACTCCTACCAGTACAACTATTATGTATTGTGGTTTGAAATGCTTACTCGATTTGCTATCCTATTTAATTAGATCATGTGAAATTCCATCGCAATATCTTCATTTCTCATCCATATCGACATCGACACCGTCCTCGTCATCGTCGTCATCGACATCCACTTGTCTTTCATTAGCATCCTCATCCTCATCGTCATCGTCATCGTTCACTTCAGTGATTTCGTCGACTACTGCTACCCCTACTCCTACTACTACTACTACTGCTACTGCTACTAGTACATGTCAATTCAATGCAACAATCAAACATTCTAAATCAAATGAAACTTTTCCAATTGCTAGTGATCATCATAAACCAGTGAATCAATTAATCAATCCTTATTGTGCCACCACAGCTAAACCATTGATTACACTGTCCAATACTTTAGCTCAATTATTTTTATCTGATCATCAAACAGAACGTATTCTTATTGTTATGAAACGATTAACTGGTTCATTGTTGAATTCAATTACATTGAAGCCAATTTCAGATATATTTTTGGTGAGTATTTGAATAGTTTAATAACAATATATCATTCTCCCTTTTTGTGCATACCAGTCCTGACCGTTGTTGTTGCCTTGACGTAGTGGTCGGGCTTGTCTATGTCCCTGAAGGTCTGACGGAGAAGTTGTACTGTTGACTGTGATGGAAGGGTGTGACAGCAATAAGGTGTTTTCCTCGGACAACCAGTATCTGCAGCGATGCTGCCCTCTCACGAGGAAGGAAGGGGTTAGAAAAGGTAGATTCACAGATTTCCGTCTCCGGCGGTAAGGCCATGAAAGCTTCCCATAAAAAGTCCGTACGTGACCGGCCTGAAGCAGTTGTCCCCCGGGCGCTGCAGTTACGCTCCCAGGTCTCTAAGACCAATACTAATCAAACTTCTGTTTTAGGTTTCTCAAGAAATACCCTTCCATGTTGTGGGCAGCCGGGAAGTAACATCCGCCCTCATACCCGTTACGGCACACGAGAGCAAATCAGTCACAATCAAATCCTTCCTACACTTATTAATAATTCTCTTATCACCACGATCAGCCCTTCTTTTAATCCTTTGTCACCTTGTGTCGCTAATGCTTACGTTTTGAATTCACCAAAACATATATCCAGGTCTCCTGAAACCCCGTTCGAAACTAAATGTTGGAGCTTTTAATGTTGTTTGTATACAGTGTTTATGATATACAGTGCATAGTTTCGTTGATAAATGCGTTGTAAAAGTCATCAGTAAATAGCATTTTCATTGTATGTTTATCTATCTCAAATGCCTTTTTATTTAATATTTGATCAGAAAATTAAAAAATTAAGTTACTAATCTATTTTTCAAATATGAGGCCATTATAAGTCAAATGCATATAGAGTAGATAGAATATGGCTAGCAAGTGTTCGTTAGCTAGATGTACTTACATCTCAGAGTTGATATTCATTCTAAAACTTGGATCTAGTACGATTCGCATCAAATATCAACTCTAAGATGCACGAACATTATCTAGCTGATGTGTCCCAAATTGGGAAGAAACATATGTGTTAGCCAAATTCTAGTAGTAGACTGGCTGCAAAATTTGCAGATCCTAGATATGATCAAATTTGCATAGATGAAGGCTTTCAAATTAGAACATAACCTATGTCCTAGTCTTCCAATTTTCCATGTTTCTTCAGTCGATATCTGTTAATAACTACAATCCTCTTCAAATGATATGTATGCTCGCATTTACTGATAAAAGTTATCATTACAACACGTTGGAAAATTACAAGAGATATGTGTTTTATTTCCCATTGTTCACGTTTGTTTAACTGCAATCGATCAGTATCTGCATCTTAGGTCAGTCAGTTAGTCAGTCAGTTACAACGTAGAACTTCGTACGTAAGTACATCAGTTCAGGTTGATATACTGCATTAGCACAGAGAGATGCAATTGTCAATCCAAGTCCCATAGTGGTAGAGATAGTAAAAGTACCACTGGTAATCGAAAAGATTAGGGTTTCAAGATATTATTATTCAAAAAGTATTATTCAGTGAGATAAGTTTATAAAGAGAAAGATAGAGATGTCGACGAATTCAGAAGATTAGAATTTCAAAGTACAGAAAGAGTGGATGCACCTGCACCATTGCAAACGATTTTCAGCCATGCCGTCCAAGGTCTTTTACCATCGGTTACTATCGTCTCGCGGATCCCAACCAGGTAACCTACATCTACCAACTTGACTCAGTCCACTTGTCAGTGAATTCATGGATTCGTGCCATGTTTTGGTTTAACCGTCCCTATCTTTCTTCCAACCTACTCCTACATCACAAAACATGGTGAGTAGGCATACGTAACACGTATCTCAACCACCTTAACTTATAAAGTTTCAATACTTCATCTACTGATCTGCCATCCCTACCTAATACTCGTTTCCTAACGACAGCGTTGCTTAATCGGTTGTCCCAGGGTATACGAACAATGCTTCGAAGACATCTTTAATCGAATACTTTGTTTATGTTGAACTCCCTACACCGTAAAACATCGCTCGCATCTTGTGTGGATAAACGTGTCACAGAATCTATGTATTCATTGACAACTGGACTGAGCCATCTTAAAAGGTGTAGACTACCTTGTTTGGGGTCTGCGAGACGATAGTAACCGATCGTTAGAGACCTTGAACGACATGGCTCAAAATCGTTTGCAATGGCACAGGTACATCCATTCTTTGTATTCTCTCAAATTCTAGTCCTCTGAATTCATCATCACCTTTATCTTTTTCTTTTTAAGTTTATTCAAGTCGGTTATACTTCTCGAATCATATCTTCGAACCCTAATCTTCTCCATTACCAGTAATACTTCTACTATCTCTACCACTATTAGATTTGAACTGACAGTTGCGTCTCGATGCTAATGCGGTTTGGCAACCTGAACTAATGTACATACGTACCTAGTTATACTCTATAACTGACTGATTATTAGGCGGATTGTTTCAACAGAATATTTCAAGTTTTTATTAGTTTGTCTGATATGTATGTAACACAATGACTGTTGGGGACGTTAGATCCCCCAGAAATCACTTGATAAATGCCTTGATTTGGATTTCACGTTTGCGAGCATAAGCTGATCAGTGGACCTTGAGATTTCATTTCTCACCAGTAAAAATCCTTGGCTGTGATTGGCTGGTGTGTATTTTAGTGTGCTATTTCTGTGACTGTCCCAAGGACGTTTCTATGATGTATAAATAAACAAGATTTGTGTGCTTGATTGTATTGTGCTTGCTGAGTGTTTGTAGAATATATTTTCCACGCTTATCAAGACTTCTCTTTTGCCGTCTTCGGATCAAGGTAGCCTACCTGGACGCTGGTTCATTGTCTCGTTCGCGTTTATCGACTAGGGTGAACTCGTTATAGTTTCAAGAATACCTAGTGATCGAACCTAACAATGATATAACGCTAAAATTGAGTTGATCCACTTAGCTTTCATCTATCATCACAGCAACTAATCAATTACAGTTTAGCATATCAACAACAACGGGAACTTACAAATCCTCACGGATAACCTGCTTATCTGTTGAACCGATTGTAGTGCCTCCACATATATTCGAGTTCGCTTATAGTTAATTTGGTTAAGCCCTTTCGATTAATTTATTTAACCGAGCCAATTCGTATAGCAACAATTTATATGTACCATTCGTTCTTATGTTATTGTCTGGTTTGTATGATGAACTCACATGACATGTCCCACTTGTCATTTGACCTTGTCAACCATTCGTCACTCTTATTCATGTGTGTGCATGCCTATCTCGTTGATCACATGTCTGTCTTACATTTGTCTGACTATGTATTCTTAGTCATGCTCTCTATCTCTTGGAGTTAACTCAACAGCCTTCTCCACATCGCTTCCTTCGCCCATTCGTTTGCATTGTAATCCTAGGAGTTGTTGGCTCATTAGCCTTCTCCAATTCACGTCGCTTATTTCATTTTATTCGCTGTTTCTCCGCTTCGCTTTGCGGTGTGTCCCAAATAAACGTATTCAACACTTTGTGTTCACCTTCTGATATATAAACCGTCAGACGCTAGTTAGTAACGATTGTCTAGATGAGCTAATCACAAAAGATTAAGAGCACGCAGTAAATCGACACACTACACGGTTATTAACTATCTGCACTAGGAAGTTCACTGGATAACCCATATATGTATATAATATGAAGTGAGAAGTATTCTGCACTCGTATCACAAGGCAAACTACGCAAACACAGCAGTGATAGATAGTGACATATTTTCTCTTTGTGACAATTTACAAATCAAATCGAACGCCCACATTTTCAATTGCATAATTAATTATCGTTAATTTATTTTTCCCTTCTCTCCTCTTTTTTTACTTTGTGATATAGTTCTTTTCATATGAAAATTTGAAATTTTCTGATCTTATCCTCAGGGAATTAATTTATTGCATTCTGCATCCTTGTGATTTAGATAGTGTATTAAAATTGTTAGAATGTCTACTACAAATAACTGATTCATTGAAATCAATACGTATATGTCTTTTGTTTAAATGTAAGTTGTTTATTTGAAATGATAATCATTTCTGTATTATCCATATTGTTATTATTACTGTTTCATGAAAGTCGGTTGAATACTTTTTTCTAACTTTGTGAATAATATACCTCTCAATTTCTTCACAGTGTTGAAGAATATTTCATATTGTACCGTGACTGTGTAGCTGCTACCTTGATGTGGTGGTCGGGCTTGCCTATCGTGATGATCCAACCGAGCTGGAATATATGTTCCTGTAGGTGCTACCCATGCCAGACAGGTTGATTAGAGAACGGTGAGACTAAAAGTTCTAAGGTCGGAGTTGTACTGCTGACTGTAGAGGGGTGTGACAGTAGTTGGGTGTTTCCCTCAGACAACCAGCATCTGCAGCGATGCTTCCTACTCACAAGGAAGGAAGGAAAGGTTAGAAAAGGTTGACCCTTAAAATAATGTCACACCTCACCCTGCTCTCTGATGTAATGATAGTGACTTTGATCCTCAAGTTGATATACTAAGCGAAATGGAAAGAATCCTAGGTGGATCGTATGGTGTCGTGGCTCAACGAACAGTTAATGACGACGGTCTGGTACAGCTAAGCTGGGATAACCGCCTATTTCTAGCAAATACAAGGTGACTCGAAATCGACCCGACGATGGACCCAACAAGATCATATCGCTGTTAGCGACAGATGGAGGGATTCTATAGAGGACTGTTGCTCGTTCTCCAGCACATGCTCAGATTCAGATTTCAAATTTACTTCACTAGATTATACTCCTTGAATAACATCCTCAAACCTTAATCTTTCCGATTACTGCGTCTCGGTGCCAATGTGATATGGCAACTTGGACCGATTTAGGTACGTACGAAGTTCAACATTGTCAGTGACTGACTCATATTGTACAATCTAAATCAAAAACTATACTAGTATTGACCGTCTTGTCATTTAATAATAGTATAATTAGATTACATTTGACTGACTGATATGATATTGAACATTTTTTACAATCAAATGAGAGTTGTTTGTTTTGCTTTTTTCTCCGTTCAAGATTGAACTGTTTTTATCTTCAAATGATGTAAACTATTCAAGGTGGGGGGAAGTGGTCTTCAAACTACATTCTAGAAAAATTTTCAACCTATCCCCACATTCAATTCAACTTCAATATAGACAATTAAGCATTAATTCTAAGAGTTTGGCTGACTGACTGACTGATGTTAAAATATGTAGCGTTAAGTAATATGAGAAATTAGACTGTAGTTCTGAGTCGGGTTGTGAGAGAATATTATCCTAACTTCACTAAACACTCTTGACTGCGTATTAATTTATTCTGGATAAGTTATTCTGTCATTAAATCAATCATCGTTTGATTGCTTTCCCATTATAAGTTCTATGATGACCAGAAATATATTATATTCATACATTATTTATTCTCTCAAAATCCTGTAGCCCATATGTACATGTTGGGTACATTAGATCCCTAGAACTCACTTGGTAAATGTCTTAATTTTGGATTTTATTCATTGGCTGATCAGTTGACCTTGAGATTACATTTCCCACCAGGAAAATCCTTGACTGTCATAGGTTGATGTATTCGATGTATTTTAGTACGCTATTGTTGTGTCTCTCCCTGTGGACGTTTCTATCATGTCTAAATAAACGCGATTTATGAACTTGAGATCATTGTATTTTCTGGTTGCTTGTAGTAGAATACACTTTCTACGCTATATCAAGACTCTTTCTTCAGTTAGTTGGGGCAACAGATCAGAGTAGCCTATCATGTCACCAGTTCACTGTCTCATTCTCGTTTATCGACTAAAGTGAACTCGTAATAGTTTCAAGCATATCAAGTGACAAGCACAACAGTACAATTTTTGTCATCTCCTGTGTAGATGAATGCTCCATAATCACCAGCTTGATTTAAACCCTTGCCAGATTGTCACATTTTTGTCCTCTCAAATTGACAACGACTACCTACCTGTACCACCCACACACAGGAAGGCAATAAGTAAGGCGGTCACTGAAAGGAATGGCTATAAACGCGTAGCATTTACAAAAGCGAATCATTCTTTGTTCACTCTCTCAACAAGTGCATTTCAGAGAGAGATAGAGAGAGAGCATGATTATAATTGAATTTAATAAAAGTATTTGTTACACCTGCACGTAAACACGTCAACTTGATATACATGAACTATTACGAGTTTACGCAGTCGGAAAACGAGAGCGAGGATCCGGCGACACGACATACTACTCAAATCCGATTATCCCAATCCCCATATTGAGTAAAAATAAGAAGACTTGATATGAAGTAGAACATGTATTCTTCAAGCGTCTAGAAATTACGAGGTCCGAATCCAGAAGAGAATCATGATCCCGGACTAGGGATACGGGACCTGGTCGTGGTCATAAAATGCGTATTTATACATTTTGGTCGAATAGGAAACAGCATCGAATTCTGTGACATTGACAGTTAAGACGACCAATAGGAAGCAACATTTGAAGTGACACTGATAGTTAGGACAACCAATAAGAAACAAAATTGGTTCACGTGACATTGTTATCTAGGACGACCATAAAATTGACCAGTACGAATTAACCAATAGGAATTGACCAATAATTCTCTTAGGATATTGGATGAATATCTTAACAGTATTATTATTTCACTCACATTGTATATAATATCACATATTTCTTGGTGTGTTTCTTCAATTCTTTCTTTTAATTTAATTTTAATTTTCGGCATTTTTTTTGTTTTTTTTTCATTTGATATTAAAGATTCCAATGATGCTAATTTATTTAAATTATTAAATTCCAATTTTATTTATGAATCAAATATGGCAGCATATCATGTATTCAACTTATACATTAATTTATTGCTAACTGATACAACAATTGTAATGAATTATTTATCAAATGAAATTTATTTAATGAAATTATTCAATGAAGTAAGTGTTATGAATGAATGAACGAATGTGGAATAGTGTTTATTGAATTCATGATAATGAAATGAATATCAGTTGTACTTGTGTGTAGTGTAGTAGTGTAGTGTTGTAATTAGCGTTTTAGTGTGTTCATTTCCTACGAGTTGAAGTCGCTAACTCTTATGCCCCCAACCCCTCCTCCTTTATATCTGGGCTTGGAACCGGTGGAGTTGCCCTAGAAGGGGCTCCAGTTGGAGTTATTATTATTATTGTTATTATTATTTGCTGTTACGGGTAGCATTGCTCGTGTAACCTAGGTGTACCGAGTAAGCGATGCTGTATTTAGGGATAACAAATCAATAGATGAAGTATTGAAACTTCATCAGTTGAGGTGGTTGGGACATGTGTTACGTATGCCTAACCACCGACTCTGTCGTCGAGCTATGTTTTGTGGTGTAGGAATAGGTTGGAAGAAAGCTAGGGGTGTCCAAACCAAAACACAGCACAAATCCATGAAGTCAGTGACAAGTGGGTTGAGTCATGTTGGTAGATGTAGACTACCTGGTTGGGGTCTGCGAGACGACAGTAACCAATGGTAAAAGACCTTGAACGACATGGCTCAGAATCGTTTGTAACGGTGTATGTGCATCCACTCTTTGTGTTCTCCCTAATTCTAACCTTCTGAATTCCTCATCACCTCCACTTTTGTCTTTCTAAGGTTATCTCACTGAATTATACTTCTTGAATAATATCTTCAAATCCTACTCTTCTCCATTAACAGTAATTCTTCTACTATCTCTACTACTATGGGATTTGAACTGACAATTTGGTCTCCGTGCTAATACGGTATAGCAACCAGAACTGATGTACTTTTGTACGAAGTTCTACGTTATAACTGACTGACTGACTGTAGGTTGTTGGTTTTCGATCAAAGGTGTCCCTGAATTACATGGCTCGAAACCGTTTGCGATGGAGTAGGTGAATTCATTCTTTATGTTCGCTCAAGTCCTAAGCTGAATTCCTCATCACCTTTATCTTTTTCTTCTTTAGTTTATTTGACTAGTTTCTACTTCTTGAATAATATCCTCGAACCCTAATCTCTCCGATTACTGCTAATACTTTTACTACCTCTACTGCTATGGGATTTGAATTGACAATTATATCTCTTTGTTAATGTGATATGGCAACTTAAACTGATGTACGTATGTACGTACGTTCGTACGAAGTTCGACGTTGTTGTTGATTGATTGGTTGATTGACTGATTGAAGTAATTTTGAAGTCACTTGAACACAAAAACGAAATCTCCTATATAATGAAATTCATACTTTCAAATGACTTGCATTTTACAAATGAGAGTACGCTTAAAACTATGCTTATTGTCAATATTATTGAACCTTGAATAATGACATGATACTAACAAACAAACAAGCAGGCTCAATGGCTCAATGAGTGATATACGTTGTATTCTTGATGATTATAGTCGACATCAGTACCATTCACTAGACTATAAATTTGATTTTTTTATTCAACTGATAGTTTCGTCAACATTGTGGAAGGACAGTGTTCTTGAGAAAATATTTTTCAAAAGTCGATTAGTACATTTCTGCCTCACACACTCACACACATACTGAAATCACTTTTTAGAAACAAAACCTGTGTAAATCATTACGATGAGTTATCATTTTTACACATTGAAATTATGAATCGATCACTGTTAGACCACCATTGGACAGAAACCTGGGAACACTGAAAGACGGCGCTTTCGTCCTGCCTAGTATGGGACTATTCATCAGTGGCAGTGTGCATCCCTGTCTCCTACCACTAGCAGGATTCAAACCCGGGAGCTTCGATCTTGTGCGCGAATGTCTAACCTCTGGATCACTGGGCTGGCATCTATCTACATTTCCAAATATTATTTATCTTCATGTAAATGATATTAATCTTCCTTTTATTATCACCATAGATCTATTTCTACAGATTAAGTTGTGTCTATTGTGTTGTTTCCTCTCTATATACAATTGGAACGGTTATCTCGTGAAATTTTGTCTCAAACATTTAAGAACATCGAAACTATACAGAAAAAATGTCTAATCATTTTATAGAACTTGCATAACACTCCACTATATGAATCAATGAATAGCTGAAGATTTACCATCCACATTGTGAAATCTTACTCGCAACATACTTTCTAAGTAGTGTGTATGCAGTCTAATATTGTTCAGAAGTTATATTACTGCTGAGATAAGTGTCGAATCACGGAATCAATCAGTCAGTCATTTAGCTGCAATGTAGAACATTGTGCGTATATACATACATTAGTTCACGTTGTCATATCACGTTTCCACAGACATCGATAGTTTGACATATTCGCGCCTGCTTGGTACAATTAAAGTGTATTGACTATTAAAAGAAATCTGGAAGAAACTAGTTAATACATTTGAAATCATCAATCAATCATTGTTAGACCACCATTAGAAACCTGGAAGCACTGAAAAACGGCTGTTTCGTCCTGGTATGGGACTCATCAACAGTGCGCATCCATGACTCCTGCTCCTCGCAGGATTCAAACTCGGGACCTTCGGTATTGTGCACGAACGCCCAACCATCGGACCACTGGGCCGGCATCCAACGGTGTTAATGTCTGACTCTGATTGATCTACGGATTTGGCGCGACCTCACCCATTTGTCTTTGGTAATTACTGCCTACCCCCTACAGGGTTGAACTTCATTTGTCACGTCTTCTCAACTAGAACTCCGAGAATTTCCTCACAAAGAAGCTAGTCACTAGTGAGCACTGTTACAATATTTTGGGGTAGAGTTAGATTGATGATTTCAAATGTGTAAAAAACACAAACCTCCAAAACTCTGCCCGAAAAACCTAGTTAATAATTTACTATTTTTGTTAATGAAATTCTAAAGATTAGGTGTATATACTTGTTTTATTTTTCTTAGTAGTAGACTCTGTTTTCTTCTATAAAATATATCATTATTTTTCATTATGATCTGAAAGTTTTCACTGATTGATTATTAACGCTATACCAGCATTCGCGATAGAGAAGAAAATGCAACACTTGTCAAACTTGCCATGATCACATTTATCTAAATGTGTATGATAACGAATTCTCATATTCTTATATCACATACGAACTATCATACTTGAACTGTTCACAATAACAAATAATGTCAACAATTTTCATAGACATTGATATACATCTATGCCGACACACACACAAATACATACATGTCGCATGAAATAGAGTTGCCTTGACCCTAAAGAATATATGACATTGACTTGATCAGTGCACTGAATACTATTTTTTCTACTTTACGGGTTTGTACGTAAATGGTGATCGGTGATGAGAGACTTGATAAGGCGGGGGACACAAAAAAAATTAGAGAATTTATCTCAACCAATCAGAAAAATCATGGGCGACATAGGATCTAGAAACAGATCAAAAGGGAGATACAGTCGAAACAAAGGTGTGAACAACAACAGATTTAAGGCCAACGGCAACTAATCAAGTTTCAGGTTAACAGGTCAGACGTGGAGAAATTCGAATATTTCACTTCTTACACATTTGAAATCATTAATCAATCATCATTGTTAGACCACCATTAGAAACCTGGAAGCACTGGACGGCCGTTTCGTCCTAGTATGGGACTCCTCAGCAGTGCGCATCCACGACTCCTGCTCCTCGCAGGATTCGAACCCGGGACCTTTGGCATTGTAGGCGAACGCCTTACCATCGGACCACTGGGCCGGCATCCAACGGTGTTAATGTCTAACTCTGATTGATCTAGGGATTTTGCGCGACCTCACCCATTTGTCTTTGGTAGTTACTGCCTACACCCGACAGGGTTGAACTCCACTGGTCACGTCTTCTCAACTAGAACTCCGAGAATTTCCTCACGAAGCTAGTCACTAGTGAGCACTGTTACATTATATTGGGGCACAGTTTTGGAGGTTTGAGTTTTTACACATTTGAAATCATTAATCAATCATCATTGTTAGACCACCATTAGAAACCTGGAAGCACTGGACGGCCGTTTCGTCCTAGTATGGGACTCCTCAGCAGTGCGCATCCACGACTCCTGCTCCTCGCAGGATTCGAACCCGGGACCTTTGGCATTGTAGGCGAACGCCTTACCATCGGACCACTGGGCCGGCATCCAACGGTGTTAATGTCTAACTCTGATTGATCTAGGGATTTTGCGCGACCTCACCCATTTGTCTTTGGTAGTTACTGCCTACACCCGACAGGGTTGAACTCCACTGGTCACGTCTTCTCAACTAGAACTCCGAGAATTTCCTCACGAAGCTAGTCACTAGTGAGCACTGTTACATTATATTGGGGCACAGTTTTGGAGGTTTGAGTTTTTACACATTTGAAATCATTAATCAATCATCATTGTTAGACCACCATTAGAAACCTGGAAGCACTGGACGGCCGTTTCGTCCTAGTATGGGACTCCTCAGCAGTGCGCATCCACGACTCCTGCTCCTCGCAGGATTCGAACCCGGGACCTTTGGCATTGTAGGCGAACGCCTTACCATCGGACCACTGGGCCGGCATCCAACGGTGTTAATGTCTAACTCTGATTGATCTAGGGATTTTGCGCGACCTCACCCATTTGTCTTTGGTAGTTACTGCCTACACCCGACAGGGTTGAACTCCACTGGTCACGTCTTCTCAACTAGAACTCCGAGAATTTCCTCACGAAGCTAGTCACTAGTGAGCACTGTTACATTATATTGGGGCACAGTTTTGGAGGTTTGAGTTTTTACACATTTGAAATCATTAATCAATCATCATTGTTAGACCACCATTAGAAACCTGGAAGCACTGGACGGCCGTTTCGTCCTAGTATGGGACTCCTCAGCAGTGCGCATCCACGACTCCTGCTCCTCGCAGGATTCGAACCCGGGACCTTTGGCATTGTAGGCGAACGCCTTACCATCGGACCACTGGGCCGGCATCCAACGGTGTTAATGTCTAACTCTGATTGATCTAGGGATTTTGCGCGACCTCACCCATTTGTCTTTGGTAGTTACTGCCTACACCCGACAGGGTTGAACTCCACTGGTCACGTCTTCTCAACTAGAACTCCGAGAATTTCCTCACGAAGCTAGTCACTAGTGAGCACTGTTACATTATATTGGGGCACAGTTTTGGAGGTTTGAGTTTTTACACATTTGAAATCATTAATCAATCATCATTGTTAGACCACCATTAGAAACCTGGAAGCACTGGACGGCCGTTTCGTCCTAGTATGGGACTCCTCAGCAGTGCGCATCCACGACTCCTGCTCCTCGCAGGATTCGAACCCGGGACCTTTGGCATTGTAGGCGAACGCCTTACCATCGGACCACTGGGCCGGCATCCAACGGTGTTAATGTCTAACTCTGATTGATCTAGGGATTTTGCGCGACCTCACCCATTTGTCTTTGGTAGTTACTGCCTACACCCGACAGGGTTGAACTCCACTGGTCACGTCTTCTCAACTAGAACTCCGAGAATTTCCTCACGAAGCTAGTCACTAGTGAGCACTGTTACATTATATTATTATTAGGCTAAAAAAAGCGATATTTTTTTTCGCTTCATATTTTTCATGTGTGTAAATAAATGTTGGTGATTTTTTTTTCTTTCCAGTCAGTCTAACAAATATATATGTGATCATGAGTTGAACGGTAGGCATACTTGTTAAGTAAACATATTAGCATATGTTCAAAATACAAAAAATACCATGATCAGAAAAGATCAAATGAACGTTTTCCTTTTTTACTGTTCCCACTTAAACTTCACATGTTTTATTATTTAATCGTTATCAGAGCATTTCTAAGGATAATGATTTTCCAATCCTTTATTTTTTAAACTGATGTAATATTATGAAACATCTGTTCAGTAATATTATTCATGTTCTAGAAAGCCGAGATTTTGGAGTAGATAAACCTAGATGAGTTTAACAGTCAGTATCTCATTATTGTTTAACTAAAATTGATTGACGATGTTTTCGGAAGTAGGATAATTTTAATTTGATCATGCCTTAGATTAGAACTGTAGACTGTCCATCCCTTTTTCTGACGATATTTGATATTATACACGCCTCAAGATACATCTGATATTATCAGTGTGCTATTTTACAAACAGGAAGATACGAATTTCGCGTTATGAAAAAGAAGAATAGTCAGCAACAACCATTAATAAAACGCATAAAAATACTGATGTCTCGTTTGATCTATTCTTCAGGGAAGAATGTTTAGTCAGTGTGTCGAAGTCTGCCATTTGTTAAAACAGAAAGAAATCAACTTCGTGTTTAAAAGAATCTTTTCGTTGTTGATATTATTAATTAGTAGAATTCCTAAAGTTTATTATATTAGCTGTAAAAGTTCTAAACGATTGTTTCCAAGTCACAGTCTGGGAATAATTATTCGCGGATAAAAATCAAAATAGTTTTGAGTAATTGCTTCTAACATTTAACAGTAAAATATAAAAATAATATATGATGGAGGAACTATTAGTAAGTAAATGTTCG